>CARXXK010000001.1:62183503-62529102 GCA_949089665.1 Macrosiphum euphorbiae | reverse complement strand
TATTGTCTATTGAATATAAACATTAACTATAGCCTAGGTATGAATCGAATTTTAAATCATATAATATTATTTATTAAACATACTATACTCCGACCCACGAGAGAGTATTACCGTTTTGCGCATGCAGACTGACGGCGGAGACCGTTCCGAGGCCCCATTTCCCCCACTATTTCCGCGACCGCTATACACCGTATAGCGTTGAGCGCTGCCGACCGGTACCGAACAAGTTGTCGGCATGCCGAGTAGTGGGGAATGCGCGGAATCGGACGAGTTTTCGTCGGGCGACGGTAATACTCTCTCGTGGGCCGGAGTATAATTGCTATATATGTATATATTGTATAGTATAATTACTAATTGTTACACTGATCCTCCTCCAGAATCGTTTTTATCGAATGCAATAATTGCACTCAAATCGAATACTGTAATAATGCACTATCCTGACCGAAGGAACGATGGACAAACTTCCAACATACTCCACCTCGCTGCACTTACCCGCTTCTTAATTTGTATGTTATTGTGCGCTCGACGATTGGTCACCGCATGCAGTTGTGATTGTGGTAGATTAGTTGAATAGCGTTTCATATCTCGGAGGCCGCCACCTCACAGTCCATGAACGGAAACTATCTCTGCCACGAGTAAGAACTGCATCCGTCTGTGTCCTCACGGCTCATCGGCAGGTCCTTGACTCCGTACTCGACGGCTGCCTTCCATGCGTCCTGCGGCATGCAGCTCCTTGACGTTGCCCAGACTGCCCTCCACTCCTGCCACTCTGTACAGCAAGGCCTGCCGGAAACCCTTTGGCGATTG
Organism: Macrosiphum euphorbiae; assembly: GCA_949089665.1. Classification (NCBI taxonomy): domain Eukaryota; kingdom Metazoa; phylum Arthropoda; class Insecta; order Hemiptera; family Aphididae; genus Macrosiphum; species Macrosiphum euphorbiae. The sequence continues at coordinate 62,528,295 of CARXXK010000001.1, read as the reverse complement.
CTTGCACCAACGCGTCATCCAGGTTGCTGACGCCGGCCACCTGTGGGGCGAATCAAGGCACTGAAAACACATTCAATTACGTGTTTGGAAAAATGTATTTTATGAGATGTTTTACAGGGTATTATTTTTATAACTGAAGCAAAGCCCTTGATGGTTTATTGTTTCTTGTCGTTATAATATTGTTTATAAGTTTATAACAATATAATATGCATTTCGGTGTTCCCGCCTTTGCCGATACTGATAAAACACCGAACACCTGTTTATGTGGAGGGTTAAGATATTTTTGGTCTACCCTTAACACCCATGTTCACTTAAACATTGTTTGATTATCGGAGCAGTCTAAACGCCCAAACTCGCAAAAGACAAAGTTATCGAATACAATTATGTTTTACAAGAATAATCACAGTTTTATACCTAAATAGTATTATATTAAAGTGATTGATTTTGAAAGACTTACAAACATTGTCATTTGTCGACGACATACTTCAATAATAATACTCGTGTATTCACAGGTGGTGTTGTAGAAAGCGTGGTTTTTTTTTCTTTAAATACGTCTGTATTATCGCTCATTAAAACTCCTCGCTATTGCCATCAATTCTAGATCAAAAGACCTTAAGTTTTAACAAAATATAGACTATAATATTCTTAATCATTTACTATGGTAAAGTTATTTTTTTCCGTGATGGTGGAAAAAAATGCAAAACTTATTGAATTAAAGAAAGCAGAAACCGGTAATGGATTGTTAGGTTTTTAAATAAATATATAAATCCAAATATATATAATTGTATATTTTTTTTTAGTTGGATTTTAATGAGACATTTACATTCAGCTTATTGAGTTATCTGGAACTATTTTTTGCATATCTTCAGTTTTACTAACTTTTATGTACCAAGGATTTTTTATTTCATTGAACATCTGGCTATAAATATGGTCTAATGATGATAGTTTACTTACTGGTGAAACAGAAATGATAGCAATTGGTTTATGCACTTAACAGTTTAAGGACTACTTGGCTGTGGTGAAAGTAAGTTTGAACATCACAATTTTATAAATATAAAAATTAAATGTACATAAATAAACATTGCATTTAATTTTAACTGAATTAAAAACTGAGCATTTATCTTTAACTCAGTATTTAACTGAATTAATTTCCATTTTTTTGAGCATTCATGGTTATGACATTTATTTAATATGATTTTTTGATATTGATAAAGTAATATTATTAATATTGAATGATATGTTTAATATTACATAAAATACATGATATAATGAATTAATTTTATTACATAATATACAATTGTCCAGTATAATAAATTATATTACCTACTTACGACTGACGTATATTTTTCGTGCATTTTAATCATAAAATCATGGTAATACGGCGTCCTAGATATGCAATTACCTAAGATACACCCAAAGTCCTAAACCATACATTTTTAAATACATTTCATAAAGGAATGTTTTTTTTTTTGAAATTGAAGAAAAACATTTAGCAGATTTATTATGACCTTACTGTGTCGTAAATATGTCAATTTAGCTATAGAATTTTTACATTAAACGACAGAAAAATTTAAAATATACGATTTTTATTTTTTACCATAACAGCAATAGTACAGCCATAGTAGCCTAATGTGCGCACTTAATATTTGTCAATAATTTAAATGATTCTAAACAGGTATATAATATTATATTTTATACTTTTATGTGCATTATAAGTGTATTAATTTAATATATTTTTATTATTCATTTAGATTTATTATCTCAACAAAATAATGTTACTATTTTTTAATCTTGTCTTTTATTATTTCATTTGTGTATTTATGATATTTACATTTTTTTACAGTCATAATTCGGGCCATAAACTGTTTTAAATAATGTATATCAATACTTGAAGAAAAGTAGTTTGAACGAATAGCGCATGTACATATATTGCAATGACTATAAGCTCTTGATAATAAAAATTGTACTCGAGATTAGAGTTGCCAAAATATGGAACTTATCGGTTATCGTATATTTGAATGGTCTTTTTTTTAGATTTCTTAATGCTTGGCAAGTTAAAGAAATTTTTAAACTCAGCTAAGTTAAATTAAATTTTTTTTTCAACTAAATTAAAAGTTAAGTTAATAGACATTTCCAATACATCAATTAAGTTTAAAATAAGTTAACAAATATTGTAAACTTAAATTCAATTAATAAGTTAGGTAAATTAATTTAATTTAAAAAAGTGGGAAGAAGGTGAATGTCACTCTGCTGTACAGTAGGTTACAGATAGGGCACTGTAATGGATGGTGTTAAATTTGAATTCATTGATATAATATCATTGCATAAGAAAAACGATTCTGAGCGAAAACGGTCAGTCAGCCTATGATATTACTAAGTATATTGTGAATAAAGTAATTTATATATTTACCTATTTACGTGGACCCTTGTTTTAAATTTTCAATTCTTAGCTATAAAAGTTGAACATTTTATACATTTTTAACTACAAAATAATTATTAAATTTTAAATTTGATAAATTATGTCAAATTTCGAACTTTAAATGCTTATACAAATAAAATTGTGCCTATGTATTCTTAATATTTTTCAAATGCCATTGTTACAATATATCAGGAGGCTTGCATTAAATTTTCACACTTTTTTACCAAACAAATAAAATTTTAATGATATTTATAGAAAAAAAACTAAAAAAAGGTGGTCTGCTGTACAGTAGGTTACAAGTGGGTCACTGTATAATGGATGGTATTAAATTTGAATCCAATTATATAAAATCATTGTATAAGTATAACGATTCTGAGCGGAGACGGTATGCCAGTCTAGGTATAAGACATATTATATACTTATCTATGATATAAAAAAAATTGACCTATAACCTGGTACCTATTACAAATTCCAAATTAATCATATCACAATATACATTAGGTACTTATAACGCGTTGTACATCAACAACAAACCCTGATACTATCATAGATATATAGTAGTGTACTTTAGAAGTTTCAAGTACCCACGAATAATATTACATAATCACAACGAAATAACTAAAATAGTTATTCTAGGTTTTTTTTTATGTAATTTCGTCCAAATTTGAACTTAAAATGTCTATAGAGATAAACTGTACTTATTTATTTTTTAGATTTTTTATTAACAGAATTAGCTACTTACGTGGAATCTTTTTATAAATTTTCAATCCTTAGATATAAAAGTTAAACATTTTATACATTTTTAACTACAAAATAATTATTCAGTTTTAAATTTGTCAAAATTTGATCTTTAAATGCTTATAAAAAAAAAATTGTGCATCGCTACATGAGAAATCGAGTGAATATCCAATGTTGTAAAAATTTTGAATTTCAAACGCTCATAAAAATTTAGCTTGACTTTCTATGGAAATTTTTTTTTTTCATTAAGGTAGATAATCTTATAAGGAAGCTTGTGCTACATTTTAATATCTTAGATTTAAAAAGAAAAAATTTTGCGAATTCTTAACTCAAAATAATTTGCTAATTTTCGTAATTTTTCAGTATTTTGTCAAGATTCGAACTTTAAATGCTTATAAAAAAAAATGTGATTACATTTTTTAATATTTTTGAAATGTCATTTTTTCAATATAGTAGGAGCCTTGTATTACATTTTCAAATATTTTTAGTCAACAAATAAAGTTTTATTGACATTCGTAGAAAAAAAAACAAATAAAATTGGAAACTGAAAATATCCCTAAACTGCTCAAAACAAATAAAAATATTTTGAAAATTTTATCGTGTATAGAAAATGCAAATATAAACAACCAGTTAAAATTGCATGTATCTTCGGTCATTGTTTTAAAGTTACACCAAAAACTAAAGTCGATTTTGTGCAAAATTAATTTTTCGCAAAATTCCCGTTTTTCCTTAATTTTTCTTTTGTTTTCACGGTGCTTTTGGAAATTGCTGGGAATTATAAATTTTAACTTTCCCTAATACACCAACAATATTTACTTTCCCATCAAACAAGATACTGAATTCTACATTCTACAGACTTATAAATTATATAAATAATATTTGGATAATAGAAAATTCAAAATTAACTTAATTGTGAATATTATAATTTAAAAATAATATAAGTTGGTTTTAAGTTTACTTAGATACAAATGAGTTAACTTAAAATTAAGTTAATTAAAAAAGTGAACTAGTTAAGTTAAGTTAGTAAGTTAAAAATAACTTAATTTTTAAAGTTTTAACTTATTAACTCGTTAATGCACAGCCTTGGATATTTTTGTCCTTAATTGCACTCCGTTAACTGTATTTTACTAACTATATAATTTATTTAGTTACTCAAGAATTATAAACTACTAATTGATTAGCATTAAATTTGGTTGGCGTTATGTTGTGAATTGGTTAATTTGTGCTTTTCAAATTAATTCGTAAGCAACACAGAATAGAAGAGTATTCTGTACTAGTTTTATTTTTGTATGACCAAAAATTAAATGATACTGTGATAAAGTATCCATATCAAATAAATTACCTATACCATATTTAAAACCGAGAAACTAAAGATCTTTATTGGATTTTTTTTGATTTTTTTTTTCTATAAGAATTCAAGTGTACTTGTTTAGGTACTTTATTTATATAATTTCAGTAGGTATATATAGATAAGTCACAACAGTTTATAGCATACGCTTTTAAAGTAGGTAGATAAAGTATGGAACAGGTTCAAAAATCGAAACGGATTAAATGTTTTATTGTCTACGAGTAATGATAAATATCCAATATATAATCCAATAATGTATATTACCAACGGAAAACAAGAAATTAATAGTTATTAATAATTTTGCTACCATTACTGAAAGTCTTTGTGACTAATAAACAGCAATATATTGCAACAGTGTCGTCGTTGTTCGTCCACAGGTTGATGGAATTATCCGGTATGGACAGGTTTTGTGGATCGACTTTTTGGGTAAGTTTCGGATTTTTGCTTAGATTTTTTGTAGTCGACTTCGGCCATTCGTCCCATAATAATATTATATATATACAATAAAATATTGATTATTTTTAAAATACAACATTACCGATGGGCAGACGTCGACACCAAATATCATTGAATCACTGATTTCGTATTTTTAGGACTGGAACTTGTCCTGGAATACCACCGATCCTGATGTCACTCCATGTTTTGAAAAGACCTTTCTAGTCTGGACACCTTGCCTATTTCTGTGGCTATTCTCTCCACTAGAGATATATTACTTGGTGAATAGTAAATACAGGGAAATACCATGGAACTGGTTAAATATGGGGAAAGTGGTATGTTTTTTTTAAGTTTTTCTGACATAGCTTGAGCGTTTAATTTTGATATACATACTAACAAATATGAACATTATAATTATGCATACCACAATTACCATTATTAGCTTTGGATAAATTCTAAGTTTATCCCAGAAATGTTTTGATAATTGTATTATATATACCTGATAGATATACCTAACCTGATATTTTGAAAGTGATATATTTTTTTTCTTTATCTATATATATAAAAATGGAGACAAAAAATTCGAAATTGCATCAGTTGAGAACGGCTGGGCCGATTTTGATCAATTTTTTTTAAGATGTTCGTAATTCCCAGGTGAAGGTTTTTACGAAAGAAAATTTTTAAAAAGTCAACCGAATAATTAGAAAAACTACAAAAACTATTTATTGATGTCTGGGATTTGAACTCGATACCGTTGTCTTTATTTACTCTACGGAGTATTATAATATTATATTGGTTGCTATTGGTTAATCGGGCATGTTTGTTGATTTGTATTATTATTTTTTGTAAATATATCTTATATATAGGTGAATGACCTATGGGAAGAAGATACGCTAATTTAAAAAGGGTTAAATTTGGTTGTTTTTATTCATCGGATTTTAGTACGGTTAGGTTAGGTTAGTATTTATAGGTAGGTGGAATTAAGTAAAAACGTCAAACTTGGTATAACTTTGGAACTTTTTTAGTTAAATCTTACACTTACGTACAAACAGCACGGGGTCCACGATATACTGCAGGTAAATTACCTATCTGATAATGTACTGCTGCAATTCAGAATTTTTATTCCGGGCAACAGAAAAGTTAAGATAAATCTAGAAAATCATACACCGAATATTAAATAACGCATTGAACAATGTTTGAGTCATATAGAGTTGGTACATTTAACGGGAAACGAAGTGCACGGGATCAGCTAGTTTCTTATAAGATTTCTGACATAGCTTGATATAAAAAATATTTCGTTACAACAAAAATTATTTTTATTAAAATGGTTTTTCTCGATTTAAATTTAGGGACGGTATCTAGTAGAAAATTAGTTATAATTGGTTTTATAAGGTAAATTAAGAAAAATTCCTGTAGATTTCAAAACGTATCAAAAAATAAAATAAGGAAAAGGTGCTCTGCTGTACAGTAGGTTACAAGTGGGTTACTGTATAATGGATGGTATTAAATTTGAATTCAATGATATAATATCATTGTATAAGAAAAACTATTCTGACAGTGTGTCAGTCTAGGTAAAAGACATATTATATACTTATCTATGGTATTAAAAAAATTGACCTATAATAAATTCAAAACTAATCACATCACAATATCCATTAGGTACTTATAACGCGTTATACATCGATAGAAATTAAAAAAAACTGTGACTAAGGATTTTTAATATTTTTCATCTGCTTTTGAAACAATATACTTGAAGCCTAAAAAAAAATGGAAAATGAAAATGTGCCTAAACAGTTCAAAATAAATGAAAACATTTTGAAAATGTTATCGTGTATAGAAAATGCTAATATAAACATTCAGTCAAAATGTCATGTACCTACGGTCATTTGTTTAAGAGTTGCACCAAAAACCAAATCGATTTTTTCGAAAACAGATTTTAGTGTAAAAATTTCCATTTTTCCTTAATTTTTATTTTGTTTTTCACGTTCATGAAAACTACTGGGAAATTTTCCCTTTTGACCAAAGTACCAACTAGATTCACTTTCCTATCAGAAAAGCTACTGGTGAAGAAAATCCAAGCACTTTTCCTGTCCTAAAACGTGATGACAGACACACAAAAAAAAATAAAATAAAAAAATAAAAAAAATTTAAAAAAACACACATCATTGTAAAATCAATACATTCATCGTGCGACTCAGAATCTAAAATCTGACATTTTAAGCTTTTTATAGGAACTTTAAATTTGAATTATTTTTAGTATTGTTTCAATAAATTTCGATAAAAAATGTTACTCTCGGTTAAAAATATGGATTCATAAAATAATACAAGATTCTTTATTAGTTGTTAAAAAATATTAAAGATACATAAGCACGTTTATTTTTTTTAGAAACATTTAAAGTTCAAAATTTAACAAAACTCATCAAAATCACGAACATTTGCAAATTATTTTGTACCCAGTTAAAAAAATTTAGAATATTAATTTGTAATGGTTAAGGATTGAAAATGTAAATACGGTTTCTCATAAATTCTTCATATTTTACACGAAATATCTACTAAACTACTCTATGTGTAGTTCCACCGGTCTTCCGAAACATAAAGACTGTTCTGGTATAAGTGTATTGTTATGAGATGAGGTTTCATTATTCTGTACTTACACCTATTTAGTATGTAATTTATTTTATAAAAATTAAATATTTTTTGATATATTAGTATATTACCTCTTTATTTATTTTATAGGCCGGTGTAACTATATTAAGTATCATATCAATAACTGATGTTGTGTATGCAATAATTCGATATTTATTAGGGATGGCTGTATTTAATGTAGACATCTACACACCATTTATAAAACTAATAACATTTGTAAGTATTCTGATTCTAACATATTTTAAACTTAAATCGTTTCCGATTATACCAGGAACCGACTGGGAATAAAAATTGGCCCTGGGGGAAACAGAAAATTCAGACCAATTATGGGTATATAATAAAATATTTATAAGTTATCGGTCCAAATTTATTCAAGCAGCTCACATTTTCGTCAGGCCCATGCGCGGATCACTCATCCACCACCCTACCCAGTCCGCCCTTGGATTATACTAATTTTTTTTGTATCTACCTAGTACATTTTATGTTTATGAATTGATTTTCAGGGATTTGCATCAATTTTAATTTGTGCCAATCCAGCTAGAGGGATAAGATCTTCTGGGTTAATATTTCTGTTTTGGTTATTCTTGGCATTTTTTGGGATGGTTCAATATCGAACGGAACTACGATTAGTATCTTATGATGTAAGAAGATAAATAATTAGTTATTAATTATTATCAATACTTGTATATATAAAGCGCATAATTATTTTTCTTCTAATCAGGTATCATTTCATAACTACCCATTTATAAGTTACATGGTTTACTACCCTATTATCCTAATAGAGTTTGTTCTAAGTTTCTTTGCCGATGCTGAACCTAGGAAATTGGACTATGAATTCGTCCAGGTACATTTTCCGTATTTGTCAATTGTGTATACACATTTCTGTATGGTTACCTAATAAATTTCTAGGGACCATGTCCTGAGATGAAAGCTTCATTCCCATCGAAGATACTATTTTCATGGTTTGACTCATTTGCTTGGTCTGGCTACAAGCGCCCCATAGAATTCAAAAATTTATGGAATATGAACTATGACAATAGTTCACAAGAAATAGTACGAGTTTTTGATAAACATTGGGAACGGTCATTAGTTAAAGCGAAGTAAGTAGGTACTAAATATTTATAAGCAACTACGATGATTTCGATCAGTGAAAATATTATTATGTACCTATAATTGTATTAGGGAGACGTTTAACATAATTATTGAGTTTTACTTATATGTAGATCATTTATTCGTAATACCAAAAGATCTAAACCTCTTAATTTCCTTTTTAAGGTTAATCAGTTAGTTTATGTGAATATTATGTTTATTTTTATATTAATACCTATTTTCGTAATAAATAAAATGAAAAATACTTTACAGATTACAAGCTAGTAAAAACGTATATTCCGTTAAAAATAAATCTGATGGGAGTGTAATCGAATTATCACCTGAAAAATATTCACTTAAAAACCAATACAAAGTATCAATTCTTCCTGTTTTGTGTAAATCATTTGGTAGTACATTTTTGTTTGGATCGTTTTTAAAATTAACTGTGGATAGTTTAATGTTTGTTAGCCCTCAAGTACTTAAGTAAGTATTTAGTTTATATTATGGTCTTCACAACAAGATATAATTTAATTTTTTTTAGGTACTTGATAAGTTTTGTTGAAAATTCGACTGAGCCCTTATGGAGAGGATATTTTTATATTTTCCTATTGATGATGACAACGATGTTACAAACGTTATTTTCATCTCAGTACTTTCATCGTATGTATCTGGTTGCTATGCGTGTTCGCACTGCCCTTACTTTGGCTATATATCATAAGGTAAATATTTCAGTAACAATTTGTATTTAAAGTTAATATAATTTTTCATAATTGAGTTCTATTAATATATAAATAATTTTTTTCTAGGCATTAAGAATTTCAAATACTGCCAGAAAATCATTCACAACGGGTGAAATAGTTAATTTAATGGCAGTAGACGCTAATAGATTTATTGATCTGATTACTTATTTGAATATGGTTTGGTCTGCACCATTACAAATTTTTCTTGCTGTGTATTTTTTGTGGCAGCTATTAGGACCCAGTGCACTTGCTGGACTATTTGTTATGATATCATTAATACCAATAAACGGTGCAGTGGTTAATAAATCAATGAAACTTCAGGTCAAACAAATGACATACAAAGATCAAAGACTTAAATTAATGAATGAAATTTTGTCGGGAATTAAAGTAATATTTACACAATAGTTCACACATTCATAAACATACCTAATTCATTTTTTCATATTTTTTTGTCAGGTCTTGAAATTATATGCTTGGGAACCATGTTTTGAACAAAAAGTGTTGGATATTCGAGGAAAAGAAATCAGTGTACTTCGCAGTGCAGTTTATTTGAATGCAGCTACTTCATTTATTTGTACTTGTGCACCACTTCTGGTATGAGATTATTATCTTTTTTTTTTTTAATACATTTTAATATTTTATCATCTTTATTATAAATTTGTAATATAGTGATTTAACAATTGAAAATCATTACAAAAAATTCATACTTATACGAATGTCTATGACAATATCTTTTAATACAATTATTTAGTACAAATATTATCTTTTATAATAATTATAATATTTTGATATATTTGTACATAGGTAAATATTTGTAATTATATGTCTATTAATAAATTATTTAATATGTGGTATTTTATTATTTTTAGGTATCATTAGTAACTTTTGCTGTTTATGTTTTATCTGACGATAACCATATATTGGATACAGAAACGGCTTTTGTTTCTTTATCATTATTCCATATTCTACGTTATCCATTATCCATGTTACCAAAGGTGGTGTCAAATATAGTTGAAGTAAGTTTTTTGCTTAGTATCGTAATAAGTGAATAAATGACTATTGCTTGAAAGCTTGTTTAACATTTTGTAGTAGAGTAAAAACAGTGTCATCATTTGGGAGTGGGGAGGGAAGGTATATTTTGTCCAATTCACATTATTATTAGCGTGCCGCTGTTGGTTTGGGTAAGGACTAGTTTTTGGCCTTCATATTTTAGCTAATAAGTAATATATTTAAGTATCAATCTACATATGAATTAATTATTTAGTCAAGGTTTATCTAAAATCAATGGTTAATTTATGCCTATGATAGTAACCTATAATACAAACTCGTAAGTATAAAATTGTGTAAGAAGATAATTTGTATTGAGATAAAAATACAATTTTAATGTTATTCGTTTTGTAACTATTGTTAGAGAGTGAATTTTTTTCAGTTTTCTTATTTTCCGGTCAAATAGTTGGCCCCATTCAAAAACTGAAATAAAAAAAGAAAAAGAATACAAATATGTGGAATTTAAAAATAATAAGCAGAATACAAAGACAAAGAAGGTTTGGTAAGGGTTAAAATATTTTATAATGGATATATTTAATGGATATACCAAATATGGTGGTCGAGAGCAGTTGTCTGCATCTTTGGGGAAGAGTTGGTTTCAGCACCCTCTATTACTAGACGTTTTATCTCAGAGATTTCGTGAGTGTTTTTGTGTAATATAAAACAAGGGAATATGGGTGTATGCATCTAGTTTTATTCGTGGATATAGGATTAAATTCGATGCTCGAAGTTACGGCCACGTATATACGCCCCCCTAAATTATGTGTTTTTATTTATATATTTGGTAAAGGTACATCTTAGTAAATTTAGAGATACTTTTCTTCTGAGTTCTATACATGATATTGGTATATTTCCGACACCAATTACATGAAATTGTTAGTTATTATTTCTGACATGTCTATTATCGTAAGCTTTAAACTCTACACCCAAAGCAAACGCACTTAGTCAATATGGCAACCTAATGTAATTTAAGTTGATGATCACTTATTATTATACTTATATTCCAAAAAGATATTAATGATTATGATTTAAGGATAATAATATAATTATATCTCAAATACTATAGTATTCTACGATAATAGAAAATAAACTTTATATTCTATGGGTAAGTAAATGAGGAGTGAGGTGTATAATATTAGGTTTGATGGAGTCATGGAAATACATAATTACCAAATTGATTATTTTGTTTATAATGAGAGATAATTAATTAAAATAACCATACAAGGTGCTCAAATGACTCAATATACATACATATGTGAACGAATTTGCTTGAATGGTAAAAATATTGTCGAAGTATGCATACTGGCGTGGATCGTGTATCTTGGAGGATTTTATAAAAAAACTGGCTTGCGTTTGGATTTTGTCTAATTACTATATAGAAAGATCTTTGTGTAATAACTTCCTTATTGGTGTATATCGGTTAAACGTTATGGTAAGGTATCACGATGTGTCTATGAATTTATATTAAACGCTGCAACGTAAGTACCTCTAGTAGAGCATTTGTTTCGTTTTTTAGAGTGTCCGAACTTGGCGAGTGTGTGTATAAGAAATGTATGTGTTTATGCTAAATTGCATGTATCTAGTTCTTGTGTTGGCAGCTCTAGTAAATTTGTACATATTATGTTTTCTTTAAATCATGATTGGGACGATCAAGTCAGTTATAAAGTTGTTGTTAGCATGACACCATGTCGCTTAAAATAAAGTTAAATATACAAAATTTTTTTTTTGGTTTTGCTTACAAATTACAATAAGCAATATCCAGTGGCGCAACTAAAGCTAAAATGTTGGGAAGGGGCTGTAGCCCCTACCTGATATTACATAAAAAGTAAAATGTGGGGGCGATTCCCCCACACCCCTATATATATTTACATAACAATATTATAAAAATCATACAAAAAAAAAACAATAATAGTAAACTATATCTGTGGTAATCAGAATAAAAATCCCCCTACTACAATATTAGTTTATATTACTCACAAACACGTCATGAAAATGATGGAGCAAATATTTTTTAATCGCTATAATTAGTGTAAATATCACATTAATAATATTTAATTACAAATATATACTTATAGCATAGGTATATTGTATATATAATATTGTATAAAATATACATAATGAATATAATTGAAAAAATTAAAAATTAAGTAGAGATTAAGAAAAAATTAAATTAAAAAACAAATCTATGTTCAAAGTTTAAATAGATGGGTAGGTAGATAGGTAATATAGGTACCTAACCTATATTAAATACAATTTAACTTAGGTATTTCTTAATTCTTAATATTTATATTATAATTTTCAGGTATTAACAATAATAATTTTTTTAATATTATATATTTTTTAATATATCCCCAAAATGAAATATTACATTTCCTAATTATATTTTGATGATAAGCAAAATGTCAATATTAATAATATTTGTTAATATTAGAAGTCGATAAATGATGTCATTAGATGTCAAATAATCCAAATAAATAATCGCTGAATGTAAGGAGTAGTTTTAAAAAGACTATTAACATAATATGTTGTTTAAAATCGTGATATAAAACAAAATAATATTATTGTAAATTTTTGAAAATTATTTATTATATTTTAATTTTTTTAATGAAAATGAAAATATAAATTATTACACTAATTGTATTTTGAAAAATAATTGATCAATCAATTTGAAGTACCTAGTTATCAGTAACATTATAGTCTGGGGGTTAGTTTTCCTAGAGTCGGGGAATTTTTTTCCGGGATTGTTCGTCGGGAGTTTTTTCTGGGGATTTTTATTTCTCAATTCACTGTCTCTATAGCCTTTATTAAAATTATTTATAATAATCTTACCAATATACCGACATAAATCGTTTCTTTCAAACAAATACAGGCATACAGCTAATGATATTTACCATATTTATCATAGGCAATATAAAATAATTGTAAAGCTTAAATAAAAATTAGATAATTTGTTACGTTTTTTCCCCCCAAAAAAGTAAGAAATACAGTTTAATTTTTATAGATTTATTAATATTTTAGGAAACAAATGATTAATGAATAATTTATTTTTCGGGGGCTATTACAAGTTTTTTTGGGGGGACACATCAGCCCCCCTCCCCTATTTGCGATTATGGCAATATCAAAATGGGTTTAAGTGCATAAAAAAAAAAAACCATATGCAAGAAAAGAAAAATGCAGATCAATGCTTTAGAACGCGTATACACATATGTAGTGTCGTTCGATAGCAATGCGTATGATATCAGCGAGTTGGAAGCTTGACTTGAAAAGTTATCAAGCATCGGAGAAGCATTTGAGAAACTTCAAATACAATTGGAAGAAGAAGCAGAGAACAAAAAAGAAAAAGAAATACGTGCAGCATTTGAGGAGTCAATGTTTACTATTCTAGCAAAAATCAAAATGTTCATACGCAAAGCAAATACATCAACAACCACTGCTACTGAGACACATGTTAGACTTCACAAGATAGATTTAGGTACCTAAGTATGATTGTGATATTAATGAGTGACAAATTTCAAGGATGTATTTCTACACTAGTCCATAATAATGATAAAATCGGGGCTTGTAACCGAAAAAATAAATTTCGATTTCGATTTCGACATTGGTTACTAGTTTTTTATTTTTTCGATTATGATTTCGATATTGGTTACTGGTTTTAATTTTTTTCCATTTTAATTTCAATTTTGAATACCGGTTTTCAATTTAAATTTTTACAGATTTTTCTTTATTTTTCTTTTTGATTTTGAATATTGGTTTTTAATTTGTAAGTGACTTCCCCTCCCGTCATTCAAACCACATCAAATTTTATATCCAATATTGATAGTAATTTCAATTTTTTATGGTTTTCAAAATCGGTTTCAAACTTTTTATTATTGTTGAATAAAATTGGGTAAACGATAAAGGTTAATAATCTACCTTGACTAAATATTAGTCATTACTAATAACTAATAAGTAACGACTACAAGCTAGTAGTAATGAGAAATCAGTAAATCGATGAAAATCAATTCTCAAATAACTATGGAAGAATAAAGATAACTACTTCTTAGGACTTAGGTATCAAACTATCAAATCTCTTGACTTTTTATCTTACTTAATTTTATGAAAATAATGTATACACTGCATAAAGCACAAATTCACAATATTATTATAATATGAATATGGCATTACGACATCACTGCATACCTAATAGAAATTAATAATTATTATTCGTCGAATTTATTCTGGATTTATTTTTGGATTTTAGATTAGGAAATACTTGCTTATAGTGTTAGAATAACGTGTTAACACGTCCATTATATTATTTCTAGTAATTTGACAGGGAGTTTTCGAGAATGTTCTATAATGTCCTATAATTTTACGTGGGTACCTACATAACCTATGTAACTATGTAAGATATTATTATTTGATTTAGCTTTGAGTTAACATTAACAAATAATAGTATAACCAGTGTCTAATAGGCAATAACTATTTATTTATGTCATACCTTATATGAAAATAATTATTTCTAAACAAATTAATACAACTTCACGATAAAAAAAAATATTGTTTTTGGTGTTTGAAACTAGTTTATATATTTTTGGAATTGGTCTTCTTATTTGTTCTGTCACAAAGTGTAAAATGAAATGCATAAATTATTGACTAGTGGTTATCAGCTCACCTGTTCATATTTAATATAAACCTTAGACAATTATTTTGTAATAAAAACAGCACCTTCCTAAGTTCTACATTTCTATTAACCTAACCTAGGTCTTAGGTACTAGTGTACTACTGTACTACTACTACTATAAGTTAAAGTAGAACGCCTCTTCAACGACGAAAGCAGGAACTATACAAATAGCAGGGCTTAAAAACGAAAAAAATTTTTATTCCGATATTGGTTATCGTTTTCTTATTTTTCGATTTTGGTTTTCGATATGTCTACCGGTTTAATATTTTTCGATTTTGGTTTCTGATATGATACCGATTTTGTACTTTTGAGGTTTCGGTTTTGATTTTGATTTTGATTTCGGGTTTTTAACGGTTTTAACCGGTATTTAAAATCGATATCAAAATGGTTTCAAGCCCTTTATAAAATATTCAACAATTCAAAGTTCATGTTAGATGTTTCTAAAGATTTCATTGAATGGTCATGTACTTCTCTCATAACCGAAAACTATTCAAATATACTATCGTCCAACGGTTTTTCTTCTCAAAACATTACCCATACTAGAGTGTGTTATGACACTGGTTCTTGTATTGACCACATATTTAGTAGAAATGTTAATCTCATTTCTGCAGTAATTAAGACTAGTATAACAGATCATTATACAATTATTGGTAGTTTACTTAAACTCACAAAGCAAATAACCAACACATGATGATTATTTAAATTTAATATCATATATCGATTACAACAAGGCAGTTAGATTATTATCCTGTATTCAATGGACTGGATTATTCGAAACCAATAATACTAATACAGACAAAAGCTTAGCCCTAGCCCCCCCCCCCAAAACCTAGGACATATAATTTTAAAATGCTTTATTGCAATGATCTACTTGCCTTTAATATATTCAGCCCCCCTCCAAGTCAAAAGTTGAAATTGCGCCTAAGGGTATACCTATATCTATGACTGAATGGAAATAAATCTGTTATCACTTAACATAAACAAATCGGTTTGCATGCCAATAGTTACTATACGTTCACAGTTACCTGTTGGATATAAATTTACAATACATAAATGTGGAACTGGTATGACAAATTGTAGTTGCAAACCATTTTAATTGGTATTATCATTAAAATATTTAGGAGTGACAATGGATTTTAATTTAAAATGGTCAGAACACCTACATAATATCAAAAATAAAATGATTAGCTTAACTGTATTATTTTACAAAATACGATTCCTTGATAAATCAATTATAAGACAAATTTACATGGCACTGTGTAATTCCATACTATTTTACGGAATAACATGTTGGGGAGGCATCAACAGAACAAATATCAATACATTGCATACTACACAAAAAATGATTGTAAAAGTAGCATACTCTCTACCATTAAAATATCCATCAGAGGAATTATTCAACCATACTAATATATTATCTGTTTATAAATTATACATAAGACAAATTTTAGTTAAATTCATACAGTACCATACACTCAATGCTACAGAAATAATAGACAGAAGAACATGAAAATACATTAAACCGTCGTATACTTTATTAACTAGTTCCAGAAATTCTCCTAATTACATGGGGAAAACTATTTTCAACAATTTAAATAACAAAGTGAAGAGTCTAATAAAAAGTTTATGTGAAAATCAATCGAATAATACCAATGATATAATTAATATAATGAATAAAAATCAAATAAAAAAGGCAATTATGAATAAATAAAATAGTGATGTTGATGATAATGTGTGCCTATGGAGAGGTGGTATACATTAGGTGTAGAGATCACAATGCACAATGGCTACAACCAAACAAGAATATTAGCAGCCAAATCAAGAGTAGCACAGGTGCGCACACTAAGTATACCTAGTCTAGCTCTACTGCTATCGCAGTTAGTAAATCCAATAGTTTCAGCATTAAAGGTAAAACCAAGAAACATTTTTTTATTATCTAATTCGACCGTAACGTTAGCTTGGATTTCAGCCTGTCCGTCAAAATGGAAGCAGTTTGTTGCTAATAGGGTTAGTGAAATGCAGAAATTAACACCAGATGCTGAATGGAACCACATAAAATCAGAAGACAATCCAGCAGATCTAATTTCGAGAGGGGTTTAACCTTCAAGGTTAATTGAAGCAGCTCTATGGTGGTCAGGTCCAACATGGTTGAGTCACTCAAGTGAGAACTGGCCAGTATCACCTACACCTATATCAGAAACAGTATTTGAAGAACGAGTTGCAATAACACAAGCACTTGTAACGTCAAGCATTCAATTTCAAAATCATTTGGCATGGACCAAATTAATTCGAACAACTGCATATTTATTTCGATTCATACATAACAATCAAGCTCAATCTCAAGGCAGGGAAAAATTAGTTGGTCATCTCACTAATGAAGAGTTTCGACAAGCAACTTTGCATTATTGCAAATCAGTTTAAAAAGAAGAGTTTTTGTCAGTTATAACCAAACTATTAAATAGTTGTTATGTCTAGCTCCATTTTTTGATCAAGAAGGAGTGGGCAACTTAGACATTCATCCTTTACAAATGATAAGGAACATCCCATTTTATTGCCAAAACAACATCACATCACCAAATTGATTGTTAAGTATTTGCACTTTACCAACCTGCATGTAGGCACCCAGATGTTACCATCCATCATGCATCAGAAGTAATGGCCACTGAGTGGAAAAAACGGATGCAAACAAATTGTCCATTCATGCATTGTGTGTTTCAAGGCAAAACCCAAATTTCATTCTCCACTTATGGGCCAACTACCAAAAGCAAGAGTAACACCATCAAGATCATTCACCAATATTGGCATTGACTTCTGTGGACCTGTATACATTCGACAATCAACAAACAAACGAACATGAAGGCATTGAAAGGTAAAAACATACATAGTGGTATTTGTCTTCATGGCTATTAAAGCAGTGCATCTGGAACTTGTGAGTGACCTTAGTTCCAACGCATTCACTGCAGCACTTAAACTGCTCATATCTAGAAGAGGAATGCGCAAACAAATTTATTGTGATAATGGAAAACCCTTTGTCGGAGCAGCCAGAAGCCTAACAAAACTTCATGAATGGGTTATCAAAAATAAGGACAAAATTGTTCAAGTATATCTACTAGATTGTATCGAGTGACATTTCATACCACCAAATTCTCCACACATGGGTGGACTGTGGGAAGCTTGTGTGAAGTCAGTAAAATACCACTTACATAGAATTATGGGAACTGAATGTTAACATTTGAAGAAGTTGCTACTCTTGTTTCTCAGATTGAAGCTTGTCTCAACTTAAGACCCATTACTTCACAGTCAAATGATAAAAATGATGAGAGACCACTGACTCCAGAGCATTTTTTGGTCGGTGATTCCATTCTCTTACCCATTGAGCAGGACAACAGTGATACGCAGATGAAAAAATTGCAAAGATGGAACAGAGTGCAATCAATGGTTCAGTAATTTTGGAAACATTGGTGAAACAACTACATCACATCACTTCAACAACGGGGGAAATGGCACAGACAATGTCCTAATATAAATATCGGTGACTTAGTCATAACTAAAAAAAAAAACATTCCAATGTCTCACTTTATGGTCGGCCGAGTCAGTATCCTCCACCCAGGGACTGATGGAGTAGTGCGTGTAGCCACGGTCAAGCGACTGCGCGCACAACACTAAAACGTCCCGTTGTTAAACTCAGTACAGTTCCTATCAGTTAAAATGTTATATTGTCCTATTTATAAAATGTTTTTAAACCGGAATTAGATATCCAGTGTTCATATTTAAGTATACTATTGAAATATTTTATATTAAAATGTTATAGACAAGTGTATCTGTAATGCGAATAAATAAGTTTATGAACGCTGAAGAGTTAGATCCAGATTCCGTCACCCATGATTTTGATGAAAGTATGTAACCATTTTTTTAAATTTAATATTAATGATTTTATGTTTTGTTATAAATGTAATATTGATTTTTAGAAGATCCTCTTGTAATTGAAAACGGAGTATTCACTTGGATTGACCCAACTGATGCACCAACATTATCAAACATAAATTTACGAGTTTCATCTGGACAACTGGTTGCTGTAGTGGGTACTGTTGGTTCTGGAAAGAGTTCTTTGATATCAGCCTTCCTTGGTGAAATGGAAAAGGTTTCTGGTAGAGTTAACACTAAGGTTAGTGTACCTACAGTTGTTAATAAATATAAATTTTTTAACATGAATAATAATAATGAATAATTTTTTAGGGAACTATAGCATATGTACCACAGCAAGCTTGGATACAAAATACATCACTTAAGAATAATATATTGTTTGGCGAAACATTTGATGATAGAGCTTATAAAAATGTCACAGATGCGTGTGGATTAAAATCTGACTTCCAAATGCTTCCAGCAGGTGACGATACAGAAATTGGTGAAAAGGTGCCTACCTAAATACCACATTTAAAAATTATTATATGTTTAAGTACCTATATTAAATAAATAATTGTATAGGGAATCAATTTAAGTGGAGGCCAAAAACAAAGAGTAAGTTTGGCAAGAGCAGTTTATAAAGAGAGTGACATTTATTTTTTGGACGATCCATTAAGTGCTGTCGATTCACATGTCGGAAACCATATTTTTGAACACGTTATTGGACCTACAGGATTGTTGCAAAAAAAAGTAACAATTTATTATGTCCGATGAAAATCTTGATTTTTTTTAACATTTCGAATGATTGTTTTTATATCAAAGACACGAATTTTGGTTACTCATGGTATAACTTATCTCAGAGATGTTGATTTAATTGTGGTCATGAAAGATGGACAAATATCAGAGACTGGAACATATAACGAATTGCTTGATAAAAAAGGAGATTTCGCTGATATCTTATTGTTGCATATGCAAGAACAAAATGAATACGAAGTTGATGAAATAGGTAATACGAATGCAGCTTTGAATTTTGTCAAGCCTTTGCTTAAACGAGTAAAAAAGTTAAAAATAAGTTAAGTTAAACTTTTGAACAAAACTTTTTTAATTTAATTTTCATTAACATATACAATTACAGTACTAATATAAAAAAAATGTTGTAATGGATGTGTTATTTTTGAATACAATGATTAACCATTGTATACGAAAAACGATTCTAAGTGGTTAGCGAGGTCCTTATAATATTATTATTTTTTATTCGTTGCTATGGTGATAATGAAATCGTTAGAAATTAAACTCCTATTTTTAGAGGTTTTTCTCGACGCTTTCTACTTGGAATTTTCAATTTTGACCTCCCAAAAGTACCAACTAGGTTCACTTTTCTACCAGAAAATATGCTAATCTCAAAAATCTAAGTATACTTACTATCCGAAATGTTGCTAACAGACCGAAAAAAAACAAACTAACAAACATCATTGTAAAACCAATACATTCTTTCGCTCCTCTCAGAATCTAAAATAATTTCATCTTAATTGAAATAAAATGACATAAATAAAATATTACATTTTTAAGTTTTCAAATTAAACCCAGCGGGTATAATTTTTAATTTAACTAAGTTGCAAATAAAATTAGGATAACTATTAACTTGAAACTTTTAATTTTTTTTTAGAAATTAATACTTCATTAGAAGATGCACCTGCAGATTTAAAAGAAAAATATATTAACCAGAAAAGTGAAAAGAATTCAAATTCTTCAATGCAAAGGTAATAAAAATAAAATGTATAATAACGAACCTAATAACAAACTCATTTATGGTAATTAATTTAAATATTTAGGCAAATAGCTATTGATTCAAATAAACCAATTCCTCGACCTATACTGGAGCAAAAAGCCCAACTCATTGAAGCAGAGAAAGCAGAAACCGACAATGTATGTTTGGTATTATAAATAAATATATAAATCAAATAAATAATAGTATAATAAGAATACTTTTTTTATTTAATTAAATTTAAGGTTAAATGGGACATTTACATTCAGTATATTGAGTTATCTGGAACTATTTTTTGTATATCTTCAGTTTTATTAACATTTCTTTACCAAGTGTTTTATACACTATCGAGCATCTGGTTGTCAATATGGTCTAATGATGATAGGTCAATTAATCATGAAACTGAAAATGATGACAATAAGTTTATGCACTTAACAGTTTACGGACTACTTGGAATTGGCCAAAGTAAGTTTGAACATTTCAATTTCATAAATATGAAAGTACATAAATAAACTTTGGATTTCATTCTTCTGTACATTGAGTTGTATACGTGTATACAAACGTATAACGTATAACGTTTGTATAACAAACGTGTTAATTTCAGTTTTTTCAATCATTGATGGTTATGAGTTTTTTAATATTTTATATATTTTTGATATTAACCAAGTGTCCAAGTTACATGAATATATTTACTATTTAGTATTTATATTGCTTATTATTGTATGGTATTCATAATATTGCATAAAATACTTGATATTATAAATTATATTACATAGTATACAATTTTCCGGTATTATATAGTACCTACTGGCTACTTATCACTACCTACTAAGTAGGCTACTTATGACTTACGTCTATTTTATGTTTATTTTAAGCATAAGATTATGCTGAAAAGGCGTCTTGCATAAATAATTTAATTTGTGTATTTATAGAAGCTACATTTTTTTTTAGTTTTTTCGTCGATAGCATTATCAATAACTTTTTCGTTGGGCACAATACATGGTGCGGAAAAATTCTACAAATTGATCAACTCACGCTTATTTAAGAATCCACTAAGCCTGTTTGACACAACACCTATTGGACGTATATTGAACAGAGTATCTAAGGATATTGATACCATTGATAATGTCTTGCCATCATTGATACTATCACGTATAAAATATACGGTTTCGGTAAATTTGCATTTACATTTTAATCACTCTATACGAATATGCTTTTTTTTTGTAGCTCGTATAATATCGTTTGAAGTCTAAAATATTTAAAAATACCCTGTTTTATTAAGAACATATTAAAACAAGTTTTATATATTATTATATTATAGCGAACATATTTTATAGGCATTATTATAATAATATTTCATATAAATAAAACCGTGTAATAAATTTAGTCAAATAAAATCGATGAGAATGTTTGTATCAATCGAATTATAAAATGTTTATAAGTCTGTGAAATTATAAATACTAATAATTCTATACAAGATTAAAAAAATGATGACAATTTTAGGTAATATATAATTTATAATTTGAATATATGATAAGCTAGTGTATGCATGTCATATATCTTGGTATAATATACTATGAAAGGCATAAGAGAATACATACATAGAGTGCGTGACACGAGAAAAAAATCTTGGTATACAAAAAAAACAAGCTTATTAATTATTTAATAATTAAAAATTATATATTTATTCTTCGGTTTCAGGTCATTGGCACTTTGATCGTTATCAGTTATAGTACACCTATATTTGCAGTGGTGATTATTCCTATTGCTATAATTTATTACATCATGCAGGTATGTATTTGAACTGATAATAATATTCTTCAAACTCCAGACAATTATTTTAAGCTTTAACCGATATTTTGAATTTTATTTACAGAGATTTTTTGTTGCGACATCGCGTCAACTACAAAGACTCGAGTCTATATCTCGTTCCCCAATTTATTCACATTTTAGCGAAACAATTGAAGGGACTACATCGATTCGTGCTTATGGTGCACAATCCAAATTCATACTTCAATCCGAACAAATAGTGGATTTCAATCAGTCTTGTTTTTATCCAAAAACAGTGGCCGATAGGTATATTATTATTCTCACTGATAATTTATCACATAACCTAATTACTGTTGTGTTGTACAATCAGTGGTTATAGTGGAAATAATTTTAAAAGGGGACTATAGTCACTAAAAATGTTAGGTTCCTGAGTTCTAACCTTAATGTATATCTAACCAAACTGTTTTGAGAAGCCCATTAGTTCCAAAATATTATTTCTTCTTACTAAGAAATGTTATCCTTCCTACACATATGATGGCTCCTCAGTAAAAATAAATTGTAATTCATAGACTGAAATTTTAAAAAAAATTACAATTTTTAAGTAGTTTTACTTTTATATATTTCATTAAAAAGACAAATAACAACTAATTTATATTGAATATCACGTTAGTAAATTTATTGTTAATCGTTCTCCCCTCCTCCCTGGACTTTTGAGACTTAAATAAAAGAAGATGCATAATATTGCCTTAAGTAAGAAGGGGACTCTATTCCTCTCCGTCTCACCATTTTAACCATCGAATATAATAGTGTATTATAATATATTGATTTAATTTTATCTTAGATGGATGATTTTAAGGGTAGAAACAATTGGTAATTTTATTATTTTCTTCACGTCAGTGTTCTCAGTATTGAGAAGAGATACATTGAGTCCAGGTATTGTTGGTTTGTCCGTCAGTTATGCTCTACAGGTATGAATATATTTTATTTAAATTAAAATATTTCACTTTTCTTAAATTAAATTTTGTCCTATTAAGATCACAAGATTCCTAAATCTGTTAATAAGAGCGACTTCTGATGTCGAAACTAATATTGTGGCCGTTGAACGTGTTAAAGAATATGCAGAAACACCTCAAGTAATATTTGAAAAAATATTATTTATTTATTTGATCATATACAAATATTTCTTATTATTTTTAGGAAGCTCCTTGGGAAGTACCATCAACTCAACCACCCAGAGAATGGCCAACTAGTGGAGAAATTCAATTTAAGAATCTTAAAGTTCGTTACCGTGAAAGTTTAGATTTAGTATTGAAAGGGTTAAATTTTTCAGTGAAAGGAGGCAAAAAGGTAATGAGGGGAAATATAAGAAATGTGACTGTAAAATCAAATTACTAAACTAAAATAATTTAGGTGGGAGTAGTTGGGCGTACCGGAGCAGGAAAATCATCTTTGACTCTTAGTTTGTTTCGTATCGTCGAAGCTTCCGAAGGATCAATTCTTATAGATGGCGTTGATATATCTAAAATTGGATTACATACGTTGCGTAACCGTCTCACAATTATTCCACAGGTAATTTTATAATTCAGACATTATCGATAGTGTAATTATTTAAAAATTAGTTTACATGTTCCTGTTTATGAAATCTTAATTTACATTAATATACTACCTAGAGTATTATATTTAAGTACTTTTAATAAAATATAAAAAATTTGACTTGGGTCTTTCTTTACCTAATCATTAAGCCTATATATTATTGTTAATTTTTTTTTTTTTTTTTTTTTTTTTTTTTTTTTTATTGAACAAAAAAATTTTTATTTACAATCTATAATTACATGTATTACAATAAGTAAATGGGATGGGGATGATTAGCGGGAGGGGGAAGTCACCCAGTGGCGGCACCCCGTAAATTATTATTAATACGAATGTATTTATGATTCTGTAAGGGTAGTGAGTACAGATTTAAAAATAGATCATGTTGACAATCTGACCTAAGCTTATATGCCTTTTTATGTTATTGTTATTGTACATATTTTTATGATATTAATTACAAAAAAAATATGTTTATTAATTAATGTTATACACAATTTTGATTATAATAATAGGGTATATGGTACAGTTATTTTATTATTTTTAAGAGTGATATAGTTAATTTTATTAACTAAAATTAGGCTGAACAAAAAAACCTAATAAATTAATTTTTTTGATAGTCATCAGTTATCCAGTATTGTTTTCTGGTACATTGAGAATGAATTTGGATCCAATTAATAGTAATACGGACGCACAGCTGTGGAGTGCCCTAACACTTGTCCATTTAAAATCATATATTGTAGGGCTTGCTAGTGGTTTGGATTATGAAGTGTCTAAAGGAGGAGAAAATCTAAGGTAATAAATTATAAACAATAGTCAATCTTTTATTTTTAATTTAAAAATCTATTGGTGCCCTGAGCTTATTTTCAAATATAAATACATGTTGTTGTGAAGCCTCATCCGATAGTTGAAATCTTCTTCCTTAGATTAACGTAAGTGATATTAAAACTATAATATAAAACTAATACTATTGTATGACATTTTAAAATCTTAGATTTAAAAAGAAAAATTTTTACGAATTCTTAACTCAAAATAATTTGATAATTTTCGTGATTTTTCCATATTTTGTCAATTTTTGGACTTTAAATGCTTATAAAAAAAAAATTTTACCGAGGAGTTTTAATATTTTTCATCTACCTTTGAAACAATATACTAGAAGGCCTCTATTAAATTTTCAAGATTTTTCAACCAACTAATAAATTGTTATTGATATTCATAAAAAAAAACTAATAAAATCTTAGATTTAAAAAGAAAGAGCTCTTACTAGTACCTTAAAAATACTTGGTTTTCCTTATTTTTTTTCTCGTTGCTTTAGAACATAAATAGGAATATAGGACCTCTCCAATGCCCTAACTAGATTCACTTTCCCATCGAACAAGATACTGATGTTGAAAATCAAAAAGTTATTTCAAATAATTATCGTGCACACAGACACAAAAATAAAAAATAAATAAAAAAAGACACATCATCGTAAAATCAATACATCATCGTTAAACTCAGAATCTAAAAAATAAAAATATTGTTAATTATATTCATGTCAATATTAAGAATTAATAATGTATTATTATGTTCTATTTTATCATTAAATATTGTGTTTCAGTGTGGGCCAAAGACAACTGGTGTGTTTGGCGAGAGCATTGTTGAAAAAGACAAAAATATTAGTGTTAGACGAAGCCACGGCGTCCATCGATTTGGAAACAGACAACCTTATACAAACAACCATACGAACGGAATTCAAAGATTGCACAGTGTTGACAATCGCTCATCGTCTGAACACCATTATGGATTCTGACAAGTACTTAACTAAAAAAAATAATGTCGAACAGAGTTTTTGGATACAATTAATTGATTGAACTCTTTGTTTCCGTGTAGGGTAATTGTGTTGGACAATGGTTTCATGATCGAATACGACTCACCGGCCAATTTGCTAAGAGATAAATCGTCGGTTTTCTATTCGATGGCAAAGGACGCAGGTCTAGCTCAATAACGATGTTTGGACAATGGTGCTTACTTAGGCTTTTATTTTCTTAACATGATTTTACAAAAAAATGTCTTAATATCTTGATAGATAATATAATTTTTGTTGAATGATCGTAAATAATAATTATTTCGAAAGCTGTTTCTAAATAACCTGCAGTGCAGGTTAAGGAATGATCCATCGAATTCTGTCTTTTTTATACCAATCGTGTGTGTTATGAAATAAGCATAATATTATGTGCCTATATCATGTATTCATTTGTTATTGATTAGTTCTTGCACTCTTTGCATAAAATAATAACCTATGTTAAATTTTACGAAAGGTTCAACAAAATATTGTGTTTAGTGTGGTACTTTTTATTGATAACCATTGATATTTGTATATCATTAAACAAAATATAAATTATATAAACTATCATATTTTGTGTAAATTAAATAATAATTACATAGATTCGTTTTTATATATTTTTAATTATTATATTATTGTGTGCTCGCCGTTGGTTCGTCGCATACAGTTACGCTTGTTCACCGCATACAGTTATTGATCAGACCTCTAATTTACCCTTTTTAAGTTAGATTATCTTGTTCCCAGAGAACTAACATATCTCTGTACCAATGGTTATCGCAATTGGATGAACGGTTTAGAAATGCATAAAGGACACACACACAGACAAACATTCATTTTAATACCTATATAACTAAGTGCACTTAGTTGCCCGTAAAAAATGACAACTCTTAAAGAAATTGGGATTGCTCAACTCCTTATATGGATATAACTCGTTGCAGTAAGTGCAACTCAGCAACCTTAGTATGCAATGTGAGAAAATTCGATTTGAGGCATATGCTCAAACCTAACCTAACCTAACCTAATCTGACCGATAACCAATGGCAACCAATAAAATAATAAATACTAATTTTTACTAATTATTTCTCCTATAACCAATAGCAACCATTTCTAAACAAAAATGTCCAAAATTCCTGTTTGAGCACCACCACGGGTTGGACCTACCAGTTCCAATCGTGAATCCAAACCATCCACTGGATAAACTCAAACACTCACCTAAAAATATCATCAAAATTGGCCCATCCGTTCTCAATTTATTTAATTAGGTACTATACATTTTTCACATCATTTATATATGTATATATAGATAATTCTCGAGTTTTCGAGTAATAATATATAATTTAAATAAATAAAATCTAAATAGTGAAAAGGTTGCTGCACGAGAGTTTACATTTTTTTTTTTATTTGTTCATTGAAACGACCTCTAGGTCTTTGTTAATGCTTATCAAAGTGGGTAGAAGGGAGATCATGTGATCTATTTATCTATGTAAATATCACTATATGCATGTTACTACCCCCCTTCTCCTGCAAGAGGAGGCATGTGCGGTCTTCACTCCCAGTGGAGTGGGGCCTAGTTGGAAACCGGACTACAGAAGGGGGAAATGGTGATCCCGTAGAACCACACAAATTTATTTTGCTCTGTGCTATGAATCAAACCGATGACTGTGTGAGTCGTAGTCAACTGCTTGATCACTTCGACACTCCGGCCCCTGAGCGTATAAATAGTCAAAATCAGTAATGTTATTAATTTGTTTACTCTCTTCTCGTCGCTTAAACCGGTTTCATCGCAAATGAATTTTTATGGTTTACGTCATATTATTTAATCTTTATTGCAATTTGCGTAATTATATAAAAAAACATTCTTTAAAATCCTAACATTTTAATTTTTTTTTTTTGTATCTGTCATCACCTTTTTGGACATTAAAAATTCTTCGACTTTCTTCAACAACATATTTTCTGTTATGCAAGTGAATCTAATTGGTACTTTGGTGGGTCAAAAGTAAAATTTTTTTCTAGTTTTCGAAAGCGTCAAAAAATTAATGAAAACTGAGATTTTTACTCAAAACCAGTATTCGAAAGAATCAATTGGTAGGTCAAATAGATGAAAATGTAATACAACGTTTCTCATAAGTTAATGTTAGTGGAAATTAAAAAAAAAAGTTGAGCGTAAAAGCACAATAATTTTTTATGAGCGTCTGAAGTCAAAATTTTGAAAAAAATTCATCAAAAACACGAAAATCGGCATGTTATTTGGCATTATTTTTTATTTTAAATTTTCATACAAGATTCCCCTTAAGGCTTTCTATATTAACTAAAAAAAATTTACGAAATGCGCATTATAATCTGACAACTTTTAAATTATTTTGTATTCAGATATTCATACAAAAATGTCTTTGTATACCTAAAATATGATAATTTAATACAAGGTCCCTCATAAGCAGTTAAAATAGTAAAAATAGTTTTGAAATAAATTAAATACATTGGTACGATTTTTTTATATGAATTTAAAGTTCAAATTTCAAACTCTTTTTCAGTTATTTTCATAGATAACATTGAACATGTTTGTGCTTTTTATTCTATTATAAAATGTACCTACTTATTGTATAAAACATATAATTATTTTGAACGAAGTTTCTGCCTAACCCGCACTGCAGAATTTTATCTTTGTTATACTAACGACCAATCTCTCGTAACGTATTAGCCCGTTGTAACGATTCTGAATGTACGGACCACTCTTTTCTCCGCTAGTCCGCGCCACCAATACCGCGCGCCCGCGTACTGACACGACATTTCTCTCGCGGACTAACGGTAGATAGCGCTCAAGGACCACTCATCATAGATCCGACTGGGGATCGCTGATTAAGGGTACAATTGGTCCCTCCAGGGGGGATTAATGGTGGCAAACTAGTAAGGGCATACATTCTGAACAGATTCCTATGTCCATCCAAACCTCTATCGACCCGGAAAACCCTCAGCGGCATCGAAACGGGTATGTTGTCATTCGCTAGGCTGACAGTCGGGAATGAGCGCAACAGCACATATAGGTAGGCCCGACGGTCGGCTCACAGTTTCCGGATTTCCGACCAAAATACTGGGTCTGGTAGGAATAGACACCACCGTCCAGAGTCGTGGGTAAGGCTGTAAAACCCCTTACTGTCCGACTGCCTGGTACCGTGCCTATTCCCACAAGTAGTCGTAACCTTCTTTTTTCTGCGTCCGTATACGCATATAGACTCTTTGCTTTCCGACCATATCAAACGGCGTAGTGTAACAATCCGGGTACGGCATTAATACCCCGTACTTACGATCGCTATACTACGATACGCGATTTGGTCGATGTGGAAAGAGTCTAGTAATTAACACACTCTTATCGCTCAGAGAAGCACATAGTAAACATAGATAATATAAGAATGGATAGGACATGCCTATACCAGTTCCATATGAGGCCGTGTGCCTTTTTGGGAAAGAGAGAAAGACTATATGAGGCTTTTTAAGGTTATGTGCAAAACTATTTTATTAAATAATAATAATAATAACATGATAGTCAGTTATATTTAGATATTTGTCAGTTTGTATTTTGATTGTTGTGCCACCTGTGCCTGGAAAATGGAAATTGGAAAATAATATTTTAACAAAATGAAATTATATAAATTTTATTTATTATTATTTATCAATTATCATATCAATATTTGCCTTATATAACCTTAAAAATAGTATCACTAAATTTTCATGTGATAAGCTCTTATGCCCTATCCATTCTTATATTATCTATGATAGTAAATTGTTAGGGTGCCGGTGAATGTTAAATCTATTTGCTACTGCTGCGAGAAACCGTAAGTCTAATTTTTATTGTTTGTACGAGATCGTAGTATCTCCTTTCTGTTATTGCCAATTATACTAAAACATACCGAAATTATATTTTGTTTATATAAACTTCTAATTATTACATTTGAATTATATTCCTATCTTGATTTTACCCGTAATCAGACACCCGGGATAATTAAATTCTTATTACTACGTGCATGGTGTATATTATATTTTATGTTTTATATTTTATTGTGTTATATGAATTTGTTTACGTCAATACAATAAATGATATTAACCTTAATGAATATGTGTTCCGTTCATTACACCGTCATTTTTGTTTGTTTTACAATGGTTAATTTTATTATTTCTCGGGCGTTTCGGCCACAGAAAGTATTATGTAGAATAAATATTATTATAATTTATTATAAGGGAAATAGGTAAAGGCAATGTTCAGTCTTTTCGGAACAAATTGTTTCCCTGATTCAATTTTTGCATGTTTTAATCCGTACTAAGCTGTCCACGTCGTGTAAATACTACCGTTGTTCGTGTTATGTTATAAGTGGTACAAAATGGTTGCGTACCTGTATTATATTTTACGAAAGATTCAACATAATATTCTGTTCAGTATGGTACGTTTCAATAACAACAATTGATATTTGCAGATGATCAAATGAAATACAAATTATATATTACTATCATATTTAGTGTAAATAAAAAAATAAACAATTGTGCCAAAACGTTCGTTTTTATAAATATTTTTATTATTATGTTATTGTGCACTCGACTCTTAATTTGTTCACCGCATACAGTTACGCTTGTGGTTGACCAGTTGTTGGCCTCCGCCTCGCAATCCATGAACGGCAACCATCTCAGCCAGTGCAGAGTACGAGCAGTATCCATCAGTGTTCTCACGGATCGTCGGCAGGTCCTTGACCGCGTACTCGACTGCTGCCTTCCTCGAGTCCTGCTGCACCTTCGGCGATTCCAGGGCAGCGCCTTATTGCCCGCCAGCCCAGCCATGCTATACAGCAGGCCTGTCAGAAACCCTTTGGCGTTGGCCTGCATCGGAATTAAGCATTATGTCCCGATGCACTAACAATGTTGTAGTCCATTCAATCATTCTAAATACTACTTTTAAATTTTAAAGTTGTTATTTTTATTACATTTATTTTTATTTTAGGTTCTAATGATTTTGATTTTGAAATTTTATTTTAAGATTTTTACATGCTTTTACATGATTTTTATATAAATTGATCAAATTATAACTAGGTATATAAGGTAAATAAATAAATGAACTAAACCTGAAAAAAAAACATTTACGTACCAAGTCCAAAACGAACAGTCTCGTCAGTAAAACTTATTTGCTATACTTTAAAATTTATATTTTAATTTAGGTATAACAAATTAATATTAGAATTTGTAATAAAATTATTGAAAAAAAAAGTAGTTATTATGTAATTTACAAAAATAATAATTCTTAACAATAATAACTGTTTTAATTTATTCTGTGTTTATACTGTTAGTCTGTTATACTAAGAAGATTAAGACTGCAGTAGGATTTCCCAATAACGTAAATTTATGTAAATATTTAGACTTTTAGGTAGTTAAAAATTATATCAGAAGTAAGTTTGTGTTCTATCAATTACATATTTTAACTGTGATAATAGATAACCAATGTCCAATAATTATTATTTTAAAATCTTAAAATATTTTATACCAAGTTCTCACAAGAATATTATAATATTTATTTAAAAAAAAAAGGCTCTGGGGTGAGGGGCAAACATAATCCTAAACTCAACAGTAACTAAGAGTCAATAGGTACATACAGTATTATGCTAATAGTATGTACTAATTGGCAAGCCTGGGCAAGTTATGATCATTTTTAACTGAGTTAACAGTTAACCTAATTTTATTTAACTCAGTTAAGTTTAAAGTTATATGAACATTTTCAATTAACTTATTAACTTAAGTTAAGTTATTATTATTATTTTTATTTTTTTAATATCTATATAAATACCCAGTAATATGGTTTAAAATAATAAAAATCATAAATATTATCGAACACAGGAAATATTTAATAGCTTTTCTACACATAGAATTAAATTATTAGGTACTGAATTAATAGAGTTATGTAGTAGGTACCAAAGCATACAAAAATTGAAAATACCGAAATAAATACAATATTTTGATTTATATAAATAAATAAATAACTTATTTATGGTGAAAATATTTTATAATATGTTCTTGAGAATTGTACATTAGTGATTTGTATCTAAATTAATAAACGATATTTCTAATTTCCAAATCTAGTGAATGGTTAAGTAATATGCAACATCAATAATAATTAATTAATTATTTATAAATTAACTTAACTTGAATTTGATTAAAAGTAACTCTTTATTTATTAAGCGTATATCAATTAAAATAAGTTTAGTTAAAAAGTTAAAATTAACATAACTTTAACTTTTTAACTCGTTTATGCCCAGGCTTGCTATTTGGATAGTGTTCTGATAGAACAATTATTGTAAAAAGAATTAATATTGTTCATGAAAAATTAATATGATTTGAATGAAATGTATCTTGATGAGTAAATATGTCATCTAAGATAACCAATTAATAAATGTCTCAATAGTTATATAGATAAGATAATAGATGAGTAATAATAATAATAATTTTTCAGATAAGCCTCAAAACTTACTACAACAGGACAGGTACCTACGACGGTATATATTTTTATTGTTATTATTATTATTATAGCAGCCGAAATCAGCTGTAATAACTACTGTTCGGACTCCTTTGGCCCTGATTTAGGTAACCACCAGTGTATTATTATTATTAGCTGTATAATATAATGGTTAAGATAGCCAAAAACACGATTTTTAGATTTTCAGGATTTACTCATTACGCCCCTACGAGCTACGGCACGAGAGTGTAATATAAATTATAATATAGGTACTACCTTGCTTGGGACGGGATGATCGGTATTTTTTCACTCAATGTTTATTTATTTACGTCTTCGAAACTATAATTTCGGCCCGAGATCGCAGGGTCGTATTTATTATCATCATCAGTTGTCTCCTCGGCAAGTATATTATCACACAAGCTTCACTATAAGTATAGGTAACTTAAGAGTTATGAGGAACATTGAATTAAATGTTGAAGCTTTTTGACGCTCAAAACAAATATAATAATTATCATACATAAAACGAAAAAAAGTAATATATTTCAAATTTCTTTAAAATATTTTTTAAATGTTATTTTGTAGAGGAAATCAAAATTAAATGTTCAGTGAAAATGTGAAGGATTTAGCGGTTACGTATTTTTGAACAACAGCAGCATCATTATCGATTTATCGAAAACTATTGTTGAGTTGAGTTTTTTACTGTTTTTAGGTATTTTTTTTTTTTTGTACTCCTCTATTGTTTTATTAAGTAGGTAAGTACTATGGGAAGTACCTATTTACTTTTTACTTCCCACATTTCCAACTAAATCAAATTTTCTACTATAGCTATTACCATCGATAATAAAAACATGGATACAACATAAAGTCTTATCGGTGATTAACAAAATTATACGAATTGAGGCCAAATAAGCATAGTTTACTTGGTTACCGATTATCTAGTATAGAAATATAATCATACCTTACAAAAATTTAAACAAACGGCCTCAATAATTCTTTATCTATGTTGGACCTCAAAACTAACACTTCATAATGAATAAGTTATGTCCTATCCATGTCTTTATTATCGACGGAAGTTTTAATCCACGGCTATTACATTCAATGTTGATAATTGAAGAACTTTTACTGCTCCAAAATGTGGTAACAGACATAAAAATATTCCCACATCGTTTATAAAACAACGAGAGAAGAATACGATGTGGGCACTTCAAGTAGTATTATACACTATAGAGTATAGAGGTTGAAAATTGTTTTTTTTTTAGATTCGATTATGTGTCCGTTAGGTTGGCACTGTATATATATAATTATTATGAATAAAGATAATAATATACATACCAACTCATATTGTCTCTGATAATGAGCGTTATCGCTACCGGTTGCAGTGTTGTGTGGCTGGGTCGGTACCATAGATTAATAATTAATTACAATAATCAAATTACTGTTGATTGTCAGTCCCGTCAAAACGTGTGTGAGACGAGCACGTATTTAGGTTTACGCTCACACGCCGATTTAACCGGCTAAAAATAATAATTTCACCATCATCATTGAACGTCTTCGTGTCTAATAAACAGCTATATATTACAATTATCAGTTCACACGGAGATTCGAATGGAATTATCCGGTATGGACAAATTTTGCGGATCGACTTTTTGGGTAAGTCTCTCCTTTTTGTGCCTATTTTTTGTGGTCGACTTCTGCAACTCGTCCCATTGTTTTTGTTTAAAATACAATATCACAAATATGTAGACGTCGACACCAAATATTATTGAATCTCGTATTTTTAGGACTGGAACTTGTCCTGGAACACCACCGATCCTGATGTCACGCCATGTTTTGAAAAGACCTTACTAGTCTGGGTACCGTGCTTGTTTTTATGGGTATTCTCTCCACTAGAGATCTATTATTTGGTGAATAGTAAATACAAAGACATACCATGGAACCGGCTCAATATGACGAAAGTAGTATGTTTTTTTACTTCGGCTCTTTTAAGTTTTTCTGACATAGCTTGAACTATTAATTTGGACATACTAACAAATATGAATATTATGATTATGCATACTAGAATTACAATTATTAGCTTTGGATAATTTGTACATAATATATCCGCAAAATAGTTTGATAACTCTATTAATTATATCGAATTTTATGTACATAATACATACTTTTTGAGAAATAATTTAAATTGTAAAATTACAATCATTGTAAATTTAAAATTATCCTACTTTAAAAGTTTGTAAATTAAATTTGTTGTACTTATTAAAACATCATGACAAATATTATGCTGATTTCTTACGTGACTGCTAAATTAATATAAAATGTACATGTACTAAGTCTGTATAATATATATCATGTAAGAAAAGTTTCTACTGAAAAAGTAAAAATATAATAATTATATTTTACATTTAGCATACTATAAATTATTTATAGTATGCTAATACCTACCTACGTAGTTGGGCAGATAAACATATTATTATTCTACGTTTTTCACTATAAAATTCGATTATGTTATGGTATAAGCAGGTAATATTTTAAAATCGCACATGTTCGAAATTCTTATTTCTGAAGATAAATGTTATTGATAAATGATAAATTGACTAGTGTAATGAATAATATTTTTATATTTAAACTGAAATTTAAGATTGTCAAAGCGATGATTAAATTTATTTTACAATAATGTATATATATATATATTCAAATGTTTTGTTACAATGTTCACAAAAAGTAGTCGAAAAAATGCTATTTTTCGAATTTAAACTTTACGAATAGTTTCTGGTAGAAAATTGGTTATTGTTGGTCTTAAGAAGTAAAAATATAAATATCCCTGTAATTTTCATAAGCGTTGTTAAAAACAAAATGATATAAGAAAAATAGAAAAATAGAAACTTTTATGTATTTTTTTAAATTTATTTTTGTGTTACTCAAAAATTAATAACTAAATATACTTAAAATGCTTACGAAATGTATGTTTTCTGATTCTTTTACAAGAATAAATGTTCAGAAAATGTTAACTAATTTTGAGCAACTTATAGAAACTTGAAATTTGAATGTTTTCAGTTTTTTTCTATAAATATCGATAAAAATGTTTCACTTGGTCAAAAAGCTTCATACATGCTTCAATATAAGATTCAGCAATAGTTGTTATAATAGTAGTTTAAATTATTAGAGATACAAAAGTACTTTTTTTTTCATATATAAACATTTAAACCATAAAGTTAAAATTTTAACGAAATAACGAAAACTCTTTTGTAGTTAAAAAATTATAAAATATTTATTTGTAATAGCTAAGGATTAAAATTTTAAAACAATATTACTCATAAGTAGTTCATAAAGTAGCCAAAAAATTTATTAAAATAGGATATGTGTAGTTGTAACCGGTCCTCCGAGACATAGATCCGGCACTCCTATAGAGTGTTATACACTGTATTGTTATAAAATGAGTTATATTTATTTTGTTTAGGACGTATTGTATATTCATCTATTTTTATTTTGTTATTTTTTTTGTTATTTGATATTTGATATTTGAATATTTAATTATTATTTTATAGGCTGGTATATCTATATTATGTATTATATCAATATTCGATATTGTATATGCAATAATTCGATATTTATCAGGGATGGATGTGTTTAGTGTAGATATCTATACACCACTTGTAAAACTAATAACATTTGTAAGTATTCAGATTCCAAAATAT
Organism: Macrosiphum euphorbiae; assembly: GCA_949089665.1. Taxonomy (NCBI): domain Eukaryota; kingdom Metazoa; phylum Arthropoda; class Insecta; order Hemiptera; family Aphididae; genus Macrosiphum; species Macrosiphum euphorbiae. The sequence continues at coordinate 62,492,141 of CARXXK010000001.1, read as the reverse complement.
TTTTTTACTTATATCATATACCATTTTAAATTTTGTTACCTACCTAGTACCTAAATATATAATGTTTATGAATTTATTTACAGGGATTTGTCACAATTTTAATTTTTGCCAATCGAGCTAGAGGGTTAAGGTCATCTGGGTTAATATTTCTGTTTTGGTTATCCTTGGCATTTTTTGGGATGGTTCAATATCGATCAGAACTACGATTAGCATTTTATGATGTAAGAAGATAACTTATTAGTAATATTAAATACCTGGATATTAAATAAAGTGCATAATTATGTTTTTTCCGATCAGGGACCAATTCATAATTACCCATTTATAAGTTACATGGTGTATTACCCTATTATCTTAATAGAGTTTGTTCTAAGTTTCTTTGCCGATGCTGAACCTAGAAAATCTGACTATGAACCCTTACAGGTACATTTTCCGACATATACTCGTATTTATCAACTGTTTATCAAACATCTTTAACGGTTACCTAATTAATTTCTAGGTACCATGTCCAGAGATGAAAACGTCATTCCAATCGAAGGTACTATTTTCATGGTTTGACTCATTTGCTTGGTCTGGATACAAGCGCCCCATAGAATTCAAAGATTTATGGGATATGAACTATGACGATAGTTCACAAGAAGTAGTTTCAATCTTTGATAAACATTGGGAAAGTTCGTTAATTAAAGCGAAGTAAGTTCTATGTATTTATTAGGAATTATGGTGATTGTAACAAATTAAAATATTATCATTATATTATATGTTTAATATGATTATTTGCAAATTGCTTATAATATGTAGATCATTGATTCGTAGTACCAAAAGACCTAAACATCTTAATCTCTTTTTAAAATGTTTAAACAATGTCATGTAAATATTATTATTTTTTTTATCGTAATTATAGATTCAGCAATATCTACCATTAGCTTTATAAATTATTACATTATGTATAATATATTTTATTTCGGGTAACAATTTAATTACATTTTTATGGAGGAAATTGTGTCTATTATTACTATTTAATTCTAAATGAATTTATCTATTTTGATAGTCCTTAGGAATGACGTGACTTTTTCTGGCTGACAATCGGGTCCAATTATTTCGTATAGGTTTGTTGGTTTATTATGTTTTTTTCCCTTTGTTCTTCGTTTATCTTGGTTGTTGGTGTTAATTATTGTAGATTGTTTAATTAGTCGTGTTTACCGTAGATTGATGTGTTTAATTTGAAAAGTGCATTTGATAATCGAGTTAGTCAGTTTTTAATAGTTTTTCTGTTGATAACAGGGTAACGTGTTCAATTATTTTAATTAGGTGATTATAGGTTCGATTTCATAATAGTTGCATAGTCTTATAGTACTTGCTTTTTTCTGCAATTTTGCGCGTTTTCAATTATGGCCTTAAAATTTGTAAATTTGATTTTACTATTGGTGGAGTTATCGTTGAATATTTGTTTTGCTTGTTCTAATATTGCGTTCAGCTCGATGTTAGCTTATGAGTTGGGCAGCATTACTTTGACTTTTTGAAACGAAGTTTTATAGGGCATGATGTGGGCTTGCCAGGAAAAAACGTTCTTGACGAAATACTATAATTTATAATAAATTAAACAGTTATTTTAGCCAAAACATTCAATTTTTATTCCATCATACTGATTGATCTAGTAATGCGATAATACTTTTTAAAACTAATTTGAATTCGTTATTATGTCTACATGAGATTGGCTTGTTCACATTTTCTAATCTCACCCCCACCCCCACCCCCCCCAACACCTATAAATTTAGCTTGAATAATTTGAAACTTTGGAATTTTCAAACGTTGATATTCGGGATTTATTTGGAATTTAAATCAGAAATCTTAAAATGTGGACCGAAAAATCTCAAATAGACATTCTAACAAATTCAGATCAGTTTTCTGAAATATTATCTCATTATAAGAAAGATCGATAGGATGGAACAAAAATAAAAAGCGGAAGCGGTAAGTTGTAGTGATGGTTGTAACTTGTAGATTGATTATATAATATATTATCTTATATATATTTTGCGTATATTGATAATATAATAATAATTGATAATATATCACTACACTACGTATATTATGCATTTATAATTAATATAATTATTAAAATATATATGTAATAAGTATCTATAAGTATTGAATTGTAAGTAGGTAATATATTTTTTGCACCGGAAGTTTGGTTTTTGACCGCGGTTGAAGCATTGGAAAGCGACCTTTTGCCGTCCAGCATGCCGTTAAGTGAGAGTCCATATAGTGCCGGGCGAAAAAGTGGAAATCCTCAAAAGTGCTGGACTTGCATATCGCGTGTATTCCATGCACAACCAGACACTGAAATCTAGACCACGGTCCTTAAAAAACATAAACTTTTGGTTACATCCATATATATAAAAATAAGTGTACATTTTAAATACATTTTATAACTCAAGATCCACCAAACCGATTTCGATAAAAATTTTAGGGCATATTAAGATTGATTTTATATGGTTTTTGTGAAGTTTGTACGATGTGCAATAATTTGTTCCGGAGGTATAGCTTCTTAAGTGCACACCTAGTGACACGGCCAAAAAAAAAAATAATAATAATGTATTATATTTTGGTTGCTATTGATTAATCGGGTATGTTTGTTGATTTGTATTATTATTTTTTGTCAATATATACATATATATAAAATTGAATGTTTGTGTGTAGAATGTAGATTAGACGTATAAGAAGAAGATTAGCTAATTTAAAAATGGTTAAATTAGGTTTTTTTTTATTCATCTGATATTAGTACAGTTAGGTTAGGATTTTGTATTAATTGATTATATTAATCCAACATAGGTAAAATACGACAAGCTTGGTATAAATTTGATATTTGACAATTAAATCATACACTTACGTACAAACAGCACGGGGTCCGCAATCTACCGCAGGTAGATTGCCTACCTGATAATGTACTGCTGCGAATCAGAATTTTTATTCCGGGCAACGGAAAAGTTAAGATTAATTTTGAAACCATACACCGAATTTTAAATAACGAATTGAACAAAGTTTGAGTCACATAGAGTTGGTAAACTTAATGGACAACGAAGTGCACGGGTTCAGCTAGTCTTATATACATATTATAATCTCATTGCATGAAGCGTAAACATTTTTATTTCATGAAATTGTTTTCGTAGAATAATCTGATTGTATCCCTCTATAGTGGTTTACCTTTGTCGTGATTAAATTTTTTTGTACTCCGCGTTTGGTATAGACTAGGTGATAGAAAACGGATATAACGCCATGATTTGAAACAACGTAGTAAGATCTGTATATTATGCATTTATAATTATTATAATTTATAAATTATAACAATTTGGTGTCCTTAACATCAATTTTAATGATAAGAAATCTTAAACTTTTAAAACTTTCCTTATGGACACACTCAATTTACATATGACAAATAATCCAGCAGAATCTAGAACGAGAGATGACACCAATATCGATGCAGTATTCTCAAGATATTTGGAAAAAATTACATCACAAACATACGTATCATATTTCAGGTGCCTGTAATTTCGATTATTGAATATGATTAATATAATAGTAATTAAATAGTAATAATCATTTTCATTTTCATTTATTTTTCACATTTACTTATTGATAATTACTTTTATTTTGAATGGTTCCACTAAAATGTATTTGTAATCTTTAATATTTGTTGGAAAAAAAACTTCGTTGCTACCGGATGTGCAATGACAGCACTCACTTTTTTTTAGTAAGGTCTTTATGGGTTTTGATAACGATTGTATTTTACCCATTATTAGTTTCTGTGTTACTAGATGCTGTTGGAGAAAAGCGCGTTTCCTTTGTTTACATTGAATGTTCTGAGATTGGTTTCCAATTGATCGGTGATATTCGTTTCTGTTGTTTTTATTTTATTCTTTATAGTGTGTTATTTTTGTGTATTGATTGCTGGAGGTGTTACTGTTGTGCGTTGTTGGAGTGTGAAGAGAGCGTTGATTATTTTATCAGCAATATTCTGATTTCTGATGGTGAAGTCAGCGAATTCATTGCAGCTGGATTAGGTGTGCCCAATTTTTTTCTATTTATAGCAGCGGTTAGTGAGTTGTCTGAGAAAAAAATTAGTATAAAAAGTCTTAAACATTTTAATTTCTTTTTAAAATGTTTAAACAATGTCATGTAATTATTATGTTTATTATTATAGTTAATATTAGAGTTTGTCTAATAATTAAAATAAAATATACTTCACAGATTAAAAGTTAGTAAAAACGTAGCTTCCGTTGAAAATAAACCTGATGTGAGCATAATCGAATTATCACCCTCAAAATATACACTTAAAAACCAATTAAAAGTATCAATTCTTCCTGTTTTGTGTAAATCATTTGGTAGTACATTTTTGTTTGGATCATTTTTAAGATTAATTGTGGATTGTTTAATTTTTGTCAGCCCTCAAGTACTTAAGTGAGTATTTAATTAATATTATAGTCTACACACAGAGTTATAGAGAATTATTTTTTTTTAGGTATTTGATAAGTTTTGTTGGAAATTCGACAGAGCCTTTATGGAGAGGATATTTTTATATTTTTCTATTGATGATGACAGCAATGTTGCAAACGTTAACATTCACTCAACACTTTCATCGTATGTATCTCGTTGGTATGCGTGTTCGCACTGCACTTACTTTGGCTATCTATCGAAAGGTAACCATTTAAATAACCATTTGTGTTTACAGTTAATAAATTTCATAACAATAGCATTCAATTTAGTTATTTATAATTTTTTTTAGGTGTTAAGAATTTCAAACATGGCGAGAAAATCTTTCACAACGGGTGAAATAGTTAATTTAATGGCAGTAGACGCGCATAGGTTTATTGATCTGATACCTTTATTAAATTTTATTTGGTCTGCACCTTTACAAATATGTCTTGCTGTGTACTTTTTGTGGCAGCTATTAGGACCCAGTGTACTTGCAGGAATATTTGTGATGATATTATTAATACCAATAAACGGTGCTGTGGCCAATAAATCAATGAAACTTCAGGTCAAACAAATGACAAACAGAGATCAAAGACTTAAACTAATGAATGAAATTTTGTCCGGAATTAAAGTAATATTATTGTGCACACAATGATGAAAGTAAAATTTTTTATATGTTTATATGTTAGGTCTTAAAATTATATGCTTGGGAACCATGTTTTGAACAAAAAGTGTTGGATATTCGAGGAAAAGAAATCAATGTTCTTCGCAGTGCAGTTTATTTTAATGCAGCTACTTCATTTATTTGGACTTGTGCACCACTTCTGGTATGAAAGTATTATCATTTTTTTTTATAAATAATTTTTTATATTTATACAGCTTTGAAATAAATTTGTAATATAGTTATTTAACAAATGGATATTAATACAAAAACAAACTTGTACAAATGTCTATCACAGTATCACAATAACTTTAAATACTACTTTTTAAGATAAATTATCTTTTAAAAATAACCATGTAATAATTCTGTGTTTGCATGGTAATGTTATAGGTAAGATTAGTGAGTACGATCCATTGTTAAACTAAAAAAAAAAAATATTCATTCAAATTTCATAATATTTTTAAAAGTCACATTCATATGACCACGTTTTCGTTTATTTACCAAGTATGTGAAATATTTAAATGAACATCTTAGTACAAATTAAATGGTTATTGAATGGTAGTTCAATAATTTTAGGGCAGTTGTAGTTCAAATATTGATATAGGTAATGTTATATCTTTAAATACCTACTTATGACTAGTGCAATTTACGGTTATCGGCATACATAATAATAATTATAATATTTTGATAGTATATTTATATATTATATATGTAATTTTTTTTATTTATCTGTCCAATAATTATTTAATAATATATGGTATTTTATTATATTCAGGTATCATTATTAACATATGCAGTTTATGTGTTATCCGACGATAACCATATATTGGATGCAGAAACAGCTTTTGTTTCTCTATCATTATTCTACCTTTTACGTTATCCATTATCCTTGTTACCAAGATTGGTGTCAAATATAGTTGAAGTAAGTTATATGCTTACCATCGTGATAAGTGAATAAATTACTATTGTTTGAAAGCTTTTTTAACATTTTGTAGTAGAATCAATATAGAGAAAGAATTAATATTATACTATTAAATAATATAAATATAAAATAATATTTTCCAAATAATATAGTAGGAAAATGCATAAAATACGATGCGTGCATTGGGTTGATAACTCGTCTGAATACGGTGGTCGAGAGCAGTTGTCTGCGTCCTTCGGAGAAGAGTTGGTTCCACAACCCCCTGCTACTAGACCATGTAGCTCAGCGATTTTGTTTTTGTAATATAGAACAAGGGAATATGGGTGTATGAAGTTGTATTTGTGGATATGGGATTGAGCAGTTCGAGGATCAAAGTCACTGCAACGTAGATACGTCTATTATATTACGTGTTTTTATTTATATATTTAGTATAGGTGCCTCTTAGTAAATTTAGAGATACTTTTCTTCTGAGTTTTATATATGATATTGGTATATTTCCGACACCAATTACATGAACTTGTTAGATATGATTTGGGACATGACTATTATTGTAAGCTCTAAACCCTACAGCAATCGTACTTAGTCAATTTTCCAATATAATACAATTTGTTAGTTGCATAGTTGTATTGTACTTTATATTCTATATGGTTAAGTAAATAAGGAGTGAGGTGCATAATATAAGGTTTGATGAAGGTACATAATATTACCAAATTGATTATTTTGTTAATAATGATAGATAATTAATTGTAAGACCATACAGGATGCTCGAATGACCCGATATATATAATTTATATACAATAAACAATTCGCTTGAATGGTAAAAATATTGTCGAAGTGCATACTGGCGTGGACGATGTGTCTTGGAGAATTTTACTGAAAACTGGATTGAGTTTGGATTTTGTTTGATTGTTATATAGAATGATCTTTGTTTAATAACTTTCTTATTAGTGTGTACCAGTTAAACGTTACGGTAATTGATCACGATACGTCTATGATTTTATATTGAACGCTGCAACGTATAAGTACCGTTAGTAGAGAATTTCTTTCATTTTTTACAGTGTACGAACTTGGCTAGTGTGTGTATAAGAAATGTATGTATATACCTAATAAGTATGTATAATATGTAATATATATATTGAATCATCTCACATCATGTATGAATCGCCGTAATTAATTATCCAGTGTTCATATTTAAGTAAACTATTGAAATATTTTATATTAAAATGTTATAGACAAGTGTATCTGTAAAGCGAATAAATAAGTTTATGAACGCTGAAGAGTTAGATCCAGATTCCGTCACCCATGATTTTGATGAAAGTATGTAACCAATTTTATATATTTAATATTAATGATTTTATGTTTTGTTATAAATGTAATATTGATTTTTAGAAGATCCTCTTGTAATTGAAAACGGAGTATTCACTTGGATTGACCCAACTGATGCACCAACATTATCAAACATAAATTTACGAGTTTCATCTGGACAACTGGTTGCTGTAGTGGGTACTGTTGGTTCTGGAAAGAGTTCTTTGATATCAGCCTTCCTTGGTGAAATGGAAAAGGTTTCTGGTAGAGTTAACACTAAGGTTAGTGTACCTACAGTTGTTAATAAATATAAATTTTTTAACATGAATAATAATAATGAATAATTTTTTAGGGAACTATAGCATATGTACCACAGCAAGCTTGGATACAAAATACATCACTTAAGAATAATATATTGTTTGGCGAAACATTTGTTGATAGAGTTTATAAAAATGTCACAGATGCGTGTGGATTGAAATCTGACTTCCAAATGCTTCCAGCAGGTGACGACACAGAAATTGGTGAAAAGGTGCCTACCTAAATACCACATTTAAAAATTATTATATGTTTAAGAACCTATATTAAATAAATAATTGTATAGGGAATCAATTTAAGTGGAGGCCAAAAACAAAGAGTAAGTTTGGCAAGAGCAGTTTATAAAGAGAGTGACATATATTTTTTAGACGACCCATTAAGTGCTGTCGATTCACATGTGGGTAAACATATTTTTAAACACGTTATTGGACCTAGAGGATTGTTGAGAAAAAAAGTAAAAATTCACTATACTTAATTAGCCTACTCTTGGTTTATAACATATAAAATTTTTATTTTTATTTTTATTTCAAAGACACGAATTTTAGTCACTCATAGTATAACTTATCTCAGAGAAGTCGATTTAATTGTGGTCATGAAAGATGGACAAGTATCAGAGTCTGGAACGTATAAAGAATTGATAGATACAAGAGGAGATTTTGCTGATTTCTTATTATTGCACATGCAGGAACAAAATGAACATAAAGTTAATGAAATAGGTAATATATTCATATTACCAATTGTATATTGAATGTAGCTTCGCGCTTTGGCAAATCTGTGCATAAACGAGTTAAAAATTAAAATTAAGTTTTGTACTTAATTTTTTTTAATTTAGTTTTCATTAACTTATATTTTAACTTCACTGACTTTTATTGATATAAATATAACAATAACGACTTACTCTTAATCAAATCTAAATTAAGTTAATCTAAATAATGTATATTGCATAAACATTTACTAAAATAGATAATTTAATTTAATTCTTGTTCTGCTAACCAGAATCTTTCAATACAAATTACTAAAATAAATATCATGTTGCTTTAATAATAATAATAATAATAATAATAATAATAATAATAATAATAGTAATAGTAATAGTAATAGTAATAGTAATAGTAATAGTAATAGTAATAGTAATAATAATAATCATATTAATAATATTCCATGTTTTTAAAGTTAAATACTAATATGATATTGGTACAGTTATAATATACAATTCTCAAGAACAAATTATAAAATGATTTCATCATAATAATATGAAATAAAATAAATAAGTTATAAATGTTTTAAAATTTAAAATTAAAACCAAACGAATAAAATTTATAATTTAATTAAGTTACAAAATAAAATTTAGATAATTATTAACTTTAGAAGACGCACCTGCAGATTTAAAAGACAATTATGTTATTCAGCAAAGTGAAAAGAATTCAAATTCTTCAATGCAAAAGTAATAAAAATAATAATTATAATATTAAAACTAATAACAAACTCATTAATGGTAATTAATTTAATATATTTAGGCAGCTATATATTGATTCAAATAATCAAATTCCTCGACCTATGATGGAACAAAAAGCCAAACTTATTGAATTAGAGGAAGCAGAAACCGGCTATGTATGTTTAGGGTCTTAAATAAATATATAAATCAAATATATATTTGTATATTTTCAATAATAATTTTTTTTTATATAAATTAATTTTAGGTCAAATGGGATATTTACATTCAGTATATTAAGTCATCTGGAACTATTTTTTGCATAACTTCAGTTTTATTAACATTCCTATACCAAGGATTTCATATATTATCGAGCATCTGGCTGTCAATATGGTCTAATGATGATAGTTCACTATCCCGTAAAACAGAAAATGATAGTAAAAGGATTATGCACTTAACAGTTTACGGACTACTTGGCTTTGGTCAAAGTAAGTTTAAACATTAAAATGTTATAAATTTAAAAGTATATAAATAAACTTTTGAATTCATTTCAACTGAGTATTAAGTTTCTATACCAGGTAAATTAATTTATCTATTCATTTCCATTTTTTCGAGCATTCATGTATGTGACTTTTTTTTAATTTTATATTTTTGATATTAACAATGATACACTTAATACATCTCGACGATGTTTTCTTGAAAGGGTGCAACCCACATAATTTAAATTGTACTGGGGGACTAAATAGTGTTTTTAAACATGATTACGTTAAAATCAGTCGATCTCGAATATAACTGCATACAGTAGACTTGTTGATAATTTGATAAAAGTTATCATTCTAATGATTAAATGTATTCGAATTATATTTATTATCATTCAAAGTGATAGTAGTCGTGGTACGTACCCTTTTACAAATCCGATTCTTAAAAGCCCTTATTATGATAAATCATAACCACTAAACATTTTTGGTGAACGTCCTTCTAACATGTTCAGTATAAATATTATTTTACATATATTTGTGTGGAAAACGCCCTTTTTACATATTTATATTTTACTTTTATTTTAGTAAAAAGACGCCTCCATTCATTATAATTGTTATCAGTTACACATATTTCTTATCTAATAAATGCCCTTTTTACAGATTATGCACCTAATTTTTCTGAAAATATTGATAGATACCATAAATTCGTTTTTGATTTTTTGAGGGTTACGACCTTTCAACAAAATACCTTCGAATTATATTATTTATATTGTATGATATGTATAATATTACATAAAATACATGATATGATATAATTATATTACATAATATACAATTTTCCAGCATTTTAGTACCTACTTACGACTTACGTATAATTTTTTTTTTGTGCATTTTAATCATAAGATTATGGTAACACGGCGTCTTGGATATGTAATCTAGATACACCTTATATAGTACCTACTAGCTACTTATCACTACCTACTAAGTAGACTATTTATGACTTACGTCTATTTTATGTTTATTTTAAGCATAAGATTATGCTAATAAGGCGTCTTGCATAAATAATTTAATTTGTGTATTTATAGAAGCTACATTTTTTTTTAGTTTTTTCATCGATAGCATCATCAATAACTTTTTCGTTGGGCACATTACTTGCTGCTGATAAGTTATATAAATTTATCAACGCACGTATCTTTAAGAATCCACTAAGCCTGTTTGATACAACACCCGTTGGACGTATATTGAACAGATTATCTAAGGACATTGATACTATTGATAATGTATTACCATTATTGATAAAATTACGTATACAAGTTATGGTTTCGGTAAATTTATATTTAAATTTTAAACACTTAATGCCAAATAAATGCTTTGTATGTAGCTCATATATCTTTGTAAGTCTAAAATATTTGAAAATACCCTAAATACAAGATTCAATACTGAATACAAGTATTATATTATATTATTATGTTATAAAGAACAAATGTTGTAGGAATATTAATTAAAGTAATATTTCATATAAATAAAACCATATTATAATGAATTCAGTAAAATAACCTCTAAGATAATGTGTGTATCAGTCGAGTTATAAAATGTTGATGATACATGATACATATGATAATGTATGTGAAAATATAAATACTAATAATTTCAACAATATTAAAAAAAAAAAAATGATGAAAATTTAAAACAATCTATAATTTATAATTTTAATATACCTGTATATTTATAAACTATGTCATAATTTCAATTTTTAAAGAATTTGATACAAAAAAAAATGTATATAATATATATATTATATGAACTCAGTATACTAGACACTATACCTAACCTCAGTTGTAATACGTAGCAACAACTATAACATGAAAAAATAATATAATATATGAAAATATTATAGTAACATTTATTGAATAGAGGAATTTAAATTTAAAAAAAAATCATTAAATCAATCAACTTTCTCACATGTTTAACATCCATTAATATGCTTGTCTTATTCGAGGTAATACATATTATAATGAAATATATATTTATTTAGACCCAATTATAGTTATAATTTTATTGAAATATAAACGTTATGAATCACTTCTTGCATATATTATTTTTATATCTACTAACACTAAAATATGATAAGCTTGTGTATGCATGTCGTATCAATGTCATCTCATAACATGCAAAAAGAACCATCTAATTTATTTAGTTTCCAAATATAAAAAAAAATAATTATAATTCTTTTGTTTCAGGTCATTGCTACTTTGATCGTTATCAGTTATAGTACACCTATATTTATAGCGATTATTATTCCTATTGCTTTAATTTATTACATCATACAGGTACAAATTTAATAATAATAATACTTTTTAAATTTTAAGATTTTACCGATATTTTGACTTTTATTTAGAGATTTTTTGTTGCGACATCGAGTCAACTGAAAAGACTCGAGTCTATATCTCGTTCTCCAATTTATTCACATTTTAGCGAAACAATTACAGGGGCTACATCGATTCGAGCTTATGGTGCACAATCTAAATTCACACTTCAATCCGAACAAATAGTGGATTTCAACCAGTCTTGTTATTACCCAAAAATCGTAGCCGATAGGTACAATATTATTCTTAATAATCATTTATCACTTAACCTAAGTACTGATATTATGTAGTACAATCAGTGGGAACGCTTTTGGAAGTGTACTATAATCACCAACAATTTAGTAGTGTTCCTGAGTTCTTACCTAAGTCTATATTTAGCCAATCTGTTTTAAACTTTTAAGAAGCCGACGAGTTCTAAACTTCCAAAGAGGACCCAAAATCTTGTCTTAAATAAGAAAGGGACTCCGTCCCCATCCGTTATCCCTTTAAACAATATATATAACAGTGTATAATAACATATTAATTTGATTTTATCTTAGATGGATAGCTTTAAGGGTAGAAACAATTGGTAATTTCATTATTTTCTTCACATCGGTGTTCTCAGTATTGGGAAGAGATACATTAAGTCCAGGTATTGTTGGTTTGTCCGTCAGTTATGCTCTACAGGTATGAATATATTTTATTTAAATTAAAATATTTTACTTTTCTTAAATTAAATTTTTTCTTATTAAGATCACACAATTACTCAATCTGTTAATAAGAGTGACTTCTGATTTCGAAACTAATATTGTGGCCGTTGAGCGTATTAAAGAATATGCAGAAACACCTCAAGTAATATTTAATAAAATATTATTTATTTATTTGATCATATACAAATATTTATTTTTATTTTTAGGAAGCTCCTTGGGAAGTACCATCAACTCAGCCACCCAAAGAATGGCCAACTAGTGGAGAAATTCAATTTAAAAACCTTAAAGTTCGTTATCGCGAAAGTTTAGATTTAGTATTGAAAGGTTTAGATTTTTTAGTGGAAGGAGGCCAAAAGGTAGCTCTGGGGAAATATAAAAAATGTGCCTGTAGAATCAAGTTACTAAATGAAACACATTTAGGTGGGAATAGTTGGCCGTACCGGAGCCGGAAAATCGTCTTTGACTCTTAGTTTGTTCCGTATCGTCGAAGCTGCCGAAGGATCAATTCTTATCGATGGCATTGACATTTCTAAAATTGGATTGCATACGTTGCGTAACTGTCTCACAATTATTCCACAGGTAATTTTATAATTCAGACATTATCGACATTGTAATGAAACAAAAATATGCTTGCGCGTTGCTATTGATGAAATTAGTTGAGTAATTTTAGTAAAATATAAATTATGGGGCTTAGAATGTCGACTTTCTTTACCTTATTTTTACCATCTATTAAAGCCTTTATTTTATTATTATTATTCAGAACTGATTTACGTATCAGATTAGATATATATATTTTTATATGGTGATTTATTATTTATTAATATTCTCTCAGTTTATGTTTTTACTCTTGGATAAATAATATATTAATATAGTTTCTTATCTTTGTACAACAAATAGAAGTAAGCGAATTCATTAAAATTAGTTCATAAGATGAAAGGGGGGTTTCCGTTTTCCGCCAAAATGACCCTCGGCCGTTATCACCATGGCCGTTTTCCGCCAAAGGTTATATTCCGATTTCCGCCAAAACAAATTGATACATTTTTTTTGAGAACCCCTGAACTGAATCCATCAAAATCAAATAGTGTTGATTCGATGTAAGCGCTATTATTATAGCGATATCGGCGGATAATTCACGGATTATTGTTCGCTATCAGTCTGCACCTGTCAGTTGAAACCGCGTTCTATAAAAAAGTTTCTATAATGTCGGAGAATATACCCAATATTGAAGTGATAACTAGTAACCGCGGTAATATTATGCTAATATACAACAATTTTAAATTTATACATGCGTATACATCTAAAGACGGCATTACTCGGTGGAGGTGCTACGAGAAAAAATGTACTGCTAAAATTTTTACAAAAACGAATTACGTACTAGTCAAGGTTGAAGGAAGTCATGCAGCAGATCATAGTGCTATCGATAGACGTCTAATTGACAGACAAATTATCAATTCAGCCTGTAAGCGTAAAGCGGTAGAAGATGTAAGTATGAGGCCCAAAAAAATAATTTTACGGGAAATTGGACAAAGCGTATTTACTAATATTTCAGTTAAAGACGTAGATCGTGTACGAAAAAATATGTATGAAAGCCGACGAAAAATTCTTCCGGCTAATCCAACTTCTATACAATCTATGCACGACTCTTTACGAGATATGAACATTTTGACAATGCAAGGTGAACCGTTCTTATTATTAAACGATGATTCTAAAAATGTTTTGATTTTTTCATGTGCAAAAAATTTAAAATTCTTATGCGATGTCCAAACTATATACATGGATGGCACTTTCCAATACAGTGCTAGATTTTTTACTCAAATGTATACAATTCATGGGTACAAAAATGGGCATTATGTACCACTTGTATTTTGTTTGCTGCCTGACAAAAAAACAGAGACTTACATTTATATGTTGCAAAAAATATCAGAATTGTGTGATAATATGGGTCGTCTTTTTTTACCAACTAATATAACTAGTGATTTTGAAAAAGCTATACTAAATGCAATTTATGAAGTTTGGCCTGGGATGAATGTAGTTGGTTGTCGATTTCACTTGACTCAAGCATGGTATCGACAAATTCAATCTCTAGGGCTAATTACCGAGTATAAAAATAAGTGTAATATTGGTATGTGGTTAAGGTATACCTTTGGTTTATTATTTTTAAATCCAAGTGAAGTAATGAGTTGTTTTATGGAAGATTTTATGCCACAGTGCCCATCTGATAATCGCGTTCTAGCGTATTCACAATATTTATTGAACAATTACATTTTAAATACAAGTACGTTCCCCCCTAAGTTATGGGCAGAAGCAACTTCTGCATTAACAAGAACCACAAATGCATGTGAATCGTTTCATTCCGACTTCAATCAATCGTTTTATAAAAATTCACCTTCAATATTTACGTGGGTTCAGACCTTGATTAATGAAGTACAAACCAGTGTATATTGTAAAATGTCAAGTGTGAATCAACCGAAAACTCCACGAAAAATAATTCATTTGAGACAAAAAAAAAATGAAGAATACATTCAAAAATACATTCATGGGCATTTAACTAGGTTCGAGTTTGTCAAAAAAATCTCTTTTTCGTATAGTAAATAATGAATATTGTGAATGAAATGTGTACTTAATGAATATTGTGAATGAAATGTGTACTTTTTATATAATTTTAATTTTTATAATAATTTATTATTTGGACGACAGACATGTGAAATTACTAAAAATATTTTTTTTTTTTATAGTATACCTAAATATTGAATGTGTACTTTTTATATAATTTTAATTTTTATAATAATTTATTATTTGGACGACAGACATGTGAAATTACTAAAAATATTTTTTTTTTTATAGTATACCTAAATATTGAATGTGTACTTTTTATATAATTTTAATTTTTATAATAATTTATTATTTGGACGACAGACATGTGAAATTACTAAAAATATTTTTTTTTTTTATAGTATACCTAAATATTGAATGTGTACTTTTTATATAATTTTAATTTTTATAATAATTTATTATTTGGACGACAGACATGTGAAATTACTAAAAATATTTTTTTTTTTTATAGTATACCTAAATATTGAATGTGTACTTTTTATATAATTTTAATTTTTATAATAATTTATTATTTGGACGACAGACATGTGAAATTACTAAAAATATTTTTTTTTTTTTATAGTATACCTAAATATTGAATGTGTACTTTTCATATAATTTTAATTTTTATAATAATTTATTATTTGGACGAAAATCTAGTGATGTTTAACATGTGATATTTATACTTATACTGTTTTTACGTACAATTCGTATATAATAGCGTATGCTTTGGAAAATACAGTGGGTACCTATACTTAAACAGGTGAATAATAATAGTAAGATAAAATATAGATAATAGTTTGTAATCAATATCTGTGTGGGGTGAAGCGCGTGTGTGATACAAGGTGAGGCGCGTACATCGAGTTATTACTAATTGATGGATTCAGTTCAGGGGTTCTCAAAAAAAATTTATCAATTTGTTTTGGCGGAAATCGGAATATAACCTTTGGCGGAAAACGGCCATGGTGATAACGGGCTAGGGTCAATTTGGCGGAAAACGGTTACGCCCGATGAAAGCCCACAGAGCGAATGAACTGAAAACAATGAATCCCTTTTTAGGTGGTTAAATGTCTTTAAAATACTTTTTAAGTCGAATGAAAATAGTATTGAGTATCTCGCAAAAAAAATAGGAGTAGTCCTCGTAGCGATGTTATGGCTTAACTTTTTTTATATCTAAACGGACTTGGCTGTCAAGGACAGACTAGGCTGCTAGGAGTAGACCTATGTGTAAAGTACCGACCGGGCTGCTGAGGACTGACTACTAACTGACTATGGTGTCTGATTTGGGTGCTACTTAAATCATTGATCTTTCGTAATTGTTGTTCGATTTCAAACTTTTGTTGCTTATTTAAACAGTACCTACATAGGTATAAAATGTGTTATTGTCATTGCAGATTTTATGATATTAATTAGGTTTGCAGGTTGCTGTTTGGTCTTATTGGAAGATCCGTATGACGGAACCGAACACCGTCCTAATTGGCAACGGGTGCTTAAATCGGGAATGTCCGAATATATGTAGTGTTGATACGTTATGTAGCTGGCTCATATTAAGTAGCACGGTTCCTCTTGTGCATTACTTAATTTAGTAGTTTTTCATGATTTCATATGTTTTTTTATTTTTTAATTAGGGTTAAGGCTTCAACTACTAGGTCATTATCCTGTGATATACTGTAGGGGAGCCGGGGAGGGTACACGTGTGTGTTTGTTTTGGCAGAAATTTCGATTTGGGCACCCGTAGGTATCTGCCATGCTCGGGTGGGGGATGGCGGCACTTGTTCTCCGGACACCGTGACTTGCACGAAGAAAAATGCCACCCGTGGCTGAAATCGAACCCGGGTCGGCCGTGTCGCAGCCAACGCATTAGTCCACTCGGCCACTCCGTCCCCCCATATGTTTTATTCGTAGGATTTTTGCTAATTGATATTTTCTTCACATCCTGTGTTTTTTCTGATTATTGGAGTGTTTGTTTAAAGGTTGAGTAATGTTTTGTTGATTTTAAAATGCTTTTAGAAAAAGATAAATTTGATAATTTTAAACTCGACGGCTAGTAACACGCACTATAGCTAGTGCGGTGAGCATAACGTCTTAGCTGTGTCGGCGTCGGGAACGTCGATAACTACGATGAAACTGTAACGCATGTAAGCGGAAAAAGAGCGCGCCACGTATTCCGTTAGCGGTCTTGTTCCTTTACGAATTGTCTGTCGAGGACTGACTAGGCTGCTGGGAGTAGACCTAGATATCCAAGTACCAGCTGGGCTGCTGAGGGCTAACTACTGACTGACTGTTGTGTCTGATTTGGTTGCCACTTAAATCATTGATCTTTCGTAATTGTTGTTCGATTCCAAACTCCTTTTTACTTTATTTAAACAGTACCTATATAGGTTATTGCACATTTTATGATGTTAATTAAAAAATATATTTTACGGGTATTAAATTGTATAAATAATTTTGACTATTATGATACAAACAACATATTAAAGTATGATCGCAAAAGTCCAGATTTGGTTCAAGTCCTCGTAATACGTCACTTGATTACCAGTATTATCATAATATTATTGTTGTTAAATTATTATGACTATACACTACGCGTTGCTTCGACGTGCTTACCGAACGTATGTGACCGTCAAAAAGTTACGATCATACATTGTTGTATCATGATTCACGAGTCATGACTATTATAATATAATACATCGTACAGTTATTATATTATTTTGAATATCATTACAATAGGTGCAAAAAGACCTAAAATATAAAAATGTTTTTGATAGGATCCAGTATTGTTTTCTGGTACATTGAGAATGAATTTGGATCCAACTAATAGTAATACGGACGCACAGCTGTGGAGTGTCCTAACACTTGTCCACTTAAAAGCATATGTTGTAAGACTGGCTAGTGGTTTGGATTATGAAGTGTCTGAAGGCGGAGAAAATTTAAGGTAATTTTAAACAATAGTTAATATAATTACTTATTTTTAATTTTTCAAAATCAATAGTTGCGTGGGGCTCATTTACAAATAAAAATAAAAAATGTTTGTAAAATGTCATCCGAAGATTCTAATCTATTTTCTAGACTTATGGACGTTATATTTAAACCGATATTATCGGCACTTAAGTTGATATATAATTAATATACTATTATCTGGCATACAGATTAAGCAATAGTTTATAAACAGTAAACAAATTGGCAAAAAAGCGGCTAAGTGGATGTCGCTCTGCTGTACTGTAGGTTACACGTGGGTCGGTATCATGGATGGTATTAAATTTTAATTTAATCATATAATATCATTGTGTATAAAAAACGATTCTGAGCGGAGATGGGTTGTCAGTCTAGGACATTTTATACTATATTTGGGCTGTTATTACTTATTATTAAGAGGACTTCTAAGTCTAACCCACAGTGTTGTATCCGTCTCACACACTTACGACATAGTAAATTTTCGTTCTCTAGTTTCAATAGAGTGCTGTTAATTTTTATATTAGAGTTGATCGAACTTTTAAGCTTTAAGTCACAACATTATCTGTGTTCTGTCTTTGGTATCTTACGATATTTTAATTTTTAAGTGAGTTATACGTATGTATAAAAAATCAATATTTAAAAATGCTAATAACTCACTTAAAAATTAAAATATCGTACAAAACCAATGAGAAAACACAGATAATTTTGTTACTTAAAAGTTTGATACTTGATCAATTCACTGTAATATCAAAACTGACAGCACTCTATTGGAACTAGCGAACGAAAATTTGCCATGTCATATGTGTTTACAACACATGCGGATGGTTCCTCTTAATATAGTAAGTAAAATAATCTTTTGACCCCCCCCCCAAAAAAAAAAAAAAATACCAACTAGATTCACTTTCAGAAAAGACGTAGTTGAAGAAAATCGCTCCACTCAGAATCTAAAAAAATATAAATATTGTTAATTTTATTCATGTCAATATTAATAAATAATAATTAACAATATAATATTATTATGCTCTATTTTATCAATAAACATTGTGTTTCAGTGTGGGCCAAAGACAACTGGTGTGTTTGGCGAGAGCATTGTTGAAAAAGACAAAAATATTAGTGTTAGACGAAGCGACGGCGTCAATCGATTTGGAAACAGACAATCTCATACAAACGACAATACGAACGGAATTCAAAGATTGCACAGTGTTGACGATCGCTCATCGTCTGAACACCATTATGGATTCTGACAAGTACCTAAACTAAACTAAATAATGTCGAACAGAGTTTTTGGATATAATTAATATATTGAACTCATTGTTTCCGTGCAGGGTAATTGTGTTGGACAATGGTTTCATGATCGAATACGACTCACCTGCCAATTTGCTACAACACAAATCGTCGATTTTTCATTCAATGGCAAAGGACGCAGGTCTAGTGCCATAACGATGTTCGGCACTTAGGTTTTATACCTGTAAGATAATTTTACTAAATATGTCGTAATATCTTGTCATATAATTTATTAAAATGTCACATCATAATAATTATTTCGAACGGCGTTTCCACCTATAACCTGCACTGCAGGGAGAAACGTGCTTCATCGAATTCTGTCTTTGTTGTACTAATCGTTCGTGTTATGTTATAACTTATAAGTATAATAATATGTGCCTATGTAATGTATTAATTTGTTGTTAATTAGGTCTTGTTTTCGTGTTATAAAATGGTTACGTACCTATATTATAATTTAATAAAAGTTCAACATAATATTGTGTTTAGTGTGATACGTTTTATTGACACAATCACTGATATTTGTATATCATCAAAAAAAAATACAAATTAATACGATGATACAATGATATGACTATCATATTTTGTGTAAATAAAAAAATAAACAACTGTGCCAAAACGTTCGTTTTTATAAATATTTTTATGATTATGTTTTTGTTTTATTATGTTATTGCTCGACTCTTGTTCACCGCATACAGTTACGCTTGTGGTTGACCAGTTGAATAGCCTGTCGGACCTCTGTGGCCGCCGCCTCGCAATCCATGAACGGCAACCATCTCAGCCACGAGTACGAGCAGTATCCGTCAGTATTCTCGCGGCTCGTCGGCAGGTCCTTGACCGCGTACTCGACGGCTGCCTTCCTCGCGTCCTGCTGCACCTTCGGCGATTCCAGGGCCGCGGCCAAAAGCGCCTTGTCGTTGCCCGAACGGCCCTCCAGCCCGGCCACGCTGTACAGCAGGCCTGCCGGAAACCCTTTGGAGTTGGCCTGTACCAGCGCTTCACCCAGGTTACTCACGCCGGCCACCTGTGGGGCGAATCAAGGTACAAAAATCACATTAAATGGCGTGTTTGGAAAAATGTATTTTTCAGTGGCATGCGATGTGGTGGACTGGGTTTGGAAGCGATCAACAGCGGATTAGCTAAATATATGACGTATAATAAGAGTTTTGGGGGACTTCGGACATTTTTTTGGAAAAAATAATACTTTGCACGTCGTCTCATTATTTACAATTTTTATGGACATCAATATTATTACTTGGCAGTTAAATCTGAATGCATTATCGAGCACAACAATTTACGATTACACCATTGGCATAAAAAAGTAAATCGCTATCGTTTTCAAAAATCAATAAAAAAATCAGATCTTATGAGATATATAACTGAGTATTATTTTTTATAATTTACTCGAGGCAATTGATGGCTGATTGTTTTGTGTCGTTAAAATATATTTACTGTTTATAATAATATAATATGCATTTCAGGTGTACCCGCCTTTCCTGATACTAGCTCACTAAAACCCCGAAGACCTGTACCTAAGCCCTAAGGGATTTCTGAGAGTTAAGATTTTTTTCGATTATATTAACGCCCACATTCAATTAAACACTATACACTCATTAAAGACGAAGTTATCGAAAACAATATTAATTTAGAATAATAATAACTACAGGTGTATGTGTATAATATAAAATTACACTAAAACGAATGAATTTTAATGATTTACAAACGTTGTCGTTTGTCGACGACATACTTCAGTAATAATAATTATTATTATTATAAATTATAATACTTGTGTTTTCCCAGCTGATGTTGTAGAGAGCGTGGTATTTTGTTTTCTTTACATTCGACTGCAGTATAAGTACTTAAGGGGCAGTCTTGTAAAGAATACTTTTATTTTGTATTCGGAATACATATACGAATAAATGAGAATTAAGGTATTCAGAATACGTGTTTGAATAGTTCTTAAAAAATATATTCAGAATACATAGTCGAATACTATTAGAATACTTTTTTTTCAGAACTAGTTTTTTTCAGTTTTCAAATTGTTATTAACTAACATATTTTATTAATTAATAATTACAAATACATCGTAATCATAAGTTATTTATAAATGTTGACCACATATGATAAGTCCGATATGGGCCATACGGGATAAAACACATTGGTGTTTATAAAAAATAATCATATCATGGAAAATATTATATTTCGTTCAAAGAATAAAATTAATTTTCATGATTTATAATATGTCTTGTCACAAACTTCAAACTATTTTTCTGGACAGGAAAAAAAATATTTTTTTAATGAATAAAAATACAAATAAAAGTATTCAGAATACGTATTTAGAATAATATTCGATTACAAAGAAAGGATTCAAATACTTTTATTCTAATACTTTACAAGGCTGTTAATGGGCCTTGTTATTCGATTTTAGCTCAAAAGACCTTAAGTTTTAACAAAGTTAAAGTTAGTTTACGTTGTCCGATTTTGATTCTGAAAAGAAATTTGAACTGTGCTGAAAACTGTCTATATCTATGTCGTACGCAATACTTTGTAAAAATCTGATTTTATTATGATCTGTAATTGAAAACATGAAAATATGAGTTTTCAAATCATAATTCATATTAAAAACGAAAATTACGCTCTACAGACATTTTTCTGCTGGTTTCAAATACTTTTTCAGAATCAAAATCAGACAACGATACCTATTTTTAATTATGTCAAAACAATATTAAGTAAGTTGTCGTAAAATTCGTATGAGGAATTTTTTATTGTTATAGAGTTCTTCACTTAAATCGTTTCATCCCATTTCGCCGAATCCCACTTGGCAGACAAAAAACCAGTTGTATATGGATTGATAAAAAATCCCATTTGACCGAATCCTATTTTTCCTAATCCCATTTTGCCGAAAAATCATAGATTTTCACTCATCAGAGCTTTGATGGGTAGGCACTACACCCTATGAATTTACTCTTAGAAAATTCTTACATGCAACTTGATTACTGGGATTTAAATTTAAAATAATCGTATTAAATATCGAAATTTTAAAATAAAAATAAAAAAAAACCTTGTGTATGTATTTTTAATATGTCTTAATCTTAAAATAAAAATCAAAAATGTCCAGTAATAAGCTATTTCAGATGATATCGTCGCGGAAACATCGTTCAGTAATATTGTCGCTGATAAAGTGACAATAATAATAAAAACTTACATCTACAAATGTTACACATATAATGATGGGCTTACGCACAGTCACACTCTTTAGTCTACAGTCACCTTTGCCACTCGTAGTACTAGTCATAAAAGTCGTTGTTTAATATAATATTAATATGTCCAATTTGTGTACATTTTTTTTTTTGACAACTGCAAAAGAGCAGTAAATATTAATTAATTATACAATTATTATATATAAGTGAAAGTGTCGCCAATGGGTGGCTTCTTTCTTCAATTTTTATCATGTCATATTTTTACTCTGAGCCTATATGCTTATTGTGTCATTTGGTACAGATTGTATATTACTTATTTGCAAATAAAAAAAAAAAAAATTATATATTAATACCTAAAATGTATGTTTGAATTCAGATTTGGAAATGGACAAATAACAATTATGGAATATCTAGACGCAATTATATCTACCACTTCCGTCTCGAGTAAAACTCAAAATGTTTGACGATGTTTATATATTTTTAAAATGATATATTAATTTTTACAAATTCTTTCTTACTACCATTGTGTCTTATAACTCTTATATATAGTTAAATACTTCATTTATTTCATTTATTTTTTATGGTCAGTCAACGGTTTTATTTGATAGTTTAACCTGACAATACAAATTAAATTAATATTTTTTTAATATACATACAACGAAACAAATTTCTACTTTATTCTGTTTCGGTGACATGGTATTCGGCGAAATGGGCCCAAATCACCTAAATTGTACCGAGTATCATAGTGGTTCCCGCATTGAATTTAATTCACCCAAATAATCATTTACAACTAAACATAGATCCTGGGTGGCTTAGACGAGATAAAAAATTGCCCAAATGTTGCCTCTTAAATAATAGCCGTAGAGAGGCAACTTAAACGATAATATTTCGTTTGTAGGTATTCTGAAACAGACATTTATACGAGAACGTATAAATTGCTATTAATATTAATTTATTGGTTAATTTTATTTAGCAAATAATAAACCACACTACTAATTGAAATTTATATTGCTAATAATTTTTATATAAATAACAATAGTTTACTATATCCTTGACAAATATTAGACTGACACACCGTCGCAGCTCAGAATCGGAATCATAATAATATGTAATAATTGTATATCATTGTACTAGAATTTAACACATCCATTACTGTGAAGTGGTTGGAGGTACTCTCAAAACATGCCATGCACAGTTCTCGGCGTTTTCGGTTTTTCCGAATGTTGTGTTGTCTACACGAGGTTTTTCAGGCGTTATTTTTATTTGTAGTTTGTTTGGGATCACTGTTCGCCGTGTTATCAGGAGAAAAATGTAGTTTTTTTTCCACAATTCACTGTCTCTGTAGTCTATACTTTGGTTCAGTGCATATTCATTAAAATGATGTAGGTATATTTAATGATATTACCAATATACCGACATAAATCATTTCCTTCAAACAAATAAAGCATGATATTTATTATAGGCAATAGGTATAAAGTGGTAGGTATCAATGTTTTGATAGAAGCTATTTTTAGTATTTCCAAAACTGATTATTTTATATTAAAACAATATAAAGATATAACATTAAAAAATTTTCGTTTATTGGTACTTCTGCTGAAAATACAAATGTTAAATAATCGCTTCGATCAAACCACATTTGACTTGAAAATTAATCAAATCCATTTTTTAAATTAAAATCCGTCAAACCAAAGTTTGAGTAAATTTCATACAGTTTTGTCAAGCGATATTATAATACCACCCTTTCTGTTTAGCGACTGCTACCGATTATCATCTATCGTATCGTTGTAATTATTGTAAAATTAGTTAATTATATACTTATGAAGTTATGAATATAAGTGACAAGGAGCGGACTGTTATATTATTTGAAAAAATGAAAAATCATCAAGTATGAAAAGAGTACTTGTTTATCGCGGACTGTAGTTGATGTTATGTGAAAATATGTGTACAATTACAATATTATAATAAGAAATAATATGTAATTTAAGAAAATAAAAGCGAAATTGTGGAAAGGTGCTGCACGTCGCACGAGCGTCTAAATAGTCAAAATCCGTAACTTTATTAATTTGTTTACTCTCTTCTCGTCGCTTAAACCGGTTTCATCTTAACATGGCAAGAGTGTTTTTTTACACTGCAGGTTTCGAATTTTTACTTTATTTTATCCATTATCGGGCCTATCTATACAACTTTCTACAAATATATTTTATAAAAATCGTCAAAAAACACTTGTTGTCCACACGGGCTTGTGCGTGAGAAATGAGAATACCTATAATAGAATATAATAATATTATGATAACCTGCGAGTGATGTCGACTCGTTCTGCAAACATCGCGATTACCGATGACGATATTTTCTACAAAAACAAATTAATATTATAAATCTGACAACTATACACATAGGGGCTTCATTTGGGGGGGAGCAGGGGGTACGACGGCACAACTTATTTAATAGAGTAAATAATTGGCGCTCCATTAATGTTCCTATACACCGATATGATTACTATTAAAAATTAATTCATAGGTACATGTAATATAATATATTTGTTTTTTTATCATCTATTTATCATCAAATGTATCTCTATATTTTGATAACCGTGTGAAGCGAGTTTCATTATATAAGATAGTTCGAGCCAGTATTTTGCTGGTATCAGCTGTAGGGGTGTAAGCATAGCATACATAATATATTAGAACCCATAGATACTCACTGATTTAAATTTAAAAATAATTAATAATGTTTTATGCTACTGCTGTACAGTAGGTTACAAGTAGGTCACTGCATATTGGATGATTTTAAATTTGAATTCAATGATATAATATCGTTGTATAAGAAAAACGATTCTTAGCGGGGACGGTATGTATAAGACATATTATATACTTATCAATGGTATTAAAAAAAATCGGAGTTGGTAAATTGCGTCCCCCAAAAAAGGTCATAGTCATGTATTATGTAAATTGCGGCCCATGTACTTTTAAAACATACGTAAATTGTGTCCCGGGTATATTTGAAATGTACGTAAAAATTGCGGCCTGGGATTTTCCGATTTCCGGTTGGCTGTACAATTTAAAGATAAGTATTAATCTTTAATTGATCTATGTGGATAAAAATATGTTCACTAATATAATATTACTAGCAGCCTGTGTGCATTTGATAATTTTGATCGAAGATATTACGCACGAGGTTTTACGTTGTTCTACAGTTTAAATTTTTTTTTTCAATTTTATTCAAATTTGTTTATCAATATCTATACAATTATATTGACAGTCCTAAGTCTGAAAAATGAGAAGGAAAACATTGATTTTTTAAAAAAAGGCTTAGACGTAATTATTACTTATGAATAAAAAAAAATTTAGGTAGGCATACATACAAAATTATATACCCAGGCAGCAAATTACGTATGTACAAATTATACCCGGGCCGCAATTTACATAAAAAAATTAAGAATCAGACGCAATTTACAGCGAACCAAAAAAATTTACCTATAATAAATTCCAAATTAATCATATCACAATATCCATTAGGTACTTATAACGCGTTATACATCAACATCAAACCCTGATACTATCATAGATATATATAATTGTGTACTTTAGAAATTTCAAGTACCCCCGAATAATATTATACAATCACAACGAAATAACTAAAATAGTTATTCTAGGTTTTTTTTTATGTAATTTCATCCAAATTTGAACTTAAAATGACTATAAAAATTAACTGTGAGTATGTATTTTTTAGATTTTTTGGTTAGGTTTCAAACCTTGCCACATTCACAATTCCTGGGAACCCTCCTAGGAGGCTCAGAAGAAAATGGTGTCGAGATCTTCTCAATGAGTAACACACAATAATGAGCAAACATTAAAGAAAAAAAAATATCAAGTAAGGGTAGTGTAACCACTGGGTGACTCCTCCTATCACGTTTTCATGTTATAAACTTTTTTTAAAATATCACATATTCTTATTGTTCTTAAAAGAACAGATTGTATATACCTTATAAATAATAAAAAAAAAAAAAGATTTTTTGGTAATAGAATTAACTACTTACGTGGAATCTTGTTTTAAATTTTCAATCCTTAGATATAAAATTTGAACATTTTATAAATTTTAAACTACAAAATAATTATTCAATTTTAAATTTGATAAATGTTGTCAAAATTCGATCTTTAAATGCTTATAAAAAAATTGTGCCTATGTATTTCTAATATTTTTCAACTGATATTGTAACATTATATCAGAAGCCTTGTATTAAATATTTACACTTTTTGGACCAACCGATAAAACTATATTGATATTTATAGAAAATAAAACTAAAAAAATGGAAAACTGTAATTGTCCGTAAACAGCTCTAGTCAAAATTTTTTTGAAAATTGTATGATGTATAGAAAATGCTAATATAAATATTTAGTGAAATTTTTATGTATCTACAGTTATTCGTTTTTGAATTACAACAAAATAAGGAAATCTCTACATGAGAAATCGTGTGAATATCCAATATTGTAAAAATTTGAATTTCAAACGCTCATAAAAATTTACTTTGACTTTCCTATAGACATTTATTTCTTGATAAAGGTAGATAATTTTATAAGGAATCTTGTATCACATTTTAAAATCTTAGATTTAAAAGAAAAATTTTTACGAATTCTTAACTCAAAATAATTTGCTAATTTTTGTGATTTTTCCATATTTTGTCAATTTTTGGACTTTAAATGCTTATAAAAAAAACTGTGACTAAGGATTTTTAATATTTTTCATCTGCCTTTGAAACAGTATACTAGAAGCCCTCTATTAAATTTTCAAGCTTTTTTAACCAACTTCTACATTTTTATTGATATTCATAAAAAAAAAAACTAATAAAATTGGAAACTGAAAATGTCCCTAAACAGTTCTAAATAAATCAAAATATTTTGAAAATGTCATCGTGTATAGAAAAAGCAAATTTAAACAACCAGTGAAAATTTCACTAATGTACGGTCATTTGTTTTAAAATTACACCAGAAACCAAAATCGATTTTCTCGAAAACAGATTTTGCGTAAAAATTCCCGTTTTTCCTTAATTTTTCTTTTGTTTTTCACGGAGCTTTTGAAAACTACTGTAAATTTTTACTTTTGACCTCCCAAAGTACCAACTAGATTCACTTTCCTATCAGAAAAGATACTGTTGAAGAAAATCCAAGCACTTTTACTGTCCTTAAAAATTAAAAAATTAATAAAAAAAAATTTAAAAAAAAAACACACACATCATTGTAAAATCAATACATTCATCGTTCCACTCAGAATCTAAAAATTCTTTACACGGCATTTGCTTTTTATTTCTCCAAATAGTAGTAAAATGGCTTCTGTTGGCCACTATAGTTGTTAGGTACTTGTTCTAGTTTCTTATAAGCTTTTAATACATTGAACTGCTAGCTATTTGAAAATTACAATATACATTAATTGATAGTTGATACGAGTGATTTTAATTAGGATTATAAAAGGGAAGGAGATAATATTAACATACTTTAAACGGCATGGTTATTGTTTAAATATTAAATGTTAAAACTGGCCTGTCTAAAATCTTGCACACCCGGAAAAAAAAACTGAAATGACGCCCCTGGATACACGGCGTTGTCAGTAAACTGGGTAGTGGTACACTTCACCGCGTAATTCGACCGACGGTTATTGTATAATAATAATAATAATATCTAAAATATAATCCCGACGATCTCGGCAACTCTCGGGCTCGTCAAAATATTATAAACATTAAAGTACTCTGGGTGTTAAAATGGAAAATGAGAGGAAAACCTTGACCTATTTATGTGTTATTTTCACTGGTGTAAATACTTGTTTGTTTTTTTTCTCTTGTCGGTTGCAGGCATTGACAATATGAAAAATCGTTAAAAAATAATCCCGTCATGCTGTCACCCGGTGGCCGGAAGGGAAAAAGCCTGTAAAAGGGCAAGTTTTGTTTGGGGGGGGGGCGTCAAAAAGCGGAGAAAAACGTTCGACGATAACGCGCCCTCCCCGTTATATATTAATATGTACAACCGTGTTTGGGTTTAAATTGTGACAATAATCTAGGAGATTACGCAAAACGCTCACGGAATTCCCGCCTGCCGTTCCGTCACACACGATTTGCAGAAACACCCCTTGAAGTCTCACAATAATCGTTTACTCGAAGTCAACATTTTTGAACGAATAACGTCGAATCGTGCGAAAACAATAATAATATATGGCCGGTATCCATCCAAACTAAATGTTACAACTCCAATGTTATATAGAACGACAAAATATTGTTGCATTTTGGGCGTATATAAACGAATTTGTAGAAATGGGTGTAGCTCGGTATAGTAATTTTTTGAGAAATCTTTGTGTGGCCAAACATTTTATAATATTATAGTCTATGGTCATATAAATAATTTTAAAAAAAATATGGCATTTAAAAAAATATATTATACTAATCACAGGTACTCATTATCTAAACCATCGATTATATTATTTTGGGCTAAACAATTAATACTTATTTTATTTTAAAATCAATTTATTATAATCTAAAATTTCGACGATTATTAATAATACGTGACGGACGTACGAAATAGTTGAAAGTGTCAAAACCTTTTCAAACTTGACCGTTAGGTGAGGGGGATAGGTGGTTAGGAAAAATTCTGTGGCAGATAATTATATTATAGACCTATTAGAGGTTTTCTGTGGAAAATCCGTAGCAATAACGACACTCTCTCAGGTATTTTAAGTTTATTCACGTCGTACACACGCCCCCTCGCGTATAATAAATACATATTTATAAATATTAATATGTTCCTCTGATTTCCTCGAGCCTACAAACACTATATTATTTTATCATTCGGACATTCCGGTATAAATGTTATGACGTCACCCGTTATCGCCACTGTGGGCATGTGTAATTATTTGCTAACGGACTGAATACTACTACAGGACAGGTACCTACGACTATATTTATTTTCATTATTATTATTATTATTATGATAACGACCGAAACCGGCGTGCTTTGTGAACCGATGACCTCGTGTCGCAATGTGTAATGATAACTGTTCGTGGTCCGGCCAGGACGTAGTCGACAAGTGTATTATTTATTATTATTATTTTATTATTAAACATAATATCCGCGGCAACTGTGGCCATTGGACGTTACATTACATTTTACAATATGCATGCATTAAATAATACTAACAAGTAACAATTAAAGGAACATATAGGTATTAATTTATAAGTAATAAGATCATAAGAGAGAAAATAAAATAAAACAAAAAAAAAAAAAAAATTACTTGATTAAACAGATGTAGTAAGCAATATATATAATATATCCCATTATATATATTTAGTATCGTATCCTGTAGTTTGCGTATTAAATCAATAAAAATAATATAAAACAATTATAGAATCGCATATAGGAGACGGATGTGATATTCGTCATGACAATTTAATATGGCAATTGTACAAAATATAAAACCGAACGATTTATCATAGTAGAAACTAGTAATATACGATGCCCAGAACAGATTATTGTTTCAACTAAATAATTAAAACTATTATTTTAAATTATTAAGTTATTTTGTAAAAGCGATAGTAATACTCAGAACAGATAAAAGTTGCAGAAACGGTTTAAGCTTGGCAAGGTCGATGGCCACGTCCTGGAAGACCGATATATGGCACTAATAGGTAAAAGGAGCGTGGACCGAAGTATAAGAGGGAGCCCGAGACAGCCTGTAGGCAGAAGTGTTCACTTCACTGTACTTCAAGCACCTTCACGACACTGTACAATATAATTGTCAATTTTTACTTTGCGCATTTTATTGAAAAAAATATAATAAAACCACATTATATTTACATCTGTCTACACTTTATTTCAACAACCACCTCATCATTATCATCAGCGAAACGGTCTAGCTACCTGCAACGTTAATATACAAGTAGTCACCTGGACTACCAGTAATTAGATTTTTATTGTTATATACAATTTACAATTTGTTAATGAGGTGCGTTATTTCTGTTAGGAATTTAATGAGTTTGAAGACGTTGGTAGGTTCAGGATTGAGTGATTCAGTGAGGTGGTCGGAGATTCGGAAATATCTTCTCTCCATGTCATAGGTTCTGCATTTGGTTAAAATGTGTTTAACTGATAGGAGGAACCCACAACAAGTACATATATTATTATTATCACAAGTATGATATAATGGTGAGATGGCTGAAGCCAGTGTAGGTACGAGGCTATAATATTATATAGGTACAGTGCTCTCGACAGTGTGAACAGGTATTATTTTTGAAGCTTGATGTTGATTTATTTACATTTTCGAAACGATTTCGGCCCGAAGATCGTATTATTATCATCATCAATTATTATTGTCTTCTCGACAAGTACAATAATATTGTAACACACATCTACTTGGAAGGAACGCACGTGTGTGTATGTATATTATAATAATATGTAGGTCGGTTTTCTTACCTCGAAATCTACCTCCTCTGCCCTCTGGGGGGCATCACAGTGGGTACTTTTGTTATTGCGAACTCAAGAACACGCATCGATATAATATAAAAGAGTACCTATACCTACATAGGTTAGATTACGTTTTACCTACCTACGTCTTTATTTGTTAAAGCATTTCAAACTAAACTAAATCGTGGGTAGCCTTACCCTACCTTGTCTCGTACACGGCGAGAGAGAACAATTAATTTTTCTCAGAAATTATATATATATATATTTTATTATAATAACTGGTAGATATACCGTATACCACGTATAAATCGTTTGCTGGTCAACGTTTTCCTGGTAAAGAGAAGAAGAGTCCCGCTGGGAGGCCATTCAGGGAGACGTGACGTCTTTCTATCCGCCTTTCTACGTCTCCATTATTATTATTAATTTTTTTTTTTTACATAAACGACTTTATTATTACTTTTTTTTTCATACATTAAATACATCGACGACAGACCGAAACAAATTCGCATTCGCGTTAGTAAATATTATTGTCAATGACTATATTATAGCATATTAATAATATACTTATCATATAATTATACATATTAGTATATTACACAAGGTTGGTTAAATATTATACTATGAATCAATTTGTTAATTTTAGATTCCCAATTGGGCAAGAGAACTATTATATTGGTTTTACGATCTCCCACACTCAGTCTCAATACTGTATATCCTGTCTGTAACTAATTTTAATTTGGTATTGGTTGAGGACATATTTGGCTCAGCTGAATTCAGGCGTTTCTAATTAAAAACTGAAACGGAACCCTGAACAAAGCGAGAATTGAACTCCGAGGTCTTTGTGTCTAACAGTACATTATCCGAAACCGAACCACATTGGTTTACAATTCTAATTTATTAAGGGGATTGGAAGCGGCGATTTTCTGTCTTTATCTAACACACGTGGAACATAGGATTATAGACGTGTTCTATGTCCAACGTACCGATTAATCTAATGAAGCGATAAGAATTCTGAAAACAGATTTGAATTTGTCGTCAAGTCTACTTGAGATCGACTTTCCCACATTTTTGATATTGTCCCACCAAAATCATAAAAATGATATATTATAAAAAGTACTTAAAAAATTTACAAATTTCAACTTTTGGAGAAGTTTAAATCAAAAAATCAAAAATGTGGGAAAGTCGATCTCAAGTAGACTTGACGACAAATTCAAATCTGTTTTCAGAATTCTTATCGCTTCATTAGATTAATCGGTACGTTGGACATAGAACACGTCTATAATCCTATGTTCCACGTGTGTTAGATAAAGACAGAAAATCGCCGCTTCCAATCCCCTTAATTATATATTTCGTACTTACATTTATTACGTATTCACACGCCGTTCTATCAAATGCATGTTTTTAAAGTATAAACTATTTCAATTATAATATGTATGTAGGTGGGTACAGCCAAAGATTGAGCGACTACAAATGAAATTTGTACTTATAATACCTATATATAGGTTATAAATTATATTTTTTTTGTATTTTAAATTATTTAAATTTATATTTTTGATTCCCTAGTATTACAAAACAAAATCAAAAACTTAATATCTCCTATTGGTACAGTTTAATTCTATATCACTGCAGTAATATGTTTTTATGTCATAATAATATTAATAATATGTACCTATGTATATACTATGTATATGTAGGTACCTTTTAGCTTTTTAATATTGGTACCTATGTTATGTTATAATATCATGTACCATGTACGCCTCTTCTCATATTATACAAAGTGATTGCAAGAATTTTATTTTACCATAACACACGTACAAAAATACCAGCCACCCGGCCTTCGCAGTCTTAAATATTTACACTTTCATACTACATATACTAATATAAATTTCAAATAATGTTGTGGAGCGGGGAGTCAAATTCCTAATTTCAAGCATAATATTTTATACCAACCACCACCGTAATATACACATTTTATAAATTACTCACAACTGTGTGAAGTTTAACAGTCCTACATTTTTTACGTATTAATTATTATGATGTATAAGTACAATATACATTTATATTATTTAAGTTACACACAATGCATTTACAGGATACCAGGATATAATAATATATCGATATATCGGTAGTGGGTACGTACATCTAGTCGATATTATTGATTTGTTTGAAATATTCAGTTATTTTACACCCATAGTATCACATATACTTGCAGTTGTTTTAGGATCCGAACGGTACATATTAAAGCGTAGTGAGTGTATTTGCACTTCTACAGTTATACCTAACCTAAACTATTACATAGTGTACTTAATATATTTGTATTATAATTAGAAGCTATCCTTAGGACAGTTGTCTATAATGATCTAAATATTTTTTTGAAGCTACAGACAATGTAAATGTAGTATTGTTATAGTGAGAATAATATAATACATAAACTCAGTTATGAAATCATAAAAGGCTGAAGACTTAAATTAATAATTTTTTTTAAATAAAGCAATGAAATCGCACCGCGACGATAACGATTGACAACTCGCGGCCTGTCACACCTCATTACCTCAAAAGCCCCGTGTGAAATTACCCTACGACACGACCCTGCATTTCACACTGCGCATAATATAACGGTATGCAATATTATAGTATAACGTTTACCTGCGAATTATACTTATGATACCTGTTATTGAGTGTTGTGTTTCCATTGTATATGAGTATGCATATAAATAATATATTATGTCATGTAAGGCACTATATGAGAGTCCTGTTCCGAGCTCGGTCCTGGTTATTATATAACATCTAGGGTTTCGGTTTGCATTCACCGCTACACTACAGCAGCACAATTATATACCAGCGGCGGCGTGACACGAGAGGCACTGGAGAAGCCACTTTAACCCTTTGATAACGTTCATTTTCCCACTCATCAGGACGGCGTTAACAAACACTAGTGTGTGTGCGTGTGGACCACCGGATTGTGGGACACATTTTTAGCTGTTTCGAGTGTTTGGGGTAGCCGAGTGTGCGATATAATAATACGATGATGATGGTATATACCAGCTACCTAGGTACCGTGTATACGCCGCCGTAACCGTCGAGATAATATACGCGGTCGTGTGCGCACTGCACATAACATGCTGAGTACTACTTCGGAAAACACATCGTACAAGGTTGAGAATATTTTCGGCATGATGCCTATGCTCTTGTGCACAGAATGTCTTATTTTTCATATTTTTTTTTGTGGCATCGACGACCTTGCCGGAGCGGCTCAAGAGGACGTCACATACACATGGATTGTCTCCGTCTTACAGATGTAAAACATAGCAAAAACTGTTTTGCGTGGGACAACTTTTCTCGCACCATATTTGTTGTAGATCTACCGCATTTTCACAACAATAAACTTTATCTGTGCAGCAGTGTGCTCTTTTTTTTAATAACACCATCCAGTAATTTTTTATAAGTAAATTAAAAAGAAAAAAACAAATGATTAGAAGCAAATAACATTTATTGTATTTATGCTATCTAAAATATGGGCACCCTGTTGCATAGATCATTTTAAACCTTACCTATATGTTCAGAAATTTTGGAGCCACTACTACAAACACAGAAAGATAAAAGTTGTGCCTCGCAAAAAAGTTTTTGCTATGTTGTAAATTTTTTGTAAGACGGAGAAAACACATGTAGGTGTGACATCCTCTTAACATGGACAGACAGACAGAATGTAGGGTATCCCATCACCCCGATTTCCCATTCCTTAAAAAAAGGATACTTTATAATATTTTTTTTTTTGCTTTATAGTCTGTTTGATACACGGATAACGTATTATTCGACGGTTTTACACGTTTCAAAAATTCTGATAAATATTTACAAGTGGAACACCTAGACTTTGAATTGGGCATTTATAATGGAACATTATACCAAGAAGGAATTAAATAAATAATTAAAACAGTTTAAATATTTGTAAACTTGTAAATTACTAATGCATCATATCTTCATAGCACGCAATGACATATTATGCAATACAAGCTTAATAAACTATTAAAGGTTACTGGTCTAACCAGTTAAAGGTTACCATACAAGTACTCATGATATTGTCACCCATCTAAAATTAATTTTTATACCATAGAAGTTGTTAGGTATTATTGATTATTATGATTTATGACTATTGGATTTTTAATAATACGATGATGAATACACATTGCACAATTTGCTATGTACTATATAGAATTAAAATAAACCGAACCAATTTAAATTATTATAGTAAACAATTTTAATGTAATAAACATTATTTAAGATAAATATTCTGGTATTAATTGAAAATCAAAAATGCCAACTCAAATATTTAGTTTAAAATGCTATTTTAAAAGTCCTGTTTAATCGCAAAATACAAGCTTGAAGTAGGTGCAGTTAGTTTATTAATTATTGGACTAAATTTAAATTGCTTAGTTTAATATACTGACGTAGAAAATTAAGTAATTTAGAGTTTGAATTGCTGTAAACATTTGATATTAATGACACTATTTCAATACTTGCATTATATCCTTCTATTATACTAAAATAAACAATTATAATGAATCAATAATTTAAATAATAAAAAATGCAGTTAAGTAGTTATAATGATGAAATGAATAAGCTGTGAAGTTTGAGAAATTTAACTTGCATCCAAAAGTTATTTTTATTAATTTAAAATAGAGATATAGTTAATCAAACTATCAAAGTAAATTTTATTTATTTCATAATATTTTTTTTAATGTTCCATTGGGGGGGGGGGGGGTCGTTATACATTAATCTCATTTATAGTTTTATTGAAATTGTATCTCTTAGACTTTGATCAACATTAGAAAACACTCGTGGACTTGTTATGTAAATATAGGTACCTATGTAATGATTTTGGTTAACTCGAAAAAAGAATGATGAACAATTCCAGAGGTGTTTGACTAAAAAAAATTAAAATGAAGTTAAAAATTCGTAGCTTACATATAAATGCACGTTATAATTCGTCCCACTAATTTAAATAGACATGCTCTGTAATTTCATGCACGGTTCACTATGTAAGTATAATTTACACATTTTTAATAGTTTAAATAAACTAAAAATACTCAGAGTCGACCGAATCTAAAATAAATTACATATTTGAATTCACATTATACTATTGGCCTGCCTAAGGAGTTGAAATCATGTATTATTTATATATTCAGTAGCTGAAACGGAATAGGACAGCAAATACATCATATTATACCCTACTCGCATATTACGCGTCGAGTGGGTTATTACTTATTAAATTGGTCCAAATTTCGGGTACTCCCGAATAGCACCTGACATAGAAATGCAATTACCATTAGAAGATTGGAATCATACCAAAATGGATAATATTATATTATACGACAGCATAAATGATGATCGTTTGAATTAATGTTACCCCTCTATATATGGAAGCTGTATGGCCTACGGGCACTAGCGCAGAGTATACAGTCCGGCGCACTCGAGGAGAGGATATAATTTCGTTTCGAATTTAAAATCAATTGCGAGCAATCACGATTTACGTTTAGGCGCATCAAATATAAAATAATGCTTTGCAATGTTACACGCAGTACAGGGACCTCATGCGACCCATTCAATTGCATTTTAAATTATTTTAAATTTCGGTGGCGGTCAAGATTTAAATGGTATCACAAGATTTAAATGGTACTCACAAACACAACTATCATATTGTTGGTAGTTATTACATTGTTTCTAAGGTACTCTAACCGCCGTCGTCATTGATGTTATTAATTATTATTTATCACATTTTAAGATTATATATAATAATATAATAATGGTCATTATATTTTCGGTAACTGTCAAATATTTATAGGGTAGGATTTATACTATTACTGCATAGTAAATGTATAGGTCATGATAAAAAGTATTTTTTACGAATATCAAAGTATAGAAAGAGATGAAAACCGAAGTTGATTTATTATGTTGTGCTATGTGTGTACGTTATATCGTAAAACTACTATTATTTTCGAAAGACAAACACACATTAAAAGCCATGTACAAAGGATTTAACCTCTTTCCTCCGAATCTGTTGCCACGGAAACACTGTGTACGAGGTACGACGGATATAATATACAAAAATTAAAGGACTTGTACTGAAATAAATCTTTTGTTCAAGTCACAAGCTTCGGTGAGATTTATGGCTTTCCAAATATGAACAAAACAAATATTATATTGGACCATATACATTATACAATAAACATTTTCAAATATTCAAGTTCTGGTTAAGAAAATACTAAAACAAAAATGTCAATATCAGATAACTTCAAACGGATCTATTATTCCTAGTTTTATACAGTTATATGCTGCTTACGAAATTGTTTGAAATAATAATAATAATGGTTGGGCAACCAGTAAATGAGTTCCCCTCGACTAAATGATTTATGAACTAGTAAATTCATCACTTTCGGGCCTAACACGTAATTTCTAATACAGCTAAACACTCGCCAGTGAAAGTCTGTTCCGCGTGTAAAGCTCAAGTACCGACCCCCACTAGCATATTTAATTTGTGTGTTGGTGTGTTGTGTATATGACATGTTTTGCTGTACATTAAAATATTCTGTTATTATTATACAAATAAATCAAAATACGTATTGCACTTAACAAACGATAATGATCAACAATTATTAATAAAAAATGTAAAACAGAAACAAAATAAAAATGTACACAGTAAATAAAATATATCGGAAATAGCATTTTCTTACATCTACGTTTTATATTTTTATATTTACTGCAGCAGTTCGTTCCCAGCTGCAGACATACAGAAGAAATCAGAATCACGAGTTCCCAATTTGTAAATACAATGTAAATACGCGAATATAAATACTGCCTATATAATAATGTAATTGTTGTATACATGGTCTAATAGATCCAAGTTTGTTAGGCGTACATTCGTTATTGTCCGTGTGTGGGTGTGTGTGGGTATGGAGGGTGTTGAGAGGGAGGATTATGTATATAGGTCATCGGGACGAGACTAAATTTGTTTTATCCACGATATTGATTTTTGTACGAATATTGTGTTAAGTTTGCCGAACTAGGGCCCTTTAAAACATCCACCGTGTTGACATAAGCGTACAATAGTCATAACTCATAAATTATTAATAATATAACGCGCGTAGAAATGTAGCATTGGTGTTACAAAAATCAGATAAATCTATCGTTTACCTCTTAACATTAACGATTTTGCACCCATACACTCCTACTGCACGCGTACACGAGATTTAAGTAGGTCGTAACAATAACAGCATCTGTTACGAGACTACAATAATAATATTATAATATGAAACAAACGTATCATCCATTATTATTGTATACCTATAACAGTATTTTACGCGCATCGGTCAAATGTCCTATATAATACGTCGAATGTGGATATTATATTATTATTATTATTATTATTCCTTAATAAATTGATAACTATTATTTCAAATATCGTCAAGCACTGATTGGCCTGTATGGAATGTAAATAAACACCATGATTTATGGTGTAACTCAATCAAAAAAGTTGTAGCCATAATATGTATAGTTATGTGTATTATATAATATAACAATATACACATTTAAGAGTGATATCACTGATATCATAATATTATGAGTGAGGTGGTGAGGAAAAGGAGCAAAAGTGGAAAAAAATATGAGTCGTAACAGTATATAACTATAACATATACATAGTACTCGCGAATATTATTTCCATGTAATATTATTATAATTGTATGTTTGTAGGTTGATATTAATTTATTATATACGTCGAAGCTTCTGTTTTTTTAATCATCAGATTTAATAACTCATGAAAAATAGAACGTGTTCGGTGACCTCTGCAATAAGAAATTATTATTATCACGCGGTTTTCCAGCTACGGATCTTTAATTATGCAGAAGCCAAGTAGAAAATACTATTATAATATTATGATGGATGTACCTGTAGGTACTCGAAAATATAATAATATATTTTTCACCGTCGTCCAAATATTTATCGAGTTTGTGTGGAGTGAAACAATTTTAGGTGATTAAAAAAAAAAAAAAGATAATACTAATAATATTATCATTTATCATTATTAATGATTCTAAAACAACCGGCGGCGACTGTAGACGTCGAAATCTGTTTCGGAATATTATGATTTGTCCCTCGCGAGCCCATTTTAATGCGGTTTTATTTTCGCCAACATCTCCGTTATAACAGCGTCATCGTCATATCGTTAATGTTACGAATTATAAATATTTATATTATCACTATTCACTGCGATTGCTCTACAATTCACGACAAATCAACGGATATATTATTATAATATTAATAAAACTGTTGTTTCCAAACGTCTATAATATACATATATATGTGCATACCAAATTACCAACACACCAGGCGTGCGCTGACTTCACTCGCAGATGCAGCACACAAAATAAAGCTGCCCATTTTTTTACATTCGGCCGAATTAATTTTGAAAATTATTAACTGCATTATACACAGGTAGCCTGTAATAATATAGTTCGTAATTTTAACAAGGTTACCTGTTTTTTGTATGCTGGTAAGCTGGGTGTATAATATTTGTAAAAATTAAAAAGTAAAAATATAAAAAATAGATTCAGATCCAATTTATACTACTATTATATTGAATAATAGATTCAGATCCAATTTATACTACTATTATATTGAATAATAGATTCAGATCCAATTTATACTACTATTATATTGAATAATGGATTTTCTCGACCAGTCGGCCAGCCGCTGACAGTGTAGACTAAATGGCTATAACTCACCCCTAAGCGGCCCACGAGCCCTAAAAACCTAACCACCCCTAACCACCCTAAAAAAATGTTGCAGATGCAGCACATATAATATAACCGTACCAATAATATTATGTTCTAAGGTACAACATCATAAGTGCGAGAACACAATATGTGCAGCAGAAAGTACATTTGCGCTGCATGTGCATACATTTTCTGGGGCTATTGATTGGCCTTTGGATCGCGAACGTGCAAGTTATAGCCTTTTAACCTATACGGTAGGTCGACCAGGCTGAATTCATATTACCTATTCAATATTAGTAGATGAAATGGATCTGAATCTATTTTTATTTTTTTAGTTTTTAATTTTTACAAATACTATACCCAGTATACATCCAGGGGCGTCATTTGGAGTAAAATCGTGGGAGGTAGTGAGCATCTTGAATAATATTTTTTAATTCAACTGCATTTGGCTTAATGAAGCCTGGGATCAGTCGGTGGTCGGTATAAACTAATAAAATTGGTGCTATTGATACCCTTCGCTACCCCTCATAATGACGCATATATTACAGCACGTAACGAGGGCAACCATTAACATAATCGAATCATTCGAATATTTTCCAATCGTATAATGTTATTGTAAAATATTGTTTTAAGGCCAGATACGAGGACGACATGGGGTTGTGTGTGTGTGGGATTTGTTCCTTCACCGGTAATTATCACTATCACGGCTTTTATATTAGACATACAGACTTATTATTACGCGTATGCCGTTTGGTTTGACAAATAATATTATTTTATTATATTATTATATAGGTAGTATACAGGTATCATATTATTATATACGTAGAACTCGTTACGGATGTCTTTTTTCTTCAGTGAGTTTCATCATTTTCTCGTTAAAAAAACATTATAATATTATTATTATTATTATTACATGTACCTACCTACCTACTACACTGTAATCATTCGAAACCGATCAATGCCCTGGGTCGTCGTTTTTCCCCTGTGTGTTCGAACAACCGATGACGGATAGTAATGATTCGCAGTAGAAACATAATCTATATATTATTAGCTTTATTCAAGGCAGCAGCAGCAGCAGTACTAACACTGCACAAAGCGCAGAAAGGATTAATTATTGAATCGGACGATATTATTAATTTTCTAAAAAGAAACAAATTCTGAAGGCACGAAGGCGACATGGTTACGATAATATAATATCTAACATTAGGTACCATTCACTGCAGTCGAACATTGAACACGAGACACGTGGCTTTCGGACCTAGCGTTTTTCTTGTTGTTAGCTTTATCTCGTTCTAATAAGGTATGCTCGTTATAGTGATTTCTACTGTACAGTGTACCTACATAAAAAGAACGTCTTTTCGTGAGAACTTGTTTTATTACACCATTATTATAGGTATTATTTGTACGTAATAGAAATTATGAGCATTTTTTTTTCTTTTTAAAAATATAATATTCACCCGAGTAAATTAAAGCTATACGATGTAGTGAAAATAAATTAGATTAGTCGGTTGACTTTACAATTTGGTTCACAGGGTGTCTCTCGAGGATTCACTGATGTAAATAAGTGAGATCGTGGATCGGGGTTCTCATCCCATCATCTCGCGGCCCTTGTAAACGGCGAATATCACTGGGACACCCTGTATACACAATACACATATACAATGTTTAAACACTTTGCACACTGCAGCCTCTCTCGTCCGGTATATATAAATTATTATTACAACGTTTAAGTTTATTTTCCAAACGATTACCTATGTGTGCAGTGATGTGACAAAAACTGGGCCTTTTGGCTAAATTGTCTCACGGGAACCGTCACAGCGTACGCTCGTTATATACTAAATACATATAAACATATATAATGCAGAGAACGTTAACGGTTTTCGGCTTCTGTTTATAAACAACTGAATTTTAAGGCTAAAAAAGAAACACTATACAAATAAACATCGCAAAAATGGCATAAAAGTACACAAAATAAATATAAACCTACACGCCGTGGTAAAGTGAAATCATATACTATTATATTGTTATTTTATTAAACTTTATAAAATCATAACAGTAGGTATTATACTCCAACACTGTCATCGTTACCCACAAAAACATGATTTTACATGACATTATTATTAACATATTGTAATTCTTTTTATTTTTGACCCAGTTCAGAGTTACGCCATTTAATACCTACTATTATGATAGAATTTTAAATTCCGGTGATTTATTTCAGGCTTACCTACTACACATTAGGCATAATAATCCTATTATAATCTACTACTATTATTAGTTTAAAGTATACGTGTGGCTAAGTAGTTGTGGCTGACGCCTTACAACACTTGTCACCATGAATTATAGGTATTTCGTTGGCTTACAATGACACAATGTTCAAATATTATTTAAGATAAATGGAAAAATTATATGTTAAGAACCAATAATGGTAGGTTGAGAAACTTGCAGGTCATATTATAAAGAATGAAAATTATATGAAATTTAATATGTCGTTGAAATCACATTTTCAACCAAGACGATAGGGTTACGACTGCAGTTTTCCTTTTAACCATCGATATTCGATAATATTCGTAATAAAATAGGTGTTAACCTATGCCGATATTATCCGAAGGACCGATAGGTTTCCACCTAGGTATGCCAAAACGTTTTCGCAAATGGTATATACCACGTTTGGAACATTGGTATAATATATATCTACACAACGGCAGACGATTTTTCACGATCGTTATACACTTATACTGTCCGCTACCGTATACACTCAATGTTATATTATGTAAATGCAGTAGTTACATGGCAAAGTAGAATATATTGGAGGAGGGAAATAGTGTACGTTTTAACGGTATATTGCGTAGGTGCCTATATATTGTATGTGCATATTATTACAATTTCGTGACGTATGCGAATAAATATTGAATTTTAGTGGCCGAGGGTATAGCCGTATAGGTAGTCGACGAACCCGATGTCAATAAAAATCACGAAATATCGTGCGTACCACATGTGTATATTTTAGGTATAATATATATATATATAATATATATAGGTAATAGGTGAAATTAACGAAAAACCAAAAGAGCTGACTACGATGAATATTATGATACTATAACGTACTACCTATACGATATACGTGGTAATGAAATTACCGAATGTTGTCTACCACGAGGGGTCAAAGAGTGTTGTTATATTTTCTCCGGTAAAATAAAACGGTAATTATAATTTATTACCTCCGTGGATGAGCATTATAATATATTATATATATATGAGGTCGTGTTTATTGTTGTCTGTCTGACGGCGTTTGTGTAATTAATAATTATTATTACTGCAGTATTATAATATACGTATATAGACACAAAGCGTACAGTATAGGTATGCCAAAAATAAATCGTAACGCTTGTATACACTTAAATTGCAGTAAATTGTGACTTTTGTATGAAATTTACGCACAGGCACACACACACACACACACACACTATACACACATCTCATAATAATAATACTATCAATAATAATATAATTATTATTATATGTAATGAACGGCGGCGTTTCCAGGTCAGTGAGCCATGCCCGCAAACGGTATCTTTACCGTCTGGCGGTTGAAGCTGTGACTCGGAGCTCTAGACGACAACGTTATTATTGTCGTGCAGGCCTCCTCTCTACACGATAATATAATATTATCATTAAAACATCGTATGACCGGGAAAGAGGAGTCGAGCTACTTCTAGATGAGATGGCGTACAAATGTGCAATGTGTATAAACTACAATTAATACTACATTATGACGTATACGTGAGCGTTTAAGTATTTTACTTCCCGGGACGTCTGCAGACTTCGGCATTTTGCCACACGGTTTTACGGTGAGCCGAGTGCCTGCTTATAACGAGTTGCGGAAAGTCGTTTTGTGTTACACATTATATAAT
This sequence comes from Macrosiphum euphorbiae, assembly GCA_949089665.1. NCBI lineage: Eukaryota > Metazoa > Arthropoda > Insecta > Hemiptera > Aphididae > Macrosiphum > Macrosiphum euphorbiae. The sequence continues at coordinate 62,448,355 of CARXXK010000001.1, read as the reverse complement.
ATTAAAATCATAATAATATTATTATGAAACCAGGGTTCAATAATAATAATGGTGATATACTGTTATGACGTGTGTTATGTTCAATGCTAGCTGAGCCCGCGCACTTCGTTTCCCGTAAAAAATTACAACTATTCAAAAAAATTGTGATTATTCTACTCCTTTTAGGTGTAACTCGCTGTGAGTGCAACTCAGCCACCTTGGTAGGAAAATATTGCACCTCAATTTACCAATGTCAACCAATATTTGAAAAAAAGAAAAATACTAATTTCTACTATTACTATTTTATTCTGCAACCAATTCTTACAATAAACAAAAATATATTGCTCTTTAGTTTATTTTTTTGCTGACAGATGGTGCCACTGTTATATTTTTGCCATCCACATGTAGTAGGACCATCCTCTCATCTCCGCAACTTTATCGAACTAAATCTATGATCTGTAATGTCATCTTTAATTTTAAAAAAAACTGCATGACGATTGAATAAGTAGTTTCGGAGCAAAGATTTCCATTTTCACATTTATATAATATTCTATAGATGTATGATGTATGAGTGTGAGTGACGTTTCCGTCGTAGTTTTCGAAAATCTATAAATCGCGTATAATCATAATACCTACACACGGTTTCGCCAAAATGAGGAGACCTCGTGCGAAACGTCGGAAGACCCTCTCCGGCTGTATGTGGTGCGCGGGTGAGAGACGGTGCGAAGAGTCTTAACGTTTTTCTCTCATACAATGTATGCGACGATATTATTATAATACTGTCAGGCAACCGTGTATCCGGTAGCTGCATTGTGTATGCAGCCGTGTTGTATTATTGTCATACACATACAGGCGATAATAATATATTATTTGTGTACACATTTTTATATACCTAAAGCGATATCTGCGGAATGCGTGTTTGTGCGCACTTAAATGTGAATAAGGTATATTATATATGCGTATATTATTATGTCGATAATATTATGTGGGTGTACAACGTGCCTACCCTATATATGTATTATGTATATAATATGGATAATGTCCCGCTGGAGTTTCTCGCAAAACGATTCCATTATACCTAGGTAATCTTTATATAGAATAATATCCCGTTCAACATGATAATAATATTATAACATATGAATACCGCCGATTTGGGCAGAAATAATTAATGCTATCGAGTTGATTTCTTTCGGCTCGTCGCGATGTGTGCTCATCCGCATTACAGTACTACAGTATAAATAAGCTACGTTCAATATTATATATATATATATATATTAGTGCCAGATTACACTGCGCGAGATTTATTATTGCAGTTTCATATATATTCACTTTATCTTTATATATCTGTATCATTATACATAAATCCCATCGCTCTTAATACCTATATACATGATAATAATAATAATAATATATATTATATACCACCTGTATGCACTAAACAGCGACTCGCGACAGTGCGTTCCACAGCATATTTGCACCGCACATTCAATACCGAAGTTTTTTCCAGCTAATTTTTTTAGCGATTTGGGTTTTTTACCAGATAAAGTTTTTTACAAAGGTTATGTGTACTGTGTTTTTTTTTTTTAACATTTATTTGTCGATTGTGTTTTCGAGCGTTTTATCAAAACGATTTACGAGTTCTAGCTGCGGACCTACACTAAATATTATAATACCTAAGTGTATACGAAATTATCATTTGTTCGTGTTTTATTTGTAAAACTGTTTTTTTCAAATATTAGAAGCCGTTTAGGAAATCAAACATTTTATCAACAACGATTTGTTTAGAGTTTTTAATTTTTTATACTCGACATAATATTACTTATATGCGAACGGCCAATAGAAAAACGTGCTAATCGGTGCTACGAGTTATCACATCACGATGACGTGTGACATGACATACGCGACAAAAGAATTCCCAGAATTTTTAAATTAGCACTATTTGACCTTTGATGGGAAACTAATAGAAAAAACTAGTCGTTTCGAGGAAATCACCGACGGAGAATTTTGTCAGTGGCGGGAAAATCTCTTACCACGCGTATAATACGAGAGCGTCAGAAAAGCTGAAAAAATACTTTTATCTCATAATATATCGTAAAACAATAATCGAGTTTTTATAAAATATAAACATCACATTCATTCATTCTCATGACAGACATTTCCACATTCAACCTACCTAAGACCCAGTAGGTAGTATATTTTTTTTTTCATTGCAATTTCTAGTCATAAAACATGATGTCTGTTTCAAATAACTTTGTACTAATAACCTACTGTTTATTCGTTTTGATTTGTGCTGCAAATAATACACATTTTGTTTTATATATATTTTGTCTTTGGAATAATTAATGTTTAACAAAACATCTATTCCGTAATATCTCTCATTTTGTCACAATTTAATTTTTGTCCGATTTTTGAAAATTTCGAGTAATCGAAAAAAAATTGTTCGACTGTGTACGATTTCCATTCCACACAGGCGTTGTATATAATTTTCATGTTCTTCTACTGTCTCAAAAAGTCACAACGGGTATCATATAAATCTATGATACATGCAATAGCTATCCTTTATCGTTCCACTCAGAATACAAAACCAAGACACGGACAATATTGGGACAAGAATGCCATAATATATTATTGCCTATATTGTCTCGCCACGACAATCACAGCATTTCACGTTTGATTTTAATAGCATAATAATATTGAGTTGTATCTTATTAAATGCACATAAAATACGTGAGCTGGACTCGATTCGTTGTTGTACCATAATATACATTACCTATACCTAAACAGATTCGAATTTATTATGCGTTTGCGCAAATGAAACATATAAATAAATAAAGCTGGTACACAACGTTGTGAATTTAGGACGAACGTTTAGAACTTGATAAATACAATCGCATAAAATATCTCGTTTGCTCAAAATCTGCTTTTTATGGCTCTGCAGAGACTATAGGTTTATAGTATTTTATTACAATAATATAAACCAATATATACGTCGTTCTAATATATAAAGGTGCGTATACCAATATATAAAGTAGCATTCCTCGAGCCCGTCAAGGTACCAACTATCTGCTCGTTGATTTTTTAATTAATGAATTGCGATATATCTTTCAACGTTTTATTGGTTTTTCGTTAGCATTGTATTATAGGTAGGTATAATATATTATTACGTGACATTAAATTATTCGAAAGTATTTGTTTATATATTAAATTCAGTTTATTTCAACTCCAATTTCGATTGACGTATTGTGCAGTGTGTATAACCAAGTATAGGTATAATAGGTAAGTGTAGTTCGAAAAAATGTGTTTTGTTTTGTTTTGCCTTGAAAACCCAAGTACGTTTATCTTTATTGACTATTTGAGTACATTTCAAAACTATATTATATCGAGCGTTTTATGAAGATATTTATCTCGAAACTTCACGATTTTTTTCGCATTATTTGTTATGGTGTTTTACAAATTCAAAATTTTTATTTTTTAACATTTATACCTCTCTCAACGTGTTAAATTTGTTATTTTAGTGTTATAATATTCTCCGTTATGTTAATATAATAATATAATCACGTCATTAGTACTACCACAATAAATATTGGCAGATAGAGAATATGGATTAGAGAACATTTTTAAATTATAATATTTTACATAAGTAAATTTTTCCAATATCAAAGCAAACAAGTAACAACACAAGATTGGTGCTGCTAAACCCAATTGTTTTGTGCTGCGCATGGGTTAGAGAGATAAAATAAATAGTAATCTGATCTCTGATGCCCTATTAATAAAATATTGAGTCGATCTTTGTTCATAATAAAACAAAATACATAGAGCAACGGCTACAGTACATCATCATCATCATCATCATCATCATTACCGTCGAGGCGTCGCCTTTTTCACATTTAGACGTGAAAATCAAATGGTGTAAAAAAACCTTTTTTTTATGGAAAATCAAAGGTTGTGTGCAGTGCACGTTCATGAGAGAAGCCAGAAGCATAAAGCATTATTATTATTTTTTTATTTTTTGTGTCCTTTCTACGGAACACTGAAAAAATGACGTATAATCTACGAGTAAAATATTAATCGACGCTTTTATTTAAATTATTTACATCGCCGGCGACAGTCAATAATATTATTTAAGCGAATCTGACGTGTATTAATTGTAATAATAATAATAATAATAAATTATATTTTCAGCAGAACAATAATATTGTAATACCTACTGGTCGATAAGTCGATTAGAAATCTCCAGCCGATTAAGTATAATTTATGCGGAAAAACTATAGACATTTTATAGGTTAATTGACCCATATAGTACAATAATAATATATAGTATAATATTATTATAATATGACAAATGACAATCGTCGTTAATATTCTATTCAGTATTATTAATGAAAAAAAAAAAATGTTATCGTCAATCGTTAATCATTATTATTTATTAAGCGAGAGCATATTGTAAAATGTGGTAAAATAGGTACCCATACACATTTACGCCATCCGTTGTTATTATTATATTATTATGTTCCCAGAGAAATTGTTCGGAACGACTGCAGGTCAATAGTTATTATGTAATTATTATTATTATATTATTATTTGTTGACGGAAAATAATAATATTATATACAAAACAGCAGTTACACGGGCGAGTGGGTACGTCATATCAAATATTGTCAACTACGGTTTTGCGTGTTTGTATTTTACCGGTAAATGGTAATAATAATTATACACATTAATTTATTAGACTCTCCAGCGGAGCTCCCGAAATTATAACTATTCCGACGACGATATTTTTACAGCCTTTTATTTTAAATTAAGTTAACGTTTATACAATAATAATAATTATAAGTAGTCCACCTACATAATCATATTTTCATTAATTCGTATTGTGTGAATTTTGAATAAGTTTTGTCGAGCACTTAAAATGTACAATACCCACCAACCAATCCGTCGCTGGCGGGCACAAAGAACTTTATAGTTTGATATTTGTATACTTTCTACTAGTTGCTAGTTGCTGTAAGGAGCAGAACTTATCAGTTATCATAGTATAAAATTTGAGAAATCAATGGTTCTAATCAAAACGTCACAACCTCCGTCATAGTGTAATACATATATGATATATATATAATTAAAATGATCCATTTACCGCATGCTACTCATTATATTTCAGAAAACCACCAACGTTTAAAATAAAAAAAAATAGTAAATAACTTCAAGTGGTTAAATACTATTTTTATCATTTTTTATATTTTTTACTCTTTTCAATGACATCATTCATTTTTTAATTTCATATTCCGAACCAGAATATTTTTTAGAGCAGTGTTTCGATAAAATATAAAAATCAAATTTTGGACAAGTGGTTATGAATTATCATTTATAATACCTATTTAAAGTTTTGATGAGCTGGTAGTAGACCAACATTTTGTGGAGTACCCCTCCACTCTACTCATCTAAACTTTTAACACCTTCAACAAAGATAATACAACAAATCCAATCCAAAAAATATTATGTTTTGTAATAAATAAGTGAAACGCTTGTTATCATTTGTCGTTGAAAAGAGTAGAAAAACTTAAAAAACGATAACGATACAATTGGCAAAAAAACTTAATTTTTTTTTCCAAAAATGCTGTTTTGACTTCTAAAAAAATATATTCAAAAACGTAAATGGTTTTTTGAAATATTCAGTATCTTACATTCTTACGTTAAATGGTTCACTCGGTATAATATATATGTAATTACGGGCCTCGGGCGCGCAATCGTATTAAGTTGTAAACGCAAACCATACAATTGATGCAATATATTCCAATTTGTAATCTCTTTTGTACAACAATTTTCCGCACGCCGCAGCAGTAGGTACAATAATATGTCTACCGAACATTCGTCAAAGCCGGCACAAAAAGATTCTATAACTTAATTTTCGATTGCATTGGAATAATAATAATACAGTTATGGGAACGCTTTTGAACGTCGGGGAAAATTGTAATCAGCTCGACAGCGTTTCTCTCGAGTCGTCAAAGCGTATATCGCTGCTGGTGCTGTCGCTTATCGATTGAAACCACGGTTATCTAACCACGGTTGTCTATATAACCGTGATTAAAACCGATGTCACAATATTAAGATTTATAGTCAACGGATGCAAAAATATTTTAGATACTCTCTTCCCGTTGACATAGTCCTTGGTTGAAAATTAGCCCCCCCCCCCTCCAATATTAGTTGATACCAATATCCTACAATTTGTTGTTTGTAAAATCGTAAAATGATAAAAATACTTAATCTCAAGTATAGGTAAACTATAGTCAATAATGGAAAATATCTCAAGACCCACTTGAATATAATAATAAAAATCAAATTAAAAGTTGTTATAGCACTTATAATACATTTATAACTTGAGTTAATTCATCAACATTTTTTATTAAAACCAAAATCAACACATTTTTCTTATACCTCCAAGTTGCAATGTATTATTAGGAATGTAATTAATGAAATGTTCAAATATCAAATTTACATAGGGAAATATTTTTTTTTACCCTGCTATTGGTACATTTATTTATTATTATGCTGATGTCTAACACCCTGTTTTAAAAATATTATTATTTATCATATTATTTTGTGATGAGTTAAAACTTAACTATTATTGTCTACTATACTTTTGAAATACGTTACACGCGTACTTACACTCGTCGTATTATTATTATTAATATCAATGTCGCAGGAATTGTCGGGAACTATTTATTTTTGAAATACACAATTTGTCTGAAATGTCATATCTATAAATAATGCTTTGTGTTTTATAAAATATATAGAAAAAAAAATGTCTACCATAATACCTGAGGCCTGAGTAGGTATAAAAAATGTGATGTCCTATGGTTGCGGCACAACGTCAAACTACAGCAAAGGTAAACTCAATCGTGACGCATTTATGGAAAATGTAAATACGCAATTATTACAGTTATTATAGAAAATTATTATTATCATCGCACATAACCGTTCAAATTACTTTTATCGGGTGTATTTTAAATCATATTATACAGGTTCTTATAACGAGTTTTGGACTTGAGGTAATGCAAATCTGAAAACTGCACCGGGTGATACACGTATCCAATAAGTTCTTACCGTAAAAATGTCCATGTTTTATGAGGATGGAGATGGATGGTAAAAATTAGGGTTGCTAACGTTTTAAATACGTCTATGAGTAACTATTATAGTAAATGAAAGCACGCCACTGCCATGGTTGAGAATATAATAGTATTGATACCTATCACTCGTTTGGTGTAACGCTAAAATAAATTACCGAATTGGCTCTTCGTTTATTTTAATAATATTATCTAATTAAAATATTATAGAATCAAGCACGCGTATATTGTAGTACCCGAAGCTGCGTTTACTATAACAACAATGCACTGATAAAAATAACGAACGCTAAACTACACGCAAGTACACTAATACCCATATTATATAATTATCGACTTGATTTCTTTATAATATTTTAGCTTCAAAAACATTTTCTGTATTTGTTTTGTCCAAGACGTAAAGAACCTACACTGTGGGAAGAGCGCTGCTCTTGGATTCAGTGTGATGCACACTTTCAGGTAGGCAGTGGCGTATTTACGGGGGGGGTCCCCGGGTCTGGACCCCCCCCAGAAAAAAATATAATATAATATAATTATTACATCGTAACTCGTATGTGTTTTTTTTATATTATAAACTTGTAGGTACCTAATATTTAGACCCCCCCCAGAAAAAATTTCAAAATACGCCACTGCAGGTAGGGTAGTGGAAGATCAGGCGTCGACCGATTGGACGAATCTACCCAAAATGTGGTCTGTTTGGACGAATAAGTTATATACCGATTGGACGAGTGTTTATTACACAAAAAATACCTTCTGGACGAATAAATATGAATATGTTAATACTTTATACGTAGGTAAACTAATTAGTATATTGTACAGTAATGTACCTCCTATACATTGTCTTTTGAAAATTGTCATATATGTTTATATTTGAATTGTTTTATATTTAGTTGAAAACGCTTACGATATACAATTCTAGGGACTAGGTAATAATATTATACTTTTAACGTTCACCTCGGTTTTTTTAGCACCGCCTCCTAACCCTATACGTGGTTGTCGCGGCATTGGATTAACACACACCCCGAGTCGCACACGATATAATGATAGATGATTAATGAGATTATAAGAAATCGAAAATGTGCCGATCCATCACTTCTCCAGCGTTCTAAAAAAAGCGAATTTTTACCATCAACAACGGGTTGATTGTATAATAATATATATATATATATTTTTTAATAGTACGTCAATACCTAAATATATTAACATATTGTTTTCAAACACGCACTCGCTCTCTAGATGTTTTGACAAATGCATTTGGGACACTGTAACTCAACACATATGACCCCATCAACTGTAATAGAATATTGTGTTTTCCAGAGCACTTAGGGAATTGTATTCGTCTCGGGTTTCTAGCACACGCGTTTCCGTAATGCATGCGAATTTGTACAAAATATTATTAAACGAAAACTTCAACGTTCACCGAACGCGTAACCGTTTCGCTTGTGGAGGTACCGACTAGAATTTTTATTATTGTCATTATCGTTATTTATATGTATTTAGGACGCCTGGAGGTGTTTATTATAATATTAAAACCTCCGTATAATAATAATATGCATCATGATCTATTGACGGAGACCATAATATTTGGGGGTGGCTTTTCAATCGACTTAATTGCACATTTCTCGTAACTTTTTTAATATAGCTCTAATATTTAATTATATCACACCCTCGTGCCGTGGTTTTCAGTAAAAAACAAAAATAATAATAATAACAATCATCGAAAAAGATTGACGAACACTCGATATAATATAAGACTAGGTACTCACGAGTATTATACCTAAACTTTCACATCGATCTAAAGGTCCAAAAGTATCGGTGTTTTGCACACCTATAATAATATTATTATCACGAAAACATAGCGTCTAACAAGCGCACAATGTATAATGACATAATATTATGATAATATGTCATTAAATTATTACCTATTATTTTACTAAAATATACCACTGTTTACGTTTCGTGTGAGCGTTAAATGCGGAGAACGCCCATTAATAATATTATCATTATTATAATATTGTACGACGCAGCACGTATATTATATTATATTTTCAAAGTTCATTTTTACAAATCAGCCTTGTCAACTGTTAATACCCGACTGCTGTATTATTATATTATTCTTTCTGCAGACTTGTGTATACGTATATATATATAATAATTATTATACAATAATATATACGCGTATTGTTTTATTATATGTCGTCACGGCGTGTACGAGGGAGTTATTACCGGAAGAAAAACACATTTTCCACCTGGGATTAAGCACGTATTATATATAATAATAATATACTTTTGTAAAACATTTCAAACGTATAAAAGGGAAAATTCAAAATAATATACATTAAAGTATCATCCGACACGCCGTGTTATACACCTATATATTATTATTATGTTCTGTGCAGCATTTAGTTGGCAGCTGCTAAAGTTTAAAAAAAAATGTATAATATATATATATATATATGTATGTATACAGGGACGACGGGTCGTCATCGCTAAAATGTTTTGAAATATGATCAGGTATTATATTACATAATATTGTATAATATATTATGTACCTCATCTTCGGTAAAAATTCTAAGATAATAATAATATAAAATTCTAGACACGGACGCGTTGATAGCGTTGACGCGGGGAAAAAAATTGTATTTTATGCGAAAGCACTTTTGTTACAATGGTCTTGGGTAACAAATAAGCAAACGTCGTATCGAATCAAACAACGCATGTAAATATAATTATTCTCTCTCTCGGAGACGGGACCAGCAATAGTATAATATAATAATAATAATATTATTATCTATATAATTTAACAGCTGAACTACATTATAGATTGTTTTCGAACGAAATACGATTAGACGATACGAATTTCAAGTTTTGGTCGGCATAAGATTTAGATTTTAGATCGTACAAGCGTGCAGGCAAATGTAAGCCGACTGTTTTGACTGACTTTTGGCGCAGTTCCATAATATTATTTTGAATTTTGGTGGAACAGTGCACCGGTTAATGCAGCATAAAAGGTAAAATATTATATTCGTACATACATTCCTCCTCTCAACTCAACTACACGCCCACAACTACAGCGGTTAATCTGTTTTAAATACGTATATAAATATATGTGACTAATGACCGTTTATATTATATATTACACTATACAGCAGTGCAGAATAAACGTTTCTAGGATGAAGTTTTTTTGTAATATGTAATATAATAATAGTTAGGTATAAATTTAGTTATAATTATTCCCCGTTTTTTTCTAAAGTTTTCTAAAAGTTTATTTTTTTTTAAACTAAACCATTTTAAGAGCATGTGCCATTAAAGACAAAACATAATATTTATTTTATATTTAAACTTCAAATGTATATTTCGTCAAAAAAATTTAATAATGAACATTTTATGCTTTTCTATAGTTTTTTTTTTAACCTGAGTACAAAATACTGTTAATTAAAACTTTGAAGAATATTTTTTTTTCAAAGCTTATTTGACTATACTTTTCTTGTTTGCCTATATTGAAATAAATACAGTACATCTATCACTGTATGTCCGTATATCGTGCAGTTCTGTGGTGGTTTTACGGAGTGGGTGGGTGGGTGGCATAATAATGGATTCCATAATATTAAATAAGTACGAAGTATGTGTATATTGTATATAGCATATTGAATTACTTTTTAGATAGGTACCTTCAACGAAAAAAAAGTGAGGTGTGTATAATATGTAAATGCAAAATATTTTCGCCCTCTCCCATTCTTAGGACGTGTCAAGAACCTCTCCCTGTGGAGTGTGTATACCTATATTATGTATAATAATATGAACCAATAATATTTCGAAAATGTTAAGAAAATTAAATAATAATGTAAAAAAAAAAATCACAATTCTTTATAGTTACCTTGCTCATTTCGGAAGCCCGAATGATTGATCATATTTTTATTGCGTTGTAATAATATTGTGCTGTAAATTTAAATTCGTGGTATTTGTGTCTAACTGCGAATAAATGTATAAAAGAAAAATATTAAATATAACGAGTTTGTATTGTATTCCTTACGAATAATGTTCGAATGTCTGAAAACGAAAATGTCGGTTAGGTTGAATGCTTATTCGTTTTTATTCAGTTATGTATAAACATTAAGCATATTATGTATGTATATATACATTGTGCGATGGTGTCTACAGTTGTAACTTTTAATATTATAATGATATATTATGCGTCGTCCAGTAGGTATATTATGAAAATATTTAAGTGCATTGAAAATCCTGCGGGGGGCGATAAAATGTACGTGTTCCTATATATAATAGTATAATAATAATAACAACGCGACGGTTATACCTGTTGATGTAACCGTCTTTTGTGGAATTTCTCAGAAGGTTGTACACATTATATCGCTATTCAAAGGCACGCAACGTACAGCTATTATTATTATATAATATATACTATAGTCCCCGCGCAGCTGAATGTGAATAAGTAACAATAATATAATGATGATAATAAAAAAAAATAAAATACGTCTATAATAATAATATAATAATATAAGGGTGGAATAAATCGTTTTTCGGGGGTTGTGAGTGCGTGTCTTACCTGCGGCGGCAGCAGCAGCAGTGGCGAGGCTGCGATGTATATAATACATACGACCAGGTAGTTCGTCCGAATCATCACGATTCTGCTTCAGGTATGTGTATTATTATGATATCTTCGACACGTACCCTTTATTATTATTATGTATGTGTGGGTAAAGAACGTGCCCAGTGGTATGATTGCAGCGAGTCGCCCGACGATTCGAATGTCCGTTCACAGACTGACGGCGGTGGCAGAAGGCCGGTGTACGAGGTAGCAACATTTTTGAGTCAAATTTACGAAAAAAAAAAAAAGAATTAAATTCGATACGAAAAAACCAACGCGTACACCAGATTAGATACAATTGTCTTCGTCCCTACACTTATTCGTACCTTCAGCACTATTATACAATATAATGTATTATGATATTATATAACAACGTACAATATTATAATGTCCGTCGCGTCCCTATATTATGATATTATACACCTCGCATTGTTCGTCGTTATCTACCCCTGCGGTTAGCCTCGTGCGTTGCTCCAGTTTGTTTATTTTTAGTTCTTTACTACGATGTAGGTAGGTCGTGTAGGTATACGATAGATACATAATAACATTGTTATAATATTGTATGCTGCAAGCGCCGCTGTTATATTACATTATTATATATAAAGCAGAGCGTCGTGTGGGAATTCCTGCCGATCGGAATTGAGATATTATAATACATATTATATTCTGTGGTATTATGTACCTACCTACATTACACATTTATATCTAAACATATATATTATAGGCAGTGGCGTCATTTTAGTTTTGAAGAGAAAGAGACAAATTATTTGACCAGTCCCTAATAAAACTGAAAAAAACCTAACAATTACATTACATTCCATTACAACTGCATTTTTATCTCAATACAAATAGCCTTCTTAATTCATAATTTTATACTTACTAGTTAGTAGCATAGGCATAAATGACCCATTTTTTTTTAGATATAGCAATGATTAAATAATTAATACATATGTAGGGCGATACCTAAATATATTATCTATTAGCTATACTTTATGAAGGCCCAAAACTAGCCCATACCCGGCCCGAAAGCGGCCAGCTAATGGCAAGGGGGGATTTCCCCCTAACCCCTCCACCCCAAATTACGCCACTGCATATTATAGGTGTTGTGTGTAAGCACAACAATAATGATAATAATAATGGTAATAACAAAACGCTCATCGGAAACGACCTACGGAGAAATCTGCTGACAAGTGTATTCGTTTATTATAATAATACATAATAATTAATAATCATAGGCGTGCGCAGGGGGTGTGAAGCCATGCAGGGTATGCAGCTGCATACCCTGAAGCTCTTTGAGGGGTGAAATTCGACTCTGCAAAATTTTTTTGCTCTAGAAAAATAATTAGTACGTATATTAAAATATTTATGACGATAACAATATATGATTAAATACGAGGGAAATGATATCAGACTAACGGCAGGGATAACATTTGATTCACGTATAGAATGATAATGAGGTGATTGCAATGCTAACCACCGTCTGACGTATGGACATACCACTGCCTATGGCTGTGCTATTAGCAAATTAAACATCCAGTTATCGGTTATCAACTACCAAGTATTTGAAAAATATTTTTGAATTTGTCATAGTATTTGTTACAATATCGATCTGTCAATACGGAAAAGCTCGAACCTATAGTAAAGTAATTATTTGAAATCCCGGAGACATCAAGGATGTTTTAAAAAACGCTACCCAACGAAGAATGGCAGAATGGTGTTATGATAAATTATAATTTTTATTTATAAGACAACATTTTTTTTTTGTTTGTACTAGTTATATGATTATATATAATTTTTTTAATTAAACATTAAGATATTTCAATATTTACGTATTGTGTATATTTTATCAAAATTGTAATGTTTAAAATAACTTTTAGGGAGCGCCAGTGGCAGCCTTCTGCATACCCTGAAAAAGAGGCCTACGCACGCCTATGATAATAATTATTATTTTCATTGATCACCGGAAGCCGATCTGCGTATTATAGGTATCATATCGTAGAGTTGTTGACACAGATATTATCCGAAATAGGCAGTGCGCAGCAGAGTGTTGTTTCAGGAACCCCTCACTTGTGCTGTGTGAATACAGAATAGAGATCAAACACGACCGTAAATAGTATAGGTAAATATACCCATATATTATTACATGTGTGTTTAGACTATTATTTATACAATAATGTAATATATTTCCGAGTACATAGAAGGAGGAGGAGGAGGAGGAGCAGCAGCAGCAGCAGTAACAGTAGCAGTATTAGTGACGGTCATTAGCAGTATATAACATCAGTACTATAATACTAGTACAGGCTGCATATGTACCTATCTCTATACATTATACACATATATCTATATATATAGAGAGAGAGCATATGATATGATATAGGTATATAATAATATGAATGCGTTTCAATGGACGTAAATGCAATGTGTTTGCGATGGTGTACTATATTATATCGTGTATATATGTGTGTGTGGTCCGAGCGGAGCCCCTTCCGAACCCCCTCCCCCTGGCATGTAAGCACAAGCACACATTACACGGTTTGTATTTAGCGGTAATAATATATTATATATATACGCGCATTACACCACGCGTTTATTTTTTTTTATGCGTCTAAAGTTCGTGTGCGGCAAGTTTTGGAAAACCGCAATATTCGAAAGATCCGCTGTAGTGCACAGCATATGTATATACACACATGTATGAGAGTATATATATAGTAGTTTCAGTAATAGCGACCAGTTTAGAAATAGTGCTATGGTGTACAACAGTCGTAGTGTATAGTGGTCGTTGTGTGTGGATTTCTCTTAATTACACGCGCAGCAGCTGTTGTTATACGATTTCGAACGCCATAAATAACCGGACGCGCACCGGAAGTGTGGTTTTTTTTTCCTCGGCGCGTTAAATTTAATTTTTGCTATTGTCGCGCACGAAAGAGACTTGCCTCGGTGGCAAGGACTCGGCGCGAAAAGCTCATAACCATAATGAGAGTAACAATGATAGCAATAACAATAATAATAGGAGACCGCGCGCGCTTTTGTGCAAACAAATTATACAACTCGACTTTATATTATGATATATTATTATACTGTATTAAAATAATTATCGCACATGACAAAAATCGTTGAGAAGAGCACTAATTATTTGTATAATATTATATATTTTTGAACATATTATATATTATGGTAATAATGTGTATGCATTCGTACGAGTATTATAATAATATATTATTATACTCGAATAAACGTATATAATAATTAATAAATAATATTTTTATATCGCTTTTGTTGGAGAGTGTATAATACGGGTGTACCATGTGCACTGTTTACTTCGCTTAGCTTTTTCGACGAGCGTATAATAATCGTTTTTTTTTACTTTACGTTCCTATAGAATTATATTATTATGTCTGCCTATGACAACAATATAATAAAAAAATATTTAGCAAATAAAATTAAGTAAGTATTGACTTAGTCGTAACGTGGTAGTGAATACAAAATAGGTATAAAGTATTATTACTATTGCAGTATATGCGCATTTTATATAATATGAACGTTAAATAACGAGAAAACAGAGCTATATAATATTTACTAATACCTACCTATATATACTTTTTAATAAAGACCTACACAATTAAATATTAACAATATTCGAAAAAGATGCGTACAGACTATTACGTTGTATAGTATACACACCAGCTATACATATATAGGCCAGCTTGTATGGGATTAATTATGTATTGTTTGTAAAAACAAAACGAAACTTTTTTTTTTAATAACTTATCATTGTTGTAGTTACTTTGATATTTACCGTTCGACGTTATGACTTGAAACTTAATTACAGATTGCACAATATATTGGAGAGTTCAATGCGATTTACTGCTGTTGTTTAAGAAATGAAAAAGCTTAAAAAGTTCATTCACATTCAAGAAAGCGTTTTCTTTTTTATATATAACAGCAATATATATATATTATATATATATATATTTATATGTATTATAAACATAGCGTGAACAATGAAATACTTTTATTATGGTTTTTAAGCATACTTTTATGTTTGTATAAAAATTGCAATTACTATGTTGAAAAAATGAAATAATAATGCTGCAGGTAAGTGTAAGTAGTCTACAAAACTCATTGTATTATCTCTACATTAAATTGGTAAACTTCTGAGGCGCACGGAAAAGAAGAAAGAGACTGTTAAGGGGTAAAGAAAACATAATTAACCCTCTTATTGTTCTTAAAAGTAAATTAATGTTTGAGGATCAACATGGTTGCATTTCAAAACAATAAGGTCGTGTTTATTTTTAGATTCTGAGTGAAACGATGAATGTATTGATTTTACAATGATGTGTGTTTTTTTATTTTTTTTTTTATTTTTTTTTTAATTTTTTTTTATTTTTTTTTTTATTTTTTTATTTTTGTGTCTGTCATCACGTTTTAGGACAGTAAAAGTGCTTGGATTTTCTTCATCAGTAGCTTTTCTGATAGGAAAGTGAATCTAGTTGGTACTTTGGGGGGTCAAAAGTATAAATTTCCCAGTAGTTTTCACAAGCGCCGGGAAAAAACAACATAAAAATTAAGGAAAAACGGGAATTTTTACGCAAAATTGGTTTTCCAAAAAATCGATTTTGGTTTTTGGTGTAACTGTGAAACAAATGAACGTATATACATGAAATTTTCACTGGTTGTTTATATTTGCATTTTCTATACACGATAACATTTTCAAAATATTTTGATTTATTTTGAACTGTTTAGGGACATTTTCATTTTCCATTTTTTTTAGTTTTTTTTCTAAAAATATCAATAAAATTTTATTTGTTGGTTGCGAAAGCTTGAAAATTTAATAGAAGGCTCCTAATATATTGCTTCAAAGGCAGATGAAAAATATTAAAAATCCTTAGTCACAATTTTTTTTTATAAGCATTTAAAGTTCAAAAATTGACAAAATATGGGAAAATCACGAAAATTAGCAAATTATTTTGAGTTAAGAATTCGTAAAAATTTTTCTTTTTAAATCTAAGATTTGAAAATTAAACACAAGATTCCTTATAAGTTTGTCTACCTTTATCAAAAGAAAAATGTTTATAAGAAAGTCAAATTAAATTTTTATGAGCGTTTGAAATTCAAATTTTTACAACATTGAATATTCACTCGATTTCCCATGTAGCGATTTCCTTATTTTGTTGTAATTCAAAAACAAATAACTGTAGATACATGAAAATTTCACTGAATGTTTAAATTAGCATTTTCTATACACCATACAATTTTGAAAATATTTTGACTCTTTTTGAGCTGTTTATGGACATTTACAGCTTTCAATTTTTTTTAGTTTTTTTTTATATAAATATCAATAAAGTTTTATCTGTTGGGCCAAAAAGTGTAAAAATTTAATACAAGGCTCCTGATATATTGTTATAATATCAGTTGAAAAATATTAAAAATACATAGGCACAGTTTTTTTTTATAAGCATTTAAAGATCAAATTTTGACAAAATTTATCAAAATCTCGAAAATTATCAATCATTGTAATTAATAAATTATAAAATGTTCAGTTTTTATAGCTAAGGATTGCAAATTCAACACAAAGGTTCTCGTAAATAGTTCATACTGTAACCAAAAAATCTAAAAAATATATGAACACAGTTATTTTTTACAGACATTTTAAATTCAAATTTGGACGAAATTTCATATTAAAAAACCTAGAATAACTATTTTAGTTATTTTGTTGTGATTGAATAATATTATTCGTGGATACTTGAAACTTCTAAAGTGTACTTTTATATATCTATGATAGTATCACGGTTTTTGTTGATGTATAACGCGTTATAAGTACCTAATGGATATTTTGATATGATTAATTTGGAATTTATTATAGGTACCCATTATAGGTCAATTTTTTGTTTAATACCATAGATATGTATATAATATGTCTTATACATAGACTGACATACCGTCTGCGCTCAGAATCGTTTTTCTTATACAATGATATTATATCGTTGAATTCAAATTTAATATCATCCATTATACAGTGACCCACTTGTAACCTACTGTACAGCAGAGCGACACCCACTTGCCCACCTTTTTTGTCGTTGGAAAAACTAATTTAGTATGTTTTTCTTTTCCATTAGAAAGTAACGAAACTGAAAAATTATAGAAGACATCCAGGAGAAAACTTTCGAACTTGCAGGCTAGTTTAAGATTCGAATGAGTGGTACGCGTAAGACTAATTAAAAAATATATGTGTACCTAATAATAATGTGTATTGTATTGTTGAGAAATGATAAAAAAGAAATGTGGGTTGAATAAAATGTTTAACGTTTTCGGACAGTCGTGCAGGAAAAGCGTATGCGTACGGTCGGCGGCCAGAACAAAAGAGTAAATGTTAATAACTTGGCGCAATTATCAACGTGCGGGCAAGTAAAAAAAAAAAATAATATTAAAAGACAAACATAGGATTATATTATAGGTACGCATAAACAAAACCTTAGTAAAATCAATCTTCGCACACGTGTCCTTAATGGAAAACAACAATGATCTTTCACGTCGTATTATTCCGGTAGGTATTATCATTGATTATAAATACTAGTGTTTAAAATCAATGGTATTATCATGGTTGTCGAAAAATCGAAATCTTTTTCCACGACGTTATGGTAATACCGTCGTAGAACAGAGAACACAATATATTATAGGTCGACAATTATTTGATTATTATTGATACATTACTATAGTGAAAAATAACCGAGGCCCGCGTCTCTGCTGTGAGTGGGGAGATCGATCTGGCCACGGACTCCTCGACAATACCTCGATAACCTACCCCAACCTAGAAGTTAGTGCAAACCAAAAGAAAGCGATAAGATAATTACCTTGTAATCTGCATAATACAACGTGTGCGTTTTTGTTGGACATAATTACGGGTGTAGTAACTTTCGCGTGTGCCCACCTTATTCACTATATTTTATAATATATAATAAGATAAGTATTAGGTACCTATACCTATAAATATAATGTACACATACCTATATACATAATCGTATATACCATTTATTGAATTTTTTCTTCCGATTTGCATCGTCACACAATAGCAGTAAACACAGTAGTTATATATATTGTACAATAATAGCGTAATAGTGGTATGCGACAGAAAAACGTGTCGATTTTGGGTTTATGAAGAGGTTATCCATTGATGGAACTTCGGGGCTATTATACATACTTATGTATATAGATATTAGATACAATGTGTCACGTTTTGTTTGACGTCTATCGGAGCTGCCTCCTTACAAATTGTACACACTATACAATATTTATTTTATTACAATGGCCTGATGAATTATATTATATTATAACATAGGCACACGCGTGGTGCGTGTAAAAGGTGGTATATATTCTATACCGCATTACGATATCCGTCAAACACTCGTCACTTGCATATAGATCAGGACACAAAAGACTACCGTGGTTGTAAAAGCACGAGGCAAGCTTAAGTTTCGTATTTGTTTATAAATAAAACGTTGTACACATTGCAATATTATCTATATTATATTTTTATACCTATATACTAGATACTACATACTAGTATATAGTATTCCTATATACAGTGGCGTATTTTGAAATTTTTTGTGGGGGGGGGGTCTAAATATTAGGTACCTACAAGTTTATAATATAAAAAAAACACATACGAGTTACGATGTAATAATTATATTATATTATATTTTTTTCTGGGGGGGGGTCCAGACCCGGGGACCCCCCCGTAAATACGCCACTGCCTATATAACAGTGCCGTATAAACGGTCGTACGAGTAAAGTGATTCTATTATCATACAGAGAATATTGTAAGAATGTTTTAGGTATATTTTATAATATAAGTTTGATAGAGTACAAGCACAATACGTATTATCCCGTGCTTGTTGACGAGACGACGATACTATATGTGTGAACTATAATATTATAGCTGTTTCTGCCTCAGCCGACGTCCGGTCTACGGCTCAATAGTACTGCAAACTCGAAAATAATATACTAATATAGTACCATTGAAGACTGCCACAGCTCAAAAATAAAGTTTTGAAAAACTTTGAACTTTTAAATATGCTATGATTTTAATACTTTGCGAGTTGCGATTGAATATGATAATACGAGCCGTGACAGACCACAGACGAAAATATTGCATTTCGATGCACTTGCTATTTATTTTTTATTTTATTTTTTATCACATTTTAAGTATTTTAAAATATTTGGTGGAATATTTGAAAGGTAAAGACGTATACATATCACACGGTCCTGTATACTTGAGTGATTTCATGGTTGTATGATCTGCTTTTACATGACAACTTTTTATACTCCATGGAGTACAAGTATACAACGCCATACTACCCTTTTTTCTTACACATCTTGAATACTATATAAAAAACATTTATTTATAAGCATATTTATGCCTTTTTGGCTTTCTATGAATGTAAGTGGCATTACTTTATATACGTTCGCATACGGCTAGGTGTACACCTGTACTAAAACCGAAAAATGGATATTACGCTATCTCCGTCATAATAATAATTTATATCTGATAAATCGTTGAGTATTGATTAGATTCGTTTATTCGTGGTTTTTCCGACCGTTTTCTGTTTTTAAGGTGGAGTATCCGCTTATTGAATTCTATAATATTCTACAATATTATAGATTTTTTCTAAAATTATAATTTTAATAATTTCTATATATTTGTATTTTATATATTTTTTTATTTTTTTTTTACCGGACGTTTTTTAGCTGGATATTTTTGGTACAGGTTCTTTTTGAACTGGATCAAATGTCACTGATCAATTGTCGCCGGACATTATATACAGGACCAAATGACGGGTCACCCATTATATAATAAGAATTACCCGTAATATAGACTGGTGGATATTCTCTGCTATCGGAAAGCTATAAACAAACACGCGATATGCAGTATGTCTGGTTCGGCCGACTGTCAAACACGTACTGATTATTATTATTATGGTAATAATGTAAAATGTATCGTTATCGTAGGTAGACGCAGTATATCCGAGTACCGTTACCCCAGCACTGCCAAGTTTGAAACAGAATATCAAAATTATCCAGTATTATTTACTTAATTTTCTACAATTTTGTACACCTACCCTAATACGAGAAAACGCGATTTCCCCATGTCCGTGCTGCAGTAACGTTATCCTAGCACTGCCAACAAGCAATATTATCAAATCAAAATTCTCACTTAACCGTTGACCGTTTGAAAATTGATATCTTCATATCGACGAATGTAAGATCACATGTCATGTTATTGTAACCATATGATAAACTGATAAGTGATAACTGATATAATAACTTTACTGTAGTTTGGCTATCCATTTATATCCGTGATTTAAAAGATATATAGGAATGTATAAGTGGCGCGATTGCGTGAATAGTACTGAATACCACTGAAAAACAAGACAAAAAAAATAATATATTTACATGCATTTTACTTTCGCTCTCTATTTTTCTAGTACAGAATGTAATAATATGATGCATAAGAGCGACTAGGAAATAATAATTTGACTGATCTCTCTCTGTATGTCGTTTTCTATATTAATTCTCATAAGCGTTATTATTGCATTATTACAATATTATTTTTCGTTGACCTTCGTCGCTAATTACAACGCTCACCGCGCTACGACGAAAATATAATACTACAATCTATTGAAATAATTCGAAACACACACACATATACTCGGTAGTCGATATGAGTAGAGTTTAATTTTTCGCTGATCCTTTGAGAGTACCACTATTGAACATTAAAGCATTTTTATGGCGAGGAATTGACCTATAAAACATTGCACTCGAAAATAGTTTATCATCATCAGTAATACCCAATGAAGACGTATAATTAAGGAAATGTCATTATAATAATATTATATAGTCACTAATTAAATTCGATTTTTTTTTTTCAAAATATTGTCGACTAGACCAAATCCCTCTTAGACATGATGCGAACACAACATAATATTATTATAATGCGTATGTTTTTGTGTGGAAATATTTTCATAACTCGCCGGCGAGGCGTATACAATCCGTAGAGAGACACGCCATTATATTCAGTGGCGTAGACTGGATTATGAAATGGTTGGTATTTAAGTATAGATTAAAACCAAGTTTTTACAGTTTTCGAATATAAATAAATTTAGGGTTCGGGACTTGACTCGTTGCACTAAAAATTATCGAAATATGTAGTCAAAATATGCTTAAATATATGTAGCTACCTACATTTTTATATTATTTTTGAAAAATTCATAAAACATATTACAATATTTTGGTACTATAGGTTAATAAATAAGTAATAACCAATAACGTGATATGCGAACACCGTGATAAACGAACACGTATCTACTGATTTTCATTTCTTCGTACAATCTAGAATC
This sequence comes from Macrosiphum euphorbiae, assembly GCA_949089665.1. Classification (NCBI taxonomy): domain Eukaryota; kingdom Metazoa; phylum Arthropoda; class Insecta; order Hemiptera; family Aphididae; genus Macrosiphum; species Macrosiphum euphorbiae. Next base: position 62,426,262 of record CARXXK010000001.1, on the reverse strand, counting down.
TAGATGTCAATTATAGTTTTAACACAGTCTTGTCACAAAGAGACTTATATTATATAGGCTTATCTTACGTACCATATGCGAAAATAGGGCCAACCGTAGCCAAAGTCCACCAACAACTTTAACAGGCAACAGCCCTCAAAAACATTTACTAAAATTTTTTAAGCTTATTCAGTTTTATAATAGTGTGGTTTAGACTTCGGCCTCCCCAAATCTCAAAATTAGTAATTTTGTACCTAACCAAACATAATATTTTTAAAGATATTCTTCAATGTTATCCAAATATGATTTTTCCCGACAATCGTATGTACATTTAAGTTAAAAAAAATAAAAATGCAAAATATGCAAAAATATGCAAATTCAAATTTTGTTTGATAAGACATATAAAGAAATTTATTTATAACAACATATTTATTAGCGGGGGAAATTTCAATGGGGGGTGTTTAAACACCCAAAACCCCTCCCGGCTACGCCACCGATTATATTACATACTGATCTCGACACTCGTGGTTTGAGTCGTATCGGTAATATAATACGATATAGATTCATATAATAATAATATGACATAGCATTGCAGTGGCGGCGGAAAGGGCTAGGGTTAGGTGCGGACCCCGATGATGCTGTTTAGGTGGCTGGTTGGGGGGGGAGGGTTGTGTCACGTGAATCGCAGTGAGTCGTACGGTGCGAAACGTGGTGGACGGAGGGAGTGAGAGAGAGACAAACGGAGTGACAGGACTATAAGGTGGGGGTGGTGGGGGTGGACTTTGACGGATTGTGATGGAGTGATAGATAGAGAAAAAGAGAGAGAGAGAGAGAGAGAGACAGTGACGGAGAGCAAGAGGTGTACACGGAGACAGAGCACATAATAATAATAATAATATAAACGATGCAGAGGAGAGGCTAGCGAGGGGGTTTATTGAACCGACGCGAAACTGTACTACGGCGTGTGACGCCATTTGTCAACGCCCCGCGTAAACGGTATCGTCTTCCACCGCGAGTCGTCGTCTTGGTCCGCCGCCGCAAAGACTACACGACTTACTGGAATATCGCGCAGCGGGAACGACCGCCGCCGTTACGTATATTATACGGCCGGATCACACGGTTATTGTATTTTCCCATGGCTTTCCGACTGCGAGTCTATGATATGTGACGTATATAATATATATATATACCTACATCAAACAATTAACAATAAAATATTATATAACACGTAGCGTGGACTGCCGGCACATTATATAATAGTGTAGTGCATCGCGTATAGGTTATGCGAGTGGACAATATCATTATGATTGTTATAATATTATGATAGGTAATATAGTAGTGAATTCTAAGAGTAATAATATACGCATTGGATTTTTCGAAAGGTGGTGGAGCGGCCAACACAATATTATAATACCTAATTGACAGTCAGTGAAAACTCGAGGTGCCATAGAATAAAATATTTTATTTATAAAACAATAATGTGAATATAAATATAGTAAATTAGTTCGTCTATAATATTGCGATTTACGTACACGATTTACAAATAATTGTGACATGAATCTGTGATAATTATATTATACTATAAATTATGTATTATTGATTCATAATAAAATAAGATTATAAAATATAGGGGTCTCTCCTCGATTCCACATGGCTTTAGAAAAAGTATATATTCATGAAAAACCGTAAAATAAATATTAATTTCAAAACACTTAGGTACTAACTGTCCTTATTTATTTGCTTCCGTGTAGTATTTTAGATTCTGAGTGAAGCGAACCGAATAATGTGTGTTTTTTATCTGGGTGTATCTGACGCTACCTTTAGGAATGTAAAAAATGTCTATGTCTGAAGACACATCTTCAACTTTGAGGGCCGTTTCTAATAGAAAATCGTATCTATTTTGAAGGGTTAAAAGCAAAAATTATTAGTACACTTTAAAATAATTGGTAAGTAAAAACGAAAAAAAAAATAGTGAAAAATGAGGCAAATTAAGCAAAATAATTTTGACGAAGAAACTGATTTTATTTTTTTGTAATTAAAAATTGAATACCTCACAAAAACTTGACCTTTTCACTGACAATGTATACATTTTGTGTGGCCACATCTACTAATTATAATGATGTGTATTAATAATTATATAAGTATGTAACATAATATATTATCTATACATAAGTACTCACAACATTAGAAACTTATCTTTGTGACAATTTACGTAGGTCCACGTAGCAAAATTTGATTTCGATTTTTTAATATAAAAATAAAAAAATGTATTGCTTAAATTCTTACAAATATTTATTCTTCCCCATAAAAATTATCTTTTTTTTAATAATATAATATATTTGTTTGTTTACCCAATATTGGGTACTTAGGTATCCTATAATTTACCCATACTATCTATTGGTCTATAATATACTTTCTAAACTTTTCAACCCATACACATAATTATCGTGAATTTATTTTCAACAATCTTGGTAGGTAATTTTGAATTTTCAGTGCATATTTCACGGGTTTTTTAGAGCATCAGATCCATGGCACTGAAAATTGTGGGACCTCTCCCTTACTTACGACATCGGTCACACTTGGACATACGCGGTCTTCCGAATTCGGCGTCGCAAGACCGGATTGCACGAGATCTTGATATTATGTAACGTTAGCATCACATTTTTTAGCCTTTAGGCATAACGTGAAATTCTGATGACCTCGCGTATATAGTATATATTATAATGTGTAGTTATACAGAGTTGTCGTATACTCGTATGTATACGTATAAAATGTTACGGAAGGTTATGCACTTATGCCCGCAAATGACGAAAAATAATAAATAATTATAATCATCCGTCTGATCGTCTATATTATGTACCTTTAGGTTATGGATATATAATATAACCAGTGGAGGGGATGGCTTGCAGAGGTTAGGAGTTATCTGAGTTAATATTTATTTGATGATCGTACGTACCATATTAGATAACTTCTATATAGTGATGTCTACTTACTAGATGGTTGTCGTCGTTTAAAATGTCGTTTGCCGTTCTCCGAGTGTAAAACACGAGCAAGAACCATAGTATAAATTAATGTATAAATCATAGCTCTATAACGAGCCCCGATGTGGTGCAGTTAAAAGAGGCTATCTTTTGTCACAACCATGGTCTCTTCGAGATCTATACATAATTTTAAAAACGGCGACAAATTTGGAAAACTCTGTTGTTTTGAATAATTATAAGCTTTATGAGCCTAGGACGACATTTTCCCTCTATATATTGTATTAATTAAATGTAAAACTGCATAGTTACAATAATATTACTATACATATGTAGGTACATCACAATAATAAAATGTATTTATTTAATGGTGGGGGGATATATATCCTACCCTTTGTGTGTGTGTGTGTGTGTGTGTGTGTAGGGGTGGGGGGTCATATATTAAACTTTTTTAATGTAAAAAAAAATAAACATAGTTAAATTGTATGCTTCTCATAATTTAGTTTTTTTTATTTGATAATTATTGCAATGGTGACCAAAATGGTTTACGGGCCGAAAACGGTTATTACAGAACACGTATTTTATTGTTACACGTTGGCCGAAAAGCGAAAGGATCGACTTGGCCGAAATTGGTTTCGCCCAGACGGGCGTTTAGCTCGCATGATATTTTAATATTAGATGTAAGTTAAGTTAAAATATGTTTCATAAGTTATAACCTTCGCAGCGACTGGGCCCGACTCATATTATTGTTCTTGTCATTAACTTGCAGTTATGTATAGGTACTTAATGAATAATTGCATATCGACGTTTCTAATATTGGCAAGTAGCTATCAGTAATAACGTATAAAAATTCTAAGTTTAAGAATGCCAATAAACTGGTATAAATCATTAGCGAATTCCATTAAAGTGTTATTTTTATATCGTATTACTTACCTTTACGTATATGTATCATATGCAATACTACTATTGGTATTCTGACAATAAATTATATTAAAAGCGTTAGATTATATAGACAGTGGAATCGTTTTTCACATTTTTAAATGTATTTCAACAATGGAACACTTCAATTACTTTTCGAGTATAAAACTAAAAAAGAGCATTATACATTTAGAGACGACTATTGTTGCATTGATAATAACTTATTCGCCCATTGAATCGCGTAACAATCTGTGTAAGTAATACTTGCAAGTTATAAATTGGTTTGATTGAAAAAAAGAAGCTTACATCATAGTTCTAAAATCGATCGGGTGAATTCCGCAAAGCCAGTGGCGCAGGAACTATTTTTCATAAGGGGGGGCAAAACATGAAAAAAAAACTAACTATTATAATATATTTATTTGTAATTGATAATAGAAAACCTTTCTTAATATTTTGTTCTTTTAACGTTAATATAGGTAGTTTAATATATAGGTATATACATAAATATATGTATATATTTTTTTTTTATTTAAAAGTTTACCAGCTAGTTTAACATAGCAAAAGTTTACCAATATATAAATGTATAAATTTAATGATTAAATTTATACATTTATATATTGAAACAAAACATGAATCATATTTACGTTAGGTAAACCTAAAGTTAAAATAACAGTATCTAAATAAATATAATAAATAAGTTTTAAAAGAAATATATTTACTATATACCTGTAGTTGTATTCAAAAGTAACAATATATTATACAGAAATATAAATAAATTAAATATAAAAAATGTATTTAATTTATACCTTAGTCCTTAAGTTATATTCTAAAGTAACAATATGTCAATATATAAACAAATATAAAATAAAAATAATAAAATAAACTTCACAAAGGTTATTTTTTTAAAAGAATTACCTATAAAATTAATAAAAATTTCCAAATGTTGATTTCCTTTCTGAAGTTCTGGAAACAAATTCTTTGGCAATTAACTTCAAATAAATTTTTGCTGTCATAGACTTATGAACGTGTAAAATCATCGTATGAGTTAATCTCTTTTGGGTCATTGTGGACCTCAGATATGTTTTTAGTCTTCTCAATGCACTAAAAGAACGTTCAGCAGTCGCTGCAGATGCTGGTATTGTTAAAATTAATTTAATAAGCTTGGTGATTTCAGAAAACAAAGAATCTTTTACATTTGAATATTCATTTCTCAAATGATTTATAATATCTGAAATACTAGTGATAGATACTATAGACGGTAACATAATAAGCTGGGCATGGAGTTTATTAATGTCAAAATCCTCACTCATATTATTTAAACAATTAGTAAGTTCTTGGTGAGTTCTTGTGTTTTGATCTACAAGTATGTGTTCTAATTTAACCAAGTTTTTTAGACCTTGTTGATTAAAACGCCTATCAATTTCATTTATCAAATAGTCAATTATTTCAAACATATCTTTCTTCAATTCACATATTGGTGATAATTTTGTAGGAGGGTTACTTGTATATTGAAGTCGTTTTGGTGTTTTTTTTATACGCTTAGTGTCATCAAGTGGTTCTAATTCATATATTTCAGCATTTAAATTCACGGTATTTAATATCTTTTCAAAATATTCATTACTTCTGAATGATAGTAATGTTTTCTTTAATGTATCTGCAGCTTTAATTGAATCTGATGCGCAAAATTTAGGATTTTGTAATACTTTTGCTAATTGTTCTACAGGACCAAAAATATGTATTGCAATAGTCAAAAAAAAATTGTTTTTAATTTTTTTAATTTTTTCACATATCCTCTAAGTGTGAATTTTCTATCATCTGCTATACAAACACTCCCTGAAAGCATTTCATCTAATGTTTTTTGAACTCTGCTATAGTTATCTAAAAATCTTGATAAACTTTTAACCCTTACAGACCATCTAGTAGGACAAAATGGAAGTAGATTTTGTTTTACACTACCCAATTCAGAGGAATTGTAACATGGCTCTAATACTATATTTTCATAGATACTTTTTCTCTTAGCAGATTCAAGAATAGCATTTGATACATCTCTGACCATAGTGAAGGTATCACACATAGCACTATTTTTTCTTGCAACTTCTTGTAATGCTAAATCCAGTGAATGATTACTACAGTGTACAAAACAACTTTTTGGCTGAACATTTTCAATTAATTTTTTCACCCCATTCAATTTCCCAGACATATTGGCAGCTCCATCAAAACAGTGGCCTCTTAAATTTGATGTAGATAAATTAAATCGTATTAATATGTCTTTTATTGTGTCAAAAAATGTTAATGCTTTACTATCAGGTGTATTACATAAACCAGTAAATACTTCATGTACTTCAAAATTTGAATCAACATAGCGAATGCATAATGAAAACTGTTCTGTAGAAGAAATATCAGTAGTTGAATCAGCAATTATAGAGAAGTATTCTGATTTTTTTATTGATTGCACAAGTTCACGCTGTAAATTTAATGACATTATTTCTAAAATTTCATTCTGAATATCTGAACTAAGCCAATTATTTTTCTGTTGTATCCAATATCTTAAGCATGGAACATCTACACATCTTTCTTCTAATAAGGAAAGAAAATTGCCATCATTATGAGAATGACCTCTAATACTTATTCCCATCTGACTAAGGTATCGCAAAGTACTAATAATTGTTAATAAGGCTGTGGATGCATTTTTTTGTTCTTCAATTTTTTGTTTTGATAATAAAGAAATTACTGATACATTAGTATTAATACTTAAAAGAAAATGTATAGAGTTGACGTGCATTTTACTGTTTTCATGGGATTGAAATTTTTCAGATGCTTTTTTCCAATTATTAAAACCATTTACTATAAAAGATAATTCTGTGTGTTTATTTAATTTATTATTTGTCTTATGATAAAATGAAACACAATCAAAACAAAATGCACGATCTTTAGATTCATCATAATGAAGCCAGGCAAACATTTCAAACCACTTTGCGCAAAATGATCTTTTTTTGTGTTTTGGAAAAATAAAATTATTTGATGGTTGATTTTTTGTTTCAATTATAGGAAGAATGGGTTGACTACTTTTTTTTGAAATTGAAGATGTTGAGGCGACATTACTGATATTATTTTGTAAATCCTGTTCTATCTCTGACTCCTGAAAAAAAACTTAGAGCTGACTCAGAGAAATAAATGCCCAAACAACACTTAAATGCATGCATTTATTAATATTATACTGTCATTGTTTATTTAAAAAGTTTTTGAAATTTTTTCTTTAACACAAACTAGTCTGTAGACTGTAGTCCGTAGTGCAGTTAGTAGTATGAAACTATGAAATAACAGTCTTAATTATTATACGATTTAAAAATATTTAAAAGTTGTTATTTACTTTTATTTAACTTAAATTTAACCTTATATAAAAAGAATACTCATTGTAAATGAAATATATTCAAAGAAAACAGTAAAATTCCTCTAAGATTTACTCAAAATATAAATTTTATTAGGTAAGTGTAAAATATTTCTTCTTTTTAATTTTGGTTGGAAAATATAAACATTACACAGGAAATTATTTAAAGGAGCACACAACACAAATAAAAATATTCTTTAAATTTTTTTTAAATGTTAAATTATTGTAGTTATGGTCATATGAAATGATTTTGTGAAGATACGATGTAAAAAAAAATATTACTTTAAGAGATATTAAGAGATGTAGAATAGCCGCGTGACGTCACTGGGCCGGAGTCATCGTAATTGCCTATCTTATACGTGTAAAAGTTCCTTGCTTCACACAACGATTTATCAACCTAAACATTTTCTTTTGAAAATTTAATTGACGTATAAATGTGTGGTTTTATGTGTTTAAGACGATGCAAGAATCAGAATTTCAATATGACGTTTAGTTTTTTAAGTATTAAAAATCTTAAAACAGACATTTTTGTTAAACGGCACGTCATGGCGAGCAGCGCGCGGCGGTCGGCGGACCCGTTGTTCGAACGCCACGCACCGCTTGCCATGACGTGCCGTTTAACAAAAATGTCTGTTTTAAGATTTTTAATACTTAAAAAACTAAACATCGTATTGCAATTCTGATACTTGCATCGTCTTAAACACATAAAACCACATATTTACATGTAAATTAAATTGCAAAAATAAAATGTTTAGGTTGATAAATCGTTGTGTGAAGAGAGGAACTTTTACACGTATAAGATAGGCGATTACGATGACTGAGGCCCAGTGACGTCACACGTCTTTTTTCAATTGCTCATAACTTATTGAATAATGTGAGTAGAAACGTAAAACCTATACCATTATCCTTAGAATTGAACATTCTTTCAAATAAAAAAAACTTATTTTTTGTGTTGTGTGCTCCTTTAAATTAAGGCAACTAGATACAAAAACCGGCTTTTAACCATCATTAATTAATAATTAATCATTTTAATAAAATTAAAAAAGCATAATAATCTCGGGTGTGTACAGTTGACATAAATACATAATATATTATAAATACAAGTAGGTAATTATTATTATTAAATTAGCTTAATTAAATCCAGTTTAGTGCCTATAACATATTTTGTTCTACTGTCTACAAATATTAATTAACGACATTAGTTGTTTAAATATATTTGAGTAGGAAATAAAAAAATAATTGGTAGGTATCTAAAAAGTAAAATTATTATTCGTTCAACAAAAATATTGCTTTGTAGAAATCAGTTTGATTTAGGTATATTGATATATCACTATATCAGTAATATTTATATTTATAACAATTTATTTTACTAGACAGATTAATAATTACAACAAATAAAACAAATTTATTTGAAAGTATGTCTTAAACTTACCTCGTTAGGTATAAGCTCCTGAATTTTCACAGGTGTTTTCAATTTGAAAAAGTCTCTAATATTTTTTTTGGGATTGGGAACAGCCATCGCAGGTACCGGTACGTGTAACGTGTTTAACCCTAGAGCACACGCTTCACGGTCAAAAAGACCGGGATTTAAGAATTTTGTTCATTGTTTCAAAAATATGAAATATTAACCTAATCCAACCTAGGTAACTTCTAATTAGGTGATAAACTAAAATTAGATACAACTCTCAAATGTATACGATCTGATGTCAGTAATATAGAAGTGTTCAAAGTTCATTACCAGGCATTACGTATTAATATACGGTCAAAAAGACCGTGTGCGTGATCGTAAAAAATCAAGTATGGGTTATTTTTAAACTGTGTTTCTAACAATTGCTGCTCGATAAACAAAATTGATTGTTTATTATGTTTTCATTGTGACTGGTTAGTTGACCATGGTTTGCGCCATACTGTGTGTGACTAAAAAGACCGTGTGCGTGTATTCTCGTTAATATGGTAAATGCGTGTGATCTAGGGTTAAACAAATATGAATATGAATGTTACTGTAAAGTACTAAAGTGTAAACTGTATTCTGTAGCGACAGGCGACAGTCAACGATCACGACAGCGTACTCATTTAATAGTCGTAATCAGTAATCACTAATCGCCAATCGGAATCTTATCGTAAACGATATAAACAATAAACTGTAAAAACCCAAAAATAGCCTAATGATATTGTATAATAAACAATATTGTAACTATGTTGTGAGAACACTATCCGGGACTGGTGGAACTTCCAATTCCAATTATAAATATTTGATAAAGCACTTCGACCAAAAACGTCTATAAAAATTACTCAATAATATTAATTATTATAACGCACACTCATGAAAATGAGACTTATTTTGAATACGTAAACGTATAAATTAAGCGTAAATTACGATTGTATTTTACCCTTTAATTTTAATGTGGTAGGGGGGGGGCAAAATTATACTTTTGCCCCCCTTGGATTTTATCCGAGGGGTCAATTGCCCCCTCTGCCCCCCCTTCTCCGGCGCCACTGCGCAAAGCCATCCTTATTATAGCCACTCAAAACCTACTCTCATCCTTCAAAATGTGGTAGCACCCCCCCAACGGAGGGAATGCTGTCTAGTGGTTTTTAAGTCTAAATTGAAATTTATAATCAAGGTACCATAATGTACCATAAACGATTGTCAGTAAAAGTTTTACATTTTTAAAGTGAAAAAAAAAACAGCATAAACATTATACATTAGGTATAATAATATTACCATATATTATTATGCTTTATGTATACATAAGTAAAAACAATGGACTCTCAAAATAAACTCGAATTTTTTCCTTATTATAAAATATATTTCGTATTTACTTTAACTCACATATTTACAAAACTAATAATTTTATTCAAGAAAATACATTGCCGCTTTAGGTTTTAAAACTTTCGACATATTTTACGATGGAATGTCTATGGCATCGCAGTGTCCTAATAATTTCTTCTCTCGCCCGTCGCCTTCAAATATGAACGTTTGTCGTATACCATTTACTCTGTATAAGAAAACATATAAATCCTTTGAAATATTTCACGTCAAGTCGTTTCCTCTGGTTTCGCTAATTGTCTTAGTAAGTCAGCTGCAAGGTACGCCACAAAATAATTGTTATTATTTGCCCAAATCGTTTTATTCTCCATTATATAGGTAGTTACGGTGCAGTGAGGTCGGATATTTTGTACAATTTTCAATTTGATTACTCTTTTCCCATTACAGATTACAAATGATCAACGTCGAGTGGGTTGGTCCGGAAATCAGTAAATGGGTTCATTGGTCGTATTATATTATACGCCATTTGCGGGAATTCTTTTAAATTTGTCTGGGTGGGTAACCTTATAGAACTCTTTAAATTACACCCATGGGTGACCTTTTCGCATTGACAATATATCTCAACCCTGCAATGTTCAATCCCATAGATATATGTACAATATGTTTCCATCGAGTATTACCCCCAAGGCGATTTGGTTCATGACATGATCTTTTGTTATATACAAAAACCTGGTTCCATTTAAATGCTAAATTACCTTTCCACTTATAGACTTGCTTTTGTAAAGTATAATAATAATATATAAAATACCAATGTATCAATAATTAACATTGGTATAGGTACTACAGTGCATTGTGCATATATACCGTTCATTTTAAGTGCATTATTTTAATTTATATTGGTATCGGTTTATTAAGTTAATCATTATTATAATGATTCATTAGGTTTCTTAATGAAATTCGGCAAATTTGTGACAGAAAAAAACACGTATACAGAACCTCTGTATAACGGCAGTCCCGCACGGCCAAAGGCCTCAAAGGATATATCCATTCATCAAACGATAGTATTATTTTGGTTTAAACACACACAAAAATAGTAAATCTATTTCGTTGTCATACGAATTGCATTTTTTTTCGACACTCTAAAAAAAATAATCCGTTTACTCGAACGCGAAAATAGTAAAACAATAAGATTTTTTTGTGTTCCTAATGGAAAGCTGAAAATTAGAAGGAAAAAAACGGTAGTTACATTATTGCAACGAAAATCAAATCTATTCTCTTAGGTTCGCTGGAAATTTGTCATTGAAGCAAAACGAAATCGGTTATTCCTTAGGAAATAGTTACAGTTCAGCAAGCTTGGTGCTTCGACCTCATAGCTAGATTAAAACGTCGTTTAGCTTATAAAAAAAAATTAAACTATATATAAATATATTACATATAAATGTAAGATAGATTTGTAGAAATTCGCGTCATTTGTAACGTTTTAGTTATAAAAGATAAGTTTAAAATGATTAAATATATTTTTTTTAATTTAGCACCTTGCGGTTTGCAGGTTGTTTTTTTTTTTGTGAATTTGTTTTAAACTTTAACTTAGAGGGTGCTCAATACTAATACTCTATATTATATATATAAATATATTATAGGAAAAATGTTTATTGTGTTTCTCTTACGATAACGAGTGTATGAGCGGATATCGTACATTTTTTCCGAAAGTGTGTTAATGCAAACAAACTATATGGTAGATATATAATAATATGTGCTGAGAAAATAACACATTCCAATCGTTGAAAATAGTTGTGAGAGTGACAGCGTGACACGTCCGTTAATATGACTCGAAACATAAATAATATTAATTACTATTGTAATAACATCATCATGAAGCATCTTCTGTTATTGCCTATGTGGAAATAGCACATATACGTATAATATACGTTTGTCAAAAACACATGGCAGTAAGATAACTGATAAATTAATTTAGAAATCGGGAACGTGCATACGGAGAGGTTGTAAGCTCTAGAGAGTTAACAAGACCCGATATAAGGACGTCTATTGATATTCCAATATTAATGACCTGTAAACTCTCCCGGGTCTACTTCAGGACTACCTGAAGGGTATAATATCGTGTAAGCTCTCCCGAGTATCAAAAAGGTAAATTTTACACTCTTATACCCACATAAAACATTAATATTAATTTATAATACGATTTTTTTTCATTAATTTAATATGCTACAAGTACTCGCATATTAAGTAACATAATTATACTGCAATTAATTAAATAATCACGTGACAATAAATAATATTTAAAATGATAATATTACTGCAGTCTCAGAGTGTAGCGATACAATTTAAAACGACTCGGGAGGTTATACGCCTTATTTTTTTTTGGTAAATACGTAATTTAATGTCAACCCCTGGGAGTTTTACTAGTTTTCAAAATAGGGAAGGTTTACCATGAAATCAAAAGAGTTTACCCCCGGTCCTTGCATATATTATATCAAGGTAATAACGGAATAGACGTATAGTCAATATCAATATGCTAAAATGTCAACACTAACGATTGCATATCATAATATGGTTAGGTTAGGTTATATGATATTATTATATTGTAAATGTGTTTAAATGATTTACTACGCCCCGTTGTTATAGGTTACTTAGTTTTTAGTTTTTGGTGTGTAGAATGAGTTTTCAAAAGTTCGATACAGATGACCTGTCAAATAATATTGACGATTGTGAATTGTACACCGACCGAACTTTTTTTTAATACACAGTGAATTTTTGAAATTTCCCATTATAGTTATTCAACAAAATTGTGATGGGCTACCATTATAATAATATTATAACTATACGGTTATATAACTTTTACAAGTAACCCCGGATTCCAATAAACTGCGATTGTACGGGGATAGCGATTACTTTTTCCATTCGTTCGAACTCTTCTTATTATTATACATATACGATACGGCTATACCTACGAATATTATATGAACCGCAGTAACATATTAAGTATATTATATTATATCAGTACCTAGGTATAGGTATATAAATATAATATACTCGTATTGTACCTCAGTACCTGTAGCGTGCTGCCGATTCAAATTGCAGAATATCATTAATACGACCTATTTCGCATTCGTGTGACGACTGAGTGTGCACCAATTATATTACTTCATTGTATACCTACTCTACATAGTCCGGCGATAATAATAATATACAGGTTGACCGAAAAAACGCATTTGTCAATCAACAACAGCCGACTTTCTCCACATTATTTCATTTGTGACGCTGGCCATAAAAAAATGTGTTGTACCTATGCTTATATATACCTGCGTCTTATACGAGCAGATAAATACGCAATATATCTATGTATTATTTATTATATGCTATACTATGTTGTGTAACAATAAATAGTTATTAGTTTATTGTATATAATATATATGATATATATTAAAATTAATTAAAAATATCGTGAAATTACGAATAATCCGTTCATTTGTTTTGACAGTATTTTCTTGCAGATAGTATTATTAATAATTATAATATAATAATATAATGTTATATTATTATGAAAACAAAAGGTAACAAAACGATACTCTCTCTATACATGTGACGTTACACAATTTGTGTGTAGGTACGTATTAGAATATAATATCGTCGGTTCTAGTAACGAGAAAGAAACACGAATTATTTTTCTAAAGCAACTAACTTTTTTCATTTTTAAGGATTGTTATATACCTAACAAAGTTTTAAAATTGAGTAACTAAACCGTATAATATACTATAAAATGTACAATATTATAATATATGAAATGTATATAACGTAGGTATATAATATGCAAAAAAAGTGTATGCATATACAGGATGATTCACCAAGTATGCTCGCCTTCATTTTTACCTTAAATAATGAATTTATTCTAATTCTGATTTTTAGAATTTTTAAATATGGGTATTCAAAGAACAATTTTTGAAATTCTTGAGAATTTTGTACTATTTGAGGAGTGTCCTGTGGATATAGGTATAAACTTCTTTTCTTTCAAAATGAGAACCCCTTTTTTACTGTAAATTATATAGTGGAAACTGGAATGAATAGTTTCTTAGTTATTTAAATATTTGTACTAATAGTAATATTATAGTCCTTAAAAATAGTTTTACATAAATATAAAATACCTAGTCGTAATGTTGGATCTAGTATTTATTATACTTTGGGCATATTTACACATTATTAATAGGTATTGATAGATTAACATTGATTACTAAAATTTTCAAATCAATATTATAGCTCCCATATCTCATAAACCCATTTCCATTTGCTTTTCATCCTTATAGAACACAAAATGAAATAACTCAAAAACTATTCGTATGAAATTTGATTCTGACACGTCAAATCTTAAAACTATCGTCAACATTAACCACTGAATAGCTTGCAGTTGAAAGAGAGGGGGAGGGGGTTCTAAATCGAAAAATAGATTTTTGTATCTCCACGGAACACAAGATCCTTGAGTAGTACAAAAAAATCTAAAGAATTTTAAATTGTAGTCTTTAAGTAGGTAGGTACATTTAAAAATTCCAAAAACCAGATAATAAAAGACTGCATTACTGAAGGAAAAAAGAGGGTGAGGCGTGCTTGGTGAATCACACTGTATAGTGTATAGTAAATGGAGTTCCCCCTCATAGAATTAAATTAAATACTCGACGTGACAATCATATACAATTATAATAATATTATGAATATATAACTACAATAGTTAATGCTCGTGTATCTATATGTATCATCGTGCAGCTTGAGTGTGCGGGGAAAATGAATTTAGTTTTCCAACAGATGTATTTGAAAACAGCTATATGTATAGGGTTTGGAAAGTTTTTACAAGTTGTTCCCAATACTTGCCGGAGCAAAGTTCAACCGGACACTCGAATAATTGTTATGCTCGCTCGACGCCATCCACCACGCAACGTTCTCGTTGCCAAACTTCGATACGGGCAATTTTCTCGGAGCGCAGTTGTACAATATAATATATTATTATTATTTGCAGGACTCGTTCGAAATTACTCTGCCGAAACGGTCGAGCAACAGTCCGAGGAGATCCGTCCGTTTTAATTCCCTCGCCGACTATTTAACCCTTTTCACTATATATACGTATATATTATTCAGCCTCAAGACGACGCGCGCGTTTGCTCCCCCGAAAGGGCCGAAACTCTTACCACCCCCGACCCGGTCCGAATGCGACAGGGTGCATTTGTGATTGATTATTATTATTGTTGGCATACATCACGCGTTTGCCAATCCTCCAACGTATAGTACGTATAACGGGATTTTGATTTTTTTATTCTAAAAAAGTTCAAAAACTGCTCAGTTTGACACTGCTTCGACTACGCTCGCTCGCGGATACTCATTTGATTGTAAACACTGCTCGTAATATTATACTCCTCCGCTCATATTAAATTATAATGACAGAATGTTCGTCTTGCCAGTTTTTTTTCATCCAACCGACCGACAATGAGTGAAATAGATTATGCTTAATGCATTAGATCCGTCGGCGAAATTGTGTAGCGGACATTTAGTTTTTGCTGTGATCGAGGCCATGTCGACCAACCAAAGAGGTCTCGACCTCACTTATTTTTATTTTTAATACAATGCTTAGATTAAAGTTTTTCATCTGTCGAGGTGTGTATATTATAACACATCGGTCGACATGATATTACTATATTAATATAATTTTGTAGGTACTGATTATTCCATTTTAACGTTCGTGTATAATGTATATATATAGTTATAAATTATAATACGCGTTGATGAACACTGGACATCGAATTAATTCACATCATTTATTAAATGTCATACGCAATAAATGACTGTAGACTGTATAGCAAAAGTGTACTGAGAAAATAAATCCTTAATAAATTTGTGGCATTATAAAATGCGGTCATCTGAAGAGTATAATAATATATATATATATAGGTACGTAGACGTGATTAATATAATAATGAATGAATGATACTCGATATTGACCTCGTTGCGTGGGCTGGTCTGCAGTCGAATTATCACTCCGAAGGTTTGTTTCATTGAAGAAAAATGATCACTATACATCGTCAATGGAGGTATTGTCTACGCTAGTACACAAATTACATATAGTAAGTACTAAGTTGCATATATAATAAAGAGCGAGAAGAGTGACTATATTAATATAGCCGTTCGATTGGTATTTACATATTTTATATTTTTGTTTAATAGAGTAAACGTTCGATCAAAATGGTCAGCATCGATATCGAGAAATGTACAAATCCGATATTGCCGAAAATGCCTGGTCTTTAAATAGTTACTAAATTTAAACATTTTACTATATAGCCAAAATGCAGACGAAATCGATTATCTTATAAAGGTGTGAGTATACTTCAATTTGCCCTAAGTATGTAGATGAATAGCATTTTCCAGGACACGAGTATACATCAACTAGTTTTACTGTATATTTACTTATGAAATGTAATTTAATTCATCCAAAATGGTTAGTTTAAAGTTGTTGGTACTAGGTTGACGGCATAATAGACGTGTAGAGATAAAAAAAAAAAAAGTTGAATTTTTTTAACACGACCAATAAATTTGCAAGAATATTTCTTTTATACATCATAATTCATAATATAATATATTGTATACTTTATCTCCTACAAATTTATTTCTATTGTGTTCAACGAGACGCCGCGCGCCGTCGTTCTTTTACGTATCGCTAGTCGTAGGTTTTTGACGCCGAGAAAGCGTACAAAATAGGATATCATTATATTCAGTGTTGGGAAATATCTAGATAAATTTATCTAGATAACTTATCTAGATAAAAATTATTTATCTTTTATCTTATCTAGATAAATTTCTACTCAGTTATCTTTATCTTCATCTAGATAAAATTCTAGTTATCTATGAGTACTTATCTAGATAATTTATTTAAATAAACTAAAAAAAAATTTGAAAATTTGAAAATATTTTTTTTTTCAACTAGTACATAGAAAACACGTTTAATAATACGTATTATAATACCATGATTTTAATATTTATTAATATTCATTGTTAGTCAGGAGTTTTACATCGTAAACAATGATTGTAAGAACAACTAATAATAGCAAAAACAAAAATATCTATCCCTGCTACCCACCGGCCACCGCCGAATGATGATGGTCTCATTAGCTGATACCCTTTTCATAGAATTGTGTACAAAGTATGAAAAATAATTATTGTTTTAAGCCGACAAAAATAAACCAACATTCATGGATATTGGACTCACAAGCATAATAATATAATATCATTATTATTTATAACAATTTAATATTTATAAAACCCTATTAGAATTCCTGGTATTTTAGTTATCGCTTAACCGATCTGTACGACCTCTGTCCTCTGCTGTAGGCGCAATAAAATAAACAGTATACAAAAATTGACAAGTATATATTTTGTGACTGTTATTGACTAATTTTCTCACTTCTCAGTGTGTATCGTGTGAGTTGTGACCTGTGTTTCGTCGTCGGTAAAATTTATTGTAGAACTGCATACAGTTACGATTATTATTTTTTATTTTTTTCATTTAATTATTTTATTCATGAAACAGTTTGTCCAAGTTTCAAATGGTGGCCCGTCCAAGATCCTAAAAAAAGATGATTCAAGTACTCAAACCACTGAATCAACCAACCACCTGATAAATACTTCTAAACTGAAATATTTATTTGATGGATTTTAGATTCTGAGTGAAACGATGAATGTATTGATTTTACAATGATGTGTGTTTTTTTTCTTTATTTTTTTTTTTATATTTAATTTTTTAATTTTTTTTGTGTCTGTCATCACGTTTTAGGATAGTAAAAGTGCTTGAATTTTCTTCAACAGTAGCTTTTCTGATAGGAAAGTGAATCTAGTTGGTACTTTGGGGGGGGGGGGTCAAAAGTAAAAATTTCCTAGTAGTTTTCACAAGCGCCGGGCAAAACAACATAAAAATTAAGAAAAAACGGGAATTTTTACGCAAACTCGGTTTTCCAAAAAATAGATTTTGGGTTTTGATTAACTCTAAAACAAATGAACGTATATACATGAAATTTTCACTGGTTGTTTATATTTGCATTTTCTATACACGATAACATTTTCAAAATATTTTGATTTATTTTGAACTGTTTAGGGACATTTTAATTTTCTATTTGTTTTCAGTTTTTTTTCTAAAAATATCAATAAAATTCTATTTGTTGGTTGCGAAAGCTTGAAAATTTAATAGAAGGCTCCTAGTATATTTTTTCAAAGGCAGATGAAAAATATTAAAAATACTTAGTCACAGTTTTTTTTATAAGCATTTAAAGTTCAAAAATTGACAAAATATGGAAAAATCACGAAAATTAGCAAATTATTTTGAGTTAAGAATTCGTAAAAATTTTTCTTTTTAAATCTAAGATTTTAAAATGTGATACAAGATTCCTTATAAGATTATCTACCTTTATCAAAAAAAAAAGATCTATAAGAAAGTCAAATTAAATTTTTATGAGCGTTTGAAATTAAAATTTTTACAACATTGGATATTCACTCGATTTCTCATGTAGCGATTTCTTTATTTTGTTGTAATTCAAAAACGAATAACTGTAGATACATGCAAATTTCACTGAATGTTTATATTAGCATTTCCTATACACCATACAATTTTGAAAATATTTTGACTCTTTTTGAGCTGTTTACGGACATTTACAGCTTTCAGTTTTTTTTCTTTTTTTTTCTTTTAATATCAATCAAGTTTTATCTTTTGGGCCAAAAAGTGTAAACATTTAATACAAGGCTCTTGATATATTGTTACGATAGCAATTGAAAAATATTAAAAATACATAGGCACAATTTTTTTTTATAAGCATTTATTAAAGATCGAATTTTGACAAAATTTATCAAAATTAATCGAAAATTATCAATCATTGTTATTAATAAATTATAAAATGTTCAATTTTTATAGATAAGGATTACAAATTTAAAACAAAGGTTCTCATAAATAGTTCATACTGTAACCAAAAAATCTAAAAAATATATGAAAACAGTTATTTTTTACAGACATTTTAAATTCAAATTTGGACGAAATTACATAATAAAAAACCTAGAATAACTATTTTAGTTATTTTGTTGTGATTGTATAATATTATTCGTGGGTACTTGAAACATCTAAAGTATACTACTATATATCTATGATATCATCAGGGTTTGTTGTTGGTGTATAACGCGTTATAAGTACCTAATGGATATTGTGATATGATTAATTTGGAATTTATTATAGATAGGTTACCTATTATAGGTCAAATTTTGGTTTAGTACCATAGATATGTATATAATAATATGTCTTATACCTAGACTGACCTGACATACCGTCTCCGCCCAGAATCGTTTTTCTTATGCAATGATCTTATGCAAATAATCTTATAGATAAAGATAAATACATCAATTATCTCATATTTATCTAGATAAAAATGTACTAATTTTTATCTTTATCTAGATAAAACTTAGTATAATTATCTTTAACTGTATCTAGATAAAAATTATTACAGTCATCTTTATCTTTATCTAGATAAATTATTAGTTATCTATTCCCAACACTGATTATATTATTGTGTTTACGATTTTACGTAACATAATATTCTACCAATATATTATCGATTAACTCTGAGATAGGTGCTCGAGTAATGATAATATAGATACTCCGAGTACATATGAGCGTTATTATGACGCGTATTATATTGATCGTATAATTGGACCAATTTTCTTTAGGCTAATTCGGTACACACGCCTACCTTCTGCAAAGTAGAAACTGAGGAGGAAAAATGTTTTTCCGTCATAAATCGTTTCGTCGTCGTCGTCGTCAAGGCGACAATGGTATTTCTCAGAGTGGTCGGAAGCTGCAGCTCTCACCAGAAAGTTTGATTTTGAAAAATGAATTAGAAAAATCTAATCACGAAACTCTAACCGCACATACATAATTGTACATTATATGATGTATAATAATAGATCTCTCCGATAGTTCCGTTGTATATAGGTATAAATATGTGTGCCTGGAGCGGAAACATTAGTTTGGCCTGAAAATTGTACCGACACACGAATGGAATGTTTATCGAACCGCATGACACGCCGGAAAAATTAGTGAAGAAAACGTAAAATTCTGAATTCATACATTCTGTGAATAACGTCAGGTATCATGCACTACTACACTTAAAAAATATATAAATATTATATTTTACAGATTTTAAATTTTGAAAAAGAAAAATTGTCTGATCATCATCATAATACAATAGGTTTATATTATGAGTATGTATACTTGTATAGCATCTTTACTAATAACATTTTTACCAACATATTTTGATACTTTTATCATTTACGCGTCAATGAATTCGGAAAAAAATATCTTTGCAGCTTGAGAATTTAAAATCAAAATATGGGTTGTGTTTTGAAAAAAAAACCACTCATAAAATCTTTAGTAAAATAGTAAATATCCAGTCTATTGATGTGCTTTTACATAATATCAAGTATAGGTATTCAGAACATTAAAATTATACAACCTATTGGAAATTATATAAAAACACATCAAATTGGCAGAGGCAATATTAAATAAGGGTAGTGAGTTAAAAAAATACCCTGTATGCATTATATCTCATGATATACCGTTATACGTCGTATAATATTTATCTATACATAATTTATAATAATATAATATACCATAATATACCTATTACCTACAATAATATATGCCCAACACAAATGATAATAATAACGACACGCCGTTATAAACATTATATTTATACCTAATATTATTATAATCACAATATTATATTATTATTATTACAAGCGTAATATTATATTATTTTATGTATCGCGTATTATACTTATTCCACAGTGAAACTAATATTTATATTATATACATAATACTATAGTAGTACAATATGCATAGGTCGTTGTCGGTCGATATTTGAGCTATGTCTGCACATTATTATCTTATAATAATAATATTATGTCATGCATTTGTGCCCAACACGAAGCGAACCAAATACGGATTTACGAAAATAGAAAATATTCTAAAAACTCTCCTCCGGTTTCGGACCATTACTGTCGTACACACACCTATAGTACGCGGTATTACATTATTATTATAATATTCTATGTTATATATTATTATGACACGCACAATACACTCGGTGCAATCACGCGCCTGTTTCGAGGTGACC
Source organism: Macrosiphum euphorbiae (assembly GCA_949089665.1). Classification (NCBI taxonomy): domain Eukaryota; kingdom Metazoa; phylum Arthropoda; class Insecta; order Hemiptera; family Aphididae; genus Macrosiphum; species Macrosiphum euphorbiae. The sequence continues at coordinate 62,405,025 of CARXXK010000001.1, read as the reverse complement.
GTTTTGCAACAAGACTGACTGACTGCACGCTTACAAAATATATAATGATAATAACACGATCGTCTCGAACAATAGCCGTCCAAACGACGAACCATAGCGTCCATTAAAATGCAATATTATATTGTGTTTACACACATATCACACGTATTATAATGTTATTGTTATACATAAGACGCGCGTGCATTGGCCAACAACGGTCTGTATTATGTAGGTGTATGATAATAATATTATGATATATAGTGACATGACGACGGTGATGACTTAATAATATAAGAATACGATTCTGATGAAAACAAGTATCCACAAGTCACAACATGATAATATTATATTGTGTTCGAAGTTTTTTTTTGTATAAAGGCGAGTTTACATTATTCCTACATTAGGTATATGAAGTACCATATATATATTGACATTTCTACAGCTGTGGAATGCGTGGAGTAGGGGTCAGAGGCAGACGGATGCGAATTGGAAGGCTTTTCATATAGGCTTCCTTATAGGTAGAGATTGAGAGAATTTACGGAGGCTTAGGCTTGGCCCGTTCATAGGTTTTTCAAGCTCCCCCCAAAAAAAATAAATAAATAATATGTTTAGGTTAGTTTTCTTTAATAGTAGGATGTTTATTAGATTCTGAGTGAAACGATGAATGTATTGATTTTACAATGATGTGTGTTTATTTATTTATTTTTTTTTTTTTTGTATCTGTGTACACGATAAGTAGTCGAAATAATGCTTCGATTTTCGACTTCAGTATCTTGTTCGATTGGAAAGTGAATATCGTTGGTGCATTGGAGAGGTCAAAATTTAAAATTCCCAATACTTTTCAAAAGCGCCAAGAAAAACAAAAGAAAAATTAAGGAAAACGGGAATTTTTACGCAAAATCGATTTTTTCAGAAAATTGAATTTGGTTTTTGGTGTAACTTTAAAACAAATGACCGTAGATACATGAAATTTTCACTGGTTGTTTATATTTGCATTTTATATACACGATAACATTTTCAAAATATTTTGATTTATTTTGAACTGTTTAGGGACATTTTCATTTTTCATTTTTTTTTTAGTTTTTTTTCTAGAAATATCAATAAAATTTTATTTGTTTATTATTATATTATATATAGTATAGTATTATATATTTACAATCACAGTTTATTTTTATAGTCATTTTATGTTCAAATTTGGAAAAAATTACATATTAAAAAACCTAGTTATTTTTTTATGATTATATAATATTATTCGTGGGTACCTACTTGAAACGTAAAGTGTACTATTATATATCTATAATAGTATCAGGGTTTGTTATTGATGTTGATGTATAACGTGTTATAAGTACCTAATGGATATTGTGATAATGTGATATGATTAATTTGGAATTTAATACAGGTCAATTTTTTTTTTAATACCATAGATATGTATATAATTTGTCTTAAACCTAGACTGACCTACCGTCTTCGCTCAGAATCGTTTTTCTTATACAATGATATTGTATCATTTAATTCAAATTTAATAGCATCCATTATACAGTGACCCACTTGTAACCTACTGTACAGCAGAGCGACATCCACTTACCCACCTTTTTTTTATTTTATTTTATATTAACACGAAATCAATTTTGATTATTGAAAGATATTTACCTCCAACTTAACCCTAGAATTATATAGATGAACTAAAATATATGTATAATTAACTGTAACTATGTTATAATATACTTATATAAAACCAGTCATAAATTATTTATAGGAGAAAATCGGAGAGGCTATTCTATATTATAATGACGCGTACTTACATTGAATAATATTTGAGCCCCCTCAAATATTTTCCCGGATTTCCGCCTCTACGCCACTGTCGTCTTCACTAATCATCGTTTATATTTATATAAAATATTTCAAATCATATATTAGTAATACATACGTTTCGGGAAACTACAGTGCGCGTTTATAATACGGACGTGTACCGTGTGTAGTGTGTACACATGGTATAATATTATGATTCGGCACGAACTCGGGTTAGAGGTGTCGGCACGACCATAATATTATAATATGTATGCCACTGTGCCACTGATCAATGACAACGCAGACCAACGATCTCGCTTATAGGGCACATATATTAATACGCGGAACTGCGGAAGCATTCGATGTCGGATCGACAAATGTAGGCTGCAAAATAAAGTTCAAACCATGAGCGGACACGACTCGTATAAAATATTCCACGTCACGAATTAGATTGATCTCTTACTCGCAGTGTAGCAGACATGTCATATTACATATTATGTATCATTAACACGAATGCATACAGACGTGTTAACCTATATAATATGATATAGTCGACCGCCTTACAAGTCAAAAACCGTATAGCTTCTTGTATTGAATATTATGTCTATACCTGATTGTGTATGAGTCGTCGAACATGTTTAGCAACATAATATTTTATCGCATTGCTATAAAATAAATAGGTAATATGTACACACAGCATGATCTCGTGATAATAATATTATCGTTACGAGTCGTTTTATAGAGGCAAACGGTATATTCTTCTAGAACGATGATATCCAAGGGATTAAATACAATAACTATCTACTTATACGTGTGCAAGTACAACATCCACAGCTGTTATGATATATTATATGAACGCTCAATCATCCGTAGTGTTATAACGAATGCACGCGTGTATATTAACTCACCATATATATATATACCTACGTTAAGGTAGGTGGCCGCCGACGTAGTGATCGCACTATTACAGTGAAAGTGCCTATTATATTATGCACCATAATAGTATGTATATATGTGAATTGTAATTATTATCGTATTCGGATGTAATCGTTACGCACACATCGGAAGTTCGTTGAAAAATCCTCGCGAGATTAGCAGCTCGTACCGCATAATAATATATACCTAGCCGCCTAGGTATTATACGAAAGGGAAAAGTGGTGCTGATAATATATATTATATATATAACAATATGCGTATTACAGTGAAAGTCCCGCGTGGTGAAAGATTATGTTTTAATGAAACATTTTCGGAAACCGTGTGATCTCCGCCGTTATATTTTGCTACACGCGTAACGAATATTATGTGTTAAGCACCTCTCCAACTCTGATTATTGTGGTAAAAATATAATATGGTAGAAAAATTTTATGCAGCTTACTCATTTTGATTAAAATATTATTTTAAAACACATATTAATATGATATACATATTTTATAATAGACTCCCCGTACCAAGTGCTCCCCCAAGTCTTTCATTATTTTAACCATCAGCTCTTTACTATTATCTCTCAATACCAGGCCTATGATACCATCTACTTTCCATTGGTTCCCGCGGGTACGAAAGAATTATCGGTGACAAGCACTCCGAGTCGTTGGCTAGCTTCGTATCCAACAATACCCTTATAGTCTTAGCCCCCCTCCTACCTAAGGTCCGTATTCCGATATAATCCCGCTATAATACACCGTCAATACACACACAAACTATACGGAACCTCGAATTGGACAATATTCCTAGGACCTATAATATGTTCCTCTGTAAAAAAACTTTCAAGCTCTCCCTACATCCGTGGTATCAGTCTTCGCAGATTAATCTAGCAAATATTGTACGATGCACCACGCTCTAAGCGCTGACCAAAATCTTCTACCCAATTGTGCATTCGACCTGAGTCCTGAGACCTGAGTCAATCACAACCGATAAACTGCAGTATATAACCCCCGAGGTCATCGTTTTCGCATAGTCCGTAAATATCTGTGCCAACATATCGCTTATCGTTTGCGAATCAGAGGCCGATTATCGTTTGCCCAATGTCTGCAGTATACCCGCGCCAAAATGACATACATTGTTTGCGCATAGACATACCGAACAACTGAACAAGAGAAGGTTATGACAGATATTGAAAAGTATACATAAGTTGTACATCACATTATATTATTAAAATAAACTTAAAATAAAAAATCCTGGAAGAACTTGAAATTTCAATGGTTATTATAGTCAACATAGTTCATAATATTATGTGGTAATTAACTAATAAGTATAAATAATAGATATATAATGTTATTATAATCTATCTAAATATATAAAAATGAATGTGCTATTGTATGGGGCTTATAGACACAAAAACGACTAGATCTAATATATTGTTCTTAAAGGTATCAGGAAAGTTTTAAGAATAGTCTAAACCACGGGTTAATGAATACATATAAGTACCTGCAAGTGCGGATTGCTCATCTCTCTAAAATTAGTTCACAAGACAATGTACTCCGATGCCGATTTGCTCGTGAATTGAGATATTATCAATATCGTTATAATCCCAGCCAGGGTTGAATTTTCATTTCAAGAATCCAAGCAACGATTTAATGTTAGGTGTTAATAGTTATTATTAGTATTATATATTATACCTACGTGCTCGTATTCGTATTCACAAATCATAATAAAAAATACAGCCCACCGAGGCACAAAACAAGAGATGAATATAATGTAATTACTGCAGTCATCCGTCTTATTATGAAATCGAACAGAATGGTATTATATTGTAAAGACTTATTTATAACATATGGAGGTCGTGCTTATGAATATGGAAGGTCGAATAGAAGGTTTATTATTATTATTATTAGGACAAAACGCTAGGTCTGGTTTGACGTTTGAAGGTGAAGGATCTGCCGACTACTATAAAAGTTGTAAAACGAGTGTTCGAGAAAATCATGTTATCGCATGACATTAAACGGCATTTTTAAAATTTTTTTTTTTATTATCTTGATTATGCATGAATTAAAAATTTTGTAAATAAAAAAAAAAAGGTCAAACTTTTAATAACGTTCATTGTTTTCACGTAGGTACACGGTTTGTTATTATGACTACATCATAATACACTTGTTAATAAATAATATTCGTTGAGGTTCATACATGGTTTAGTTTTTAAGTTTTACAGAATAAATCATTTTTAACTCGAACACGTGTATGCCACAAGCATAATAATATGTGTTACACAACAATGTGAACCTATAGAATTTAGTTATTACATAATAATTTACGTAGGTATACATTATGGACTACAATTTATATTGAACAAATTTCATAAAAACAAAATTAGGTAGAATAATACTCAGGGCTCGAATTGGGGGGGGGGCTCAGGGGGACAGAGCTCCCCTTCTAATTTTAATTTTTTTTAGAGTACCCCTTCTTATATTTTTAGTTTGCACAGGGAGACGGTACGTCCCCCATGTAAATTATTATTGAAAAACTTGTAAATCTATAGTGGAACCTTTTGGTTGCCGACCATGTCATTTCTAGTCCATTATATCTTAGTACATGATTTGAACAAAATAATATAGTTCAATGAATATAATATAGTTCAGTTCAATATTGTGTCTACTAAAAGAAATGCTTTGAACCCAAAAAGTATTTTTTCTCTTATGCTGATTAATTATGTGGGGCCACCAGTGCACATGTTTGTACCTGAGCCTTATGTTGTATCATGGATGCAGTTGGGTGCAATACGATTGCACGCGGTACTTATCAGAGGTACCTTTTAGGCATACGATTGAGCAAGATGAATTATTTTAACTTCTTAGCAACGTTCCCAAATATACAGGTGCGAAATAAAACTATAACGACAGAAAATGTACTTAAATTTTTAGCCTTAGTTGGAAATCGGTATCGGGAATTTAAAATTTAACTTAAAAATATTAAATATAATTTTTCAACTTTTTTCAATTATTTACTTTTTAATTTATTTATCTGTTCGAATATTTAACCATTTTTAATGAATATATTTTTTTATAACGATAATTATTTACTTTTATGACGTAGACTGCTTATATTTAACGATATTTTTTTTATAATAATAAGTATTTAAGTAAATGTATCAAAAATCTTCCTGAATGAATAAATTTGTATCCATATTTAAATATAAAAATGAATTACGAAATAACTGAAATTTGTTACAAAGAATTTTGCAATGTCGCATTCAATTTCAAATACAATCGTACGCTTTTGAATAGTCAAAATCATGTTCTTTGTTATTCTGGAACTGCGCGCAATCGTATCCCTAAAAAGGTAAAACTCACTCAATCGTACTCTACCGATGAAGTTAACTGTCCTAAGCGACAAAATAATGAAGATAATAATCATATGGAGAACTATGGAGTATATTAAAAATGTAAAAAATTTAATTTTGTATTTTCAAAATAAAATAAAAAGATTTGTTTGTACCTAATTTAATAATATTTATTTATTGTTGTAGTATACATTGGGTATAGTTATAATGAATGTTTAATTTGTGTTGTTAATACCACTTGGGAGGTGTGGGGGGCAAAGCCCTCCGCGGGTTAGGTTGATTTAAATCTTTGAGTGGAACGTTAATTTCTTATAAGTCCTTTAGCACCCCTTCTTTTATATTTCCAATTCGAGCACTAATAATATTATGTAGAATAGCAGTTTAAATTCGCTTAGCTTCCTATCAGTCGTATTATATATAACTTAACTATATTATCTAAAATTCTGTACGGTCTGAACTATTGAACAACAACTAATAACTTAAATATGTAGGTATGTATGCTATATGTAATTACGAAAATGATTTAACATTTCAGGTATTTGATAAAATTCAAAACACTAATATTCGACTGATTGGTATGGCTGGCACATATTTGTTTAGATACACCTTAACCGTTTTCGGTATCTGGTGGCCAACAGTCTTGTTAAGTCTTGTACTTTTCAAATGTAGATATTCAGAATACGTATTTAAATACTTTGTGTCAATTGTATTTGAAATATACGTATTCGATACTGTCTTTCAAAATTCAAAAGCATAATTAATACGAATACATTTTAAAAGTATTCAAAATACTTTACGAGTAGGTACTTTCTTTTGTACGTTTAAATATTCGTATGTCCATCCCAAATGTGTAGGTACATACAATTATTAATAAATATTTAAATTAAATAATTAATGAATACGTTCTTTTATTGGTTCACAAGTTTCAGATATCACATACCAATTATATTTAATCAGGTCAAGTTCAACTTGAGCTTGGTAGATATACGCATTTTAGCTACCGTTCCTTCTGCGTATTTGTTGAATTCTTGTAAATTCTTAGAACCATTATATTATTTATTATATTATTTTTATAAAATATTATTTTAAGAACAATAAAACTATTGTTCTTAAATTGTTTGTATAATAGTAAAACACGAAACAAAAATATTGGCCGTTGAAATACAACTGTAAAAAGAAATTAAGTATTTAGTATTCTGGAATAAAGTATACGAAGAAAAAGTATTTCTAAAATATTTAAAAAAACACTTGTCAAAAGAGAAGCATTTGAAATACCAAAAAATTATTCAAATACTGCAAGTATTCGAGTACTTAAAGAGACCGGTCACTGCCCGCGGTTGATATGTTATAAATTACAAACAGCAAAAACTTATAGTATTCAGCCTCAGTGTTCAACGTTCGTTCATTAAATGATTCTATAAAATACCACATACGAGCAAGTAGCTCAGTAAAATGATGTAGTCTACCTTAAATCTTAACTATATGTTATGTGCTAACGAACCTTGACGGAATGTTAATACGGTATTATACGCTATTCCGCGTTGAACTTAAAACGACTTTAATATACATAATATAACTACTGTGCAGGTGTATATATTATATATTGTCTTCACAGTGCAATTTACCGTCGATTGACAAGCTACAGCCATATTATAATATTATGCGCACGTTCGTCAGTGGATAATTTTGATTTGAACGATAAAGATACATTTATGTACATGATAATGTAAAAGTTTAACCCAGATTATATTACGACTTGTGTGCATATAGGTATAAATATATAATATATTGTATAACCTCATATGGTTATATTTTATAGAGAATGGATGAGGGGACTGAAGGCCCCTCTTGAATACTATTTCGAAGATACCTCTCTTAAACAAATTGATTCTAAAATTACATTTTTATGTAGGCATATTGAAGTGCTTAGAAAGATGTTCTGCATTCAAACAAATTGTTTGTAACGAATTAAAATAAAGTGAAAAAAAAAATTTATACTTGAATACTGTTCGAGAAAATGAGTTTACATTGCAAAGAACTAATCATCTCGTATTTTAGTAAATTTATGAGGTGGTGTAAAATGCTTTAGTCGCTAACAAGATGTAACAATACTAAAAGTAGCTGGTATATACAATGTCTACGATTATCGTAATACGATTATTTTAATTGTTTAGGTTTATCACTTTTTAAAACTTCAACTAAACGGGGAGAATTCCTAGATCGTCCCCTGATTATATAGACTCAGAGTACGCATAACATACATGTGTTATCAAAGCCGTAACTAAAAAACAATTTCTGGTATGGGTCAAACTTTTTTTTTAATACGGTTGTCGGTTACTGGCACTGGGTGTTTGGGTACTTATCATTTCTACGTTCAAAATATAAAAACTCTTGTTCTACTTCTGAAAATTTCGATGGGGGGGGGGGTATGGGCTCCCGGTCGGCATAGTTACGGCCTTCGATGTTATATGATAAAATAAGGAGAAAAGTTTACATATGGAGTCAAGAGCATGGCCGTTTTGGGATACGTCTAGGAAATATACAATACATATTATACCAGCTATATTATATCATGACCAATTATTACCAACGGTGAGCATAACATACAGGTATACGGTTTCCGGTAACATATTTTGTGATAATAATATTATGATATGTGCGTGTAGTACAAATCAATCCGATGGTCGTATTTTACTACGCGTGCCAGTATGGGTATATCGCGTGCGTCATACTCATCCTGCACTGCGACTCGCGTGCCCTTTAATAGCTACCTATAATACAAATACAGACAAAATAGTCAATACCATTTATTATTTATCAGACGGTCAAATGACGCGTGACTCAGCAGTCGGAACACACACACACACACACACACGGTAATTCGGTACCGTATGGTATTTTTATTATTAGTATTATTTTTTTTTTGTTAATATAATCAGTTGGTCGATTTAACATTAAAAAAAATATGACTCGATTAATACATTACTTACCTGCAGGTTATGCCACATGCGTGTTGTGTCTGTAATATAAGCGAAGGTACTAATTTTTTTTATTTTAGATTCCGGAGCTCATCGATGATGATAATGGTTTTACAATGACGTGCGTGTTACATGTTTTAAATGTTTGCGGTGTCTGAACTACGGAGACACTTTTTCTACAGTGGAAGAAATACTCCGATCGTCCACTTCGAAGGAGGTTTCTGGTAGACAATTGGATCTAGTTTGCACACATTCGTAAATCGTTGGTCAAAATTAAAAAATACTCAGTTCGCACTTTTTAAAATAATCAGTGGGGAGAGAGGAATAAGAAAATGTGTCAAAGTTAAAATATTATTATTAAAACGATTGATTGTTAACCTTGGCTACCAAAAAGTAAGACAGTCTCCGCTCAGAATCGTTTTTCATCGTACACAATTATTAATTATCATTGAATTAAAATTTAAGGAATCCATTATACAGTGACGACCTACTATAAATGACTCGACACCTTCCTGTATACAGCAGAGCTTTTACCTACTTGACGGTTTTTATTACGCACATCGTGTACCTATATAATAATATACCTATTACCTATATATCACTGCTTTACCGATTCATAATTTAATGTCATTATGACTACATTCCTTCAACGGGATGATTATTTAATCAGTCTCTTCCTCAACAGCGATACCGCTGAAATACCTCAAAATATCCAACTATTGCCGATGTTGGAAAAATATGAAAAAGAAAATTTATAATAATAAAATAAAAATGTAATTTATGCACTGTCGAATAACTTTATTCCGTGCAAATTGTGTAAACGTTTATTAACAAACAGTACTAATCATTAAAGTTTGGAAATTTACTCAAGATCATACAAAAATACATTTTATTATAATATAACCTATCAAAAAAGGAATCAGCCACCGGTAAAATAGTTATGGTATAGATACAGAAGATTTTCTTATTGGTACATTGTATACCTGCTCGAATATGAAAGTATGAAAAGTAAAACTGATTTTATTCTTAAATAATATTTAATGTTATACATAATGTACACACAAGTCGTTATTAAAACATACATATTTTGAGATTATAGTATTTACAGGATATGTTTCATTATTTCAAGTACTCGTTTTTATTTTGCTATACGTGAACGTGAACACTAATTAGTAAGTTCAATTTGTATTAATATCTCTCTATATGAAGCAGATGAAATTGATAAAGTGTACGGTATTTGGGTACATGGAAACAATCTATTGAAATTAATAAAATAAACAGTTCGGTAATTTAATAAACTAACAAGAAATATTACGTATACCTTATATGATTTTCTCCACCACGTTCTGATATCGATCATTCTAAAGATATAATACATACATAATACATAATATTATACCTATGTAGTTTTAGTTTCGCTATTTCTTTTCTTTAGAAGGTTTTATATTATACAATTTTAAAACAATTAAAACTTACATAACTAACTTTTTAATATTATAATAATTGATAATTTTAATTATAGCTAGAAAATATAGTAAATATATTATTTAAAGTTTCAAAAACTACCTATTATAATATTATTTTAATCGAAGAAATTATGAAAAACATTTTTTCTGATAGTTACTTTAGTACTTATAAAATAGACATTCATCTGAACCGTAGAATATAGTTTATTTTGAATTCATTTTTACGCTTATAGTAGCTACGGCGTGTCCGGAATCCAAATAGGATCGATCGTAGGAGAAACTATTAACGAATTACCTATATAAATGTAATTTATAAAAATAAATACAAAAAATAAAAATACATGATGAATTTATGATTCTTCTTTACAACATAATAATTCACCTCATTTAAAAGTTAATATGACGAATTAATTGTTTACCTATAATATTTATCTTTAGATGGGAATATTTAAAATATAAAATGTTCAATCGCTATCGGTATACAGCACGAAGTTTAGGAGTCAATAATTATTCTAAAATATAGTACCTACCTGCCCACAAAGTCAAAACTCACTGCATGTACAACCAATAATTAACAAAATCAATTTCGTCCGACATTTTCTGATATCTGTTTTTAGGAAATCCCTCGTATTACACACAACTATTATATTTTTCAATGGGTACTTGATTGTATATTGTGCTGCCATTTTGATAGCTTTATAAAACGTGTAGGGCAAATGAACGTAATACGATTTTAAAATTCCTTGAATTATAATACATACCCGTTCATGCTGTAGGTACCTATATACACTACGACTGCGTATACACTATACATATTATACCATACAGTTTTCGTATCTCTCCACATAATATTTTCGATCGTCGGATGAGCGTCAGCAGTTGCAATAAAAAGTCCGTTTAATTACACGCGCACCGGACGCGGCGTGGGTCAGTGATTTCGGTCACAATATTATTGTAATCGAACACTAGAAAATAACAGTAATAATAATAATAATGATGTTCTGTGCAGTGCTAAATGTGAGCTCGGAATTAAGGCGGTGTACTAGTGCCATAATATTAAACAATATAATATAATAATAATAATAATATCATATTATTATGTACACAATATCACAATACCATTCGTTACCGGTCGAGTGGCGAAAAAAAAGACTGCAATTCAACTCGACCAAGACCAACTCGTTATCTCGTCGAAGGAGTGTTGGTCGTTTATGAGCGTACACTCAACCTTGAATCAAAGTCGAACAAATACGCAATACGGATGCGAAAACTAAACTGTGTAATTTTTCATTTCCGTATAAATACGTGTGACGGTGGGTTTAGCATCATCCGTACAACCGTGTTCGTTTGGCTAAAATGAGGAAATTGATTACTCTGTTGTTTTTATATTTCAATTTTTACGTCAATTAACGCGAAACCTTATCAACGAGGAAACGCCCTCGTAATAGTACGTTATTATAATACATTGTCATAATATACTAGGCGAAAGTTTTCTAGGAATTTTCCAATTTTAGCTTACTGCGAGTCACCGTTAGTTTGTCACTTACCGGTGTCCATCGTATAAGGTTAGGTTAGGACATAACAAATAATAATAATTTAGATAGGTAGAGTTGGGCGAAATGATTACTTAATCTATTTGAAATTTAAAATGCGTAATTGATTTTAAATTGCCATTTAAAATAATGTACCTAAGCACAGGGTTTTTTTTTTAAATTAAACGATGTTAACATAAATAATAACGTTACTTTAAATTGTTTTATTAATATATTCTATAATATAGGTATTATTATAAATACACTTAGGGATTGTATACAATAGCTTTTAATATCATAAAGAAATATTGTCTTAGTGGAAACAAGTACAATGTACATGTTGGCGCAAAAGGGCACTTTTTGTCAAAAACCACACCCAAATACAATTACATAAAATATTATTATACAAATACAATTAGACGACTAGAAATTAAATTCTGATGCTGGTAAAAATTAATAAATTTGACTTAATGTAATTAGTATTTCGCTAAAAAACCACGACCTATTTAAAATGAAAATCTAAAATACAAAGTACAATCACACAATGTAAAAATATATATTTATAATGCATTACTTATTTGGCAACCTTGCAGGTTGAATATTAACTCATACATTATTAGAAAATAATATCGTTTGTGGTAAATGTAATAACGACCGAACCGTTCATATATAATTTTCGTGTTAATTGATCGTTAACTCGAATACCTATATAGCTACATAGGTATCCTATAACTCACCTATCTAAAAAATGTTTGTTCGGTCCATGGTCATATGTAGTTATAATGACTCTGTTAATTGCATAGCACGAGCTAACAATAAGGTATACTTAAATTGCGATTTTATCTGCTACGGGTGACAATAATTATAAGTAATTATGTATTTTGGCATTAAATTACAAAACAGCAGCAAAACGATTTACAAATTAACATTTGATAATATAACAAGACTACCGGGTTTTGTGCCTTGTGGGTACAAGTGTACAACCGCAGACCTCACATTAGCGCTGTCTAAGGACCAAGAGCACAGAATCCAACGATTGGTACTTTTTTCGGGTACCCACAATGTACCGTGGTAATTCTTTGTCCGCTATCAAGCGCCAGTCCCACAGCAACCACCTTATAGCTGAGACGCGCCTCAACCTCGGCCGGCTCCTCCTGTCAGTCTCTATCATTATTTTGGGTTCCCAAACCGGCTAATGGTCTGCCTACCTAATAATAATATAATATAATTTTTAAAAGTAAATAAAAAAAAAGTTTAATATATTATATAATACCTATACAACATTTTATGTAATTTATACTTTTAATATAAAAGTAAGTTTAATAGTATAAATAGCCATAGTCTTACAAAAATTATAAACCTATAAGTTAATTTTGTTTATATATTATATACATTACTATTATACTTATTAATTATTGACAACAATTGTCGATCATTATAATTATAATTATTTGTTTATATAATCTACACACTTTATACAACTTATGTTTTTAATAATTTTAACTTATAACTTTTTGTTTAAAACTAATTAGATAAGTAACATTTTAACTTAAATTTTGTTTTCTAACTATATATATTGCCTAGCTTAGCCTTAAAGACATACATATACCTAATTCCTATATATTTGTTGTCACGAAGAGTTTATTTTTTGTTTTGACATCCCTACCGTTTCCCCACTGCAGGGTACCCATATATTTTATACAATATTTTTACTATACAATGAAGATGATATAATATAAAATATAGATGTTCAATATATAGGTAGGATGGTATCTATACAGACCAGTCACTCAAACATTATGAAGTATAGTACACGTGTAAATATCGGAATTGATTTGGATTTCGTGTAGAATGGTCAAAGGCATCATCGTCACTTGCACTACGAGTTTAGACGATAAAAGCCGCATCGTAATAGGTGGCAGAAAAAAAATTAGACTTTTAGACATTTAGACCCCACGCCGATAAAATATATCTTCAATGAACACATGCAGTTGAATTTGAAAAGCAATTCAATTAGCGGTTGAATCCAGTTTCAGGATGACTTCGAAACAGAGTAAATAATAATATATAATAATTTATTATCTGTCGACTGTCAGTATTCTCAGTAGTATTTTTACACACACGCATCCATATAGGAGTATAGGCATAGGCGCAATTTGGGGGGTGCTTGGGGGGGCTTAGCACCCCCAAAATTCATATTAGCACCCCCAAATTTTCAACAGCATCATTTAATTGTTATTGGTTATACACGTATTATGTCATAGACAACAGGATAAATTAATTTCTAAGATTTGACTTATATAATAATAATAATATTTCACTCGTATTTTTCGAATCGTTAAGTCTGTGCGACTGTGCGACGTACATGTAACGTGTTTTATTGTTTATCCTCATTAACTTCCTATATTTAATTTAATTTAAATTATATTTTATTTTATTTTAATTACCTACTCAAGTTGTTATTGTTTTTAAATTTTATTCTGGAAAATACTAAAAATATTTTTTGTATTTTCAATTTTGAAAAAAAGTCAAAAAATGATAATGATAAACACCAAGAAGTAAGTTTGATATTTATTAAATGAAATAATAAATAATTTTGCTATGTCTCAAAGGCATATATCTTTATTATAATATTCAAATGAAAATAAAAAACGTATTTACCTGTATTATATATTTATTTTTCAATATTAATAATTATTGATTAATCAGGTAGTATTATGAATGCATGAATGGTGTTATGAGGGGAGTGGGGGGGCGAAGCCCCCCACGGGTTACTTTGGTCCACATAAATCTAGCACCCCCATAAATTTAGCCCAAATTGCGCCTATGAGTATAGGTTTATGTTTATACCCGAACTGGAGATTAAAAATGTATAGCTTTCGCGTTTCTCAAAAATCTAAGACGTAGGTAGCGATTCGTAGACTTAATTCGAGTGAATATTTCACTATAATAGTTGAATATTATATTGATCATCTCCGGTAAGTATACAAACATCTAATATATCACAATAGTTTATCACGAGGTTTGGCTGGTAGACGAGTATACAAAGACAAACAAAGTCTGTAAGTCGGTGTGTAGATGAGAATATAAAGTATAATGTACCTACGTATGAAGACAAACAATATACTGTAAAGTGTAAGCCCGTATAGTGTTCAGATTTTCAGAAGTATAATAATAATTATGTCTGCAGTGCGGTTGTGCGATGTAGGTAAATACATTAATATGTATCTATATTATATATTTTTTTTTTTTTTTTTTTTTTTTGAAAATTTTTTATTATTTGAAAACACAATACAAACAAAGTATTTAAAGAAAATAATAAAAATTTTTTTTTTTTTTTTTATTAACATAAAGGCTTCAATTACACAGATTATTAGCCTGAAATTAAAAAGTTTGTACATTATAATATTTACAGTTTTTTGTCAAGTTCTATTTTTTTAAAAAATTTGAAAATGTTGTCGGAGTTCTGTTGACTGAGGGCTTCTTCAATTGACCTTGGATTGTTGAGCAGGAAACGTGCGGTTGAGAATTTGGGGCAGACAATAATGATGTGTGCCATTGTAAGGGGAGTTTTACATGTGTCACACAAGGGGGGGTTTTCCTTGGTTATCAGATATGAGTGCGTGATATGGGAATGGCCTATTCTGGATCTGTTTATAACTATTTGTTCTCTCCTTGATGCGTTCTCTGGATATGCCCATTTGGATATAGATTTTTTTATGTTTCTGAGTTTGTTACTGGAGGGAATTGAATCCCAGTGATTTTGCCATGTTTTTATAATCCGTTTATGGGCTTCATTTAATAGGTCTTTACTCGGAATTTTATTTATGATGGTAGAGGTTGTGGATGTAACTGCTTCATTCGCCATCTTGTCGGCTTTTTCGTTCCCGGGGATACCTATGTGGGATGGGACCCACATAAACTTAATTTTGTTTTTCGATGAGGAGATAAGGTCTTTGGTAAGTTGGATTACTTCATTTTGAGGATGATGGTCTTGTAGTGAGATAAGGGCGCTGAGAGAGTCGCTTATTATAAGTGAATACTTATAGTCTGATTGTACGACGAATTGGACTGCCATATATAACGCATAGGATTCCGCTGTGAAGATACTGGAGAATGAAGGAAGTCGAAAAGTTTTAGCTTGCTGGCCGTCCACTATTGCGAAACCTGTTCCGTTAATACTTTTAGATGCATCTGTGTAGATAAGTGTGTAGTCGTAGTATAAGAATTCAACAGATTCGTAGAATAGGGCAACTATGGGCGAGTTTGCAGTTGTGTTTTTGTTATATTTGAGAAGATCCGTATTAATATCCGGGGACCAAGTCCAAGGCGCTTGTATAGGAAAGAGGGACTTCTTGGTTAAATCTATATTAAGATTAATATTCTTTTTTATTCGATTGAAGTTTTCAAAGATTGTAGTGGGAGTCTTCGCTTTAGTATATGGAAAATTTTGGTGGAAGTTAGAGAAGGATATATGTTTTGGCTGGTTTGAAATCTTGATCATATATTTAATCGTGTTACTGTCACGAATGATTTGCAGAGGAGGTTCTCCGGCATTACATAATATGCTGGCCACTGGACTAGTTTTAAAAGAGCCAGTGGCTAGTCTAATTCCTTGGTTGTGAATCGGATCAAGTGAGGAGAGTGTCGTAGCTTTGGCAGTGCCATAAATGACCGAACCATAATTCATGAGTGAGAGAATTAATGATTTGTATATTAATATGAGGCTATTCTGGTCAGAACCCCATGAAAGGTTTGATAAAGTTTTAATAATGTTCATTCTACCCATGCAACTAGTTTTTAGTTTTTTGATGTGTGTTTTCCATGACAGTTTGTGATCGAAGGTGAGTCCTAGGATGCGTAAGTTTTCCGAAAAATTTAATTGTGTCATGTTCAAGGTAATTGAAGGAGACGGTGAATTTTTTTTTTTATTAAATATGATGCCTTGAGTTTTTGAAGGGGAAAAAATAAAGCCGGTCTTGGATGACCATAAGGCAAGTGTGTTTAGAGACTCTTGTAAGAGTTGGGAAGAGGTTGCTAGGCTTGTTCCACTGCAATATATGTTGCAATCGTCTGCAAAGAGTTTGTATTTGACGGGAGAGGGAAGATTGTTGCCAATGTCATTTATAGCTACCAAGAAGAGAGAGACACTGAGGGCTGACCCTTGTGGAAGACCGTTCTCGATATAATGTGAGTTGGATAGGGTATTTTGGATTTTAACTCTAAACGAGCGATTGGTTAAAAAGTTTGATAGAAACTTAAACATGTGACCATTAATATCCCATTTTATGAGTGTCGATAGTACTCTGTCTCTCCATACCATGTCGTATGCCTTTTGCAGATCGAGTGAAATCAGAATGAGATGTTGGTTGCTTTTGAATGCTGTACAGATGTCTGTGTGGAGTGAAGATAGGTTGTCCATGGTAGAATAATTACGTCTGAAGCCGCATTGTTGGTTTGAGATTCGATTTGTCGATTCAAGGAACCAGATAAGTCTCTTGTTAATGATTTTTTCCAGGACTTTGCTCATGGTGTTTATAAGGGATATGGGTCTATAGTTGTGAATTTCAAATTTGTTTTTTCCCGGTTTTGGGATGGGGATTACTGTTGCACTCCGCCATTGGTTTGGAAAGGTACCCTGTGTCCATATTGAATTGAAGATCTGGAGAAGAGTCGAGAGTCCATTTTCGGGAAGGTTTTGAATAAATGAATTAGGTATATTGTCGGGCCCTGGGCTTTTACTTTTGCTGTTTTGAAGGACTGATAGAAGTTCACTTAGGTTTAGAGGAAGGTTAAAACAATGATCGTTGGTAGATGTGGAGTCTAACAGTAATGATGAATAAGAATTTTTGTGTGCTAAAAATTCATCAGAGTAATTTTGGTTGCTGTTGTTTTTTTGAAAAAATTGGGCGAACGCTTCCGAGACGCTGGCCGAGGATGAATATATTTTGTTCAGATTATCTCTCAGTCGATCTGGAGTAGGAGGGGATTTATATCCTTTTAATGTTCGAATTTTGTTCCATAATGCTGCTGGGTCTATTTTGTGATTGATGGTCGAGGTAAAATTTTTCCAAGATAGTATTTTGCTTGTTTTAGTGATATATCTAGCTTCTGCTCTTGATTTTTTTAGGAGAATATGGTCTGACGGGTCTTTAGTTTTTTTGAAGCGGTTAAGTGCTTGTTTATATTTTTTAATAGCGTTGTTGCATTCGGAATTCCACCAGGGAGTCGTTTTGCGTTTGTAGTTACTTGACTTAAAACCTATTGCTATGTTTGCTGCTTTGAGTATTATGTTAGAGAAGTTATTAACAATGGAATCAATATGTTCTTGGGTAATGTTCACATTTAGGTCGATTGGATTTAAAATCAAATCGTGTTCTACGAGTTCGGAAAAAAGTTTCCAGTTTGGTTTTGAGAGGTTCCATTTGAAAGGGGGATCATATGAAGTGTTTTTATTCTGGATATGAATTTCTATAGGCCAGTGATCACTTCCACTATAAGAAGTTAGGACCTGCCATTCCATTGAAGGTATTAGATTAGAAGAGGATAAGGTTAGGTCTACGGCAGATAATGATCCGTTAAAACTGTTGTATCTGGTGGGATCTCCATTGTTTAGTAATATGAGAGATTGTTCGTTTTCGATTAATTGTTCGATTGTTTTACCACGGGAGTCTGTGATGTTACATCCCCAAGATGTATTGCGGCTGTTGAAGTCTCCCATTAATATGAAAGGTTTCGGAAGTTGGTCTATTATGTTTTTAATATCAAAAGACGTGAAGGGAGTACTGTCTGGTATATAAATATTACAAATGCAAATTTGTTTATCGAGTTCGACTGTCGTCGCTATTGTTTCTAAGTGGGTTTGGATCGTGACTTCTTTGCTTTCAATATTCTTATGGATGAATATCGCTACTCCTCCACTGGCTCTATTTGCTATTGTACGATTTTTAATGTATCCTGTGAAGTTTTTAAGGTAGGGACTTTGAGAATTTTTTAAATTAGTTTCTTGGAAACAGAGTATATGAGGGTTGAGTTCGAAGAGAATTCGGTTTATATCAACGGATCTTTTGAAGAATCCGTTTATGTTCCATTGAATAATACTGGTCATGACTGAGTGAGGGATGTGAGTTTTAATTTTGGTCTGACGGCGGCAGACTTTGGAAGAGAAGGTGTCTTAGTCTAGTGAGCTTGGCCTTCATTTTGGTTTCCCTTATCATTGGCTGAATTTTTTCGGTTATATCGATGATCGTTTTGATGTCGGTGTTGACTTGTTTTAAAAGGGTGTGTATGTTGATGGATTTATTTGAAAAGTTTTCGATTATATATTGATATTGCAGCAATGAGATTGGTACGTTGTTGGTGTCGAGGAAGTGGCTTTCAACTGGTTTTAAAGAGCTGACTATTGGGTTATCTTCAGCTTGTGAGAAGGAGTTGGAACGAGAGCTTATTTTTGGTTTTTTTTTGTTGGGCTTGCCTTTGGAGATAGGGGAGTGAGGAGAGTTGTTCGTGGTGGGTGACATCGGCGTCGAAGCTGTTTCCGATAGGGGTCTTTTGTTATTGTCAGTTGTATCCATGCTGGGGTCCCCAGTAATTTGTAGAGGTTCTTTTTCGTTGCTTTTTCTTGAGATAGTATTTACAGGGGCTGATGGAGAGGAATGTATTATCACTGTGTCTGTTGTGATGGGGAGATTTTCTAACCAATCCAGGTTTGTGTTCTCTGACGTATTGTGTATTAGGGGAGGTTGCAAAGGTAAAATGATATCTGCTTTATCATTGCATTTTTCGGGTGAGTTTTCCGGTTTTAATAAAGGGTTATGATCATGCACTGTTTGCATGTTTGTATCATTTAGAAGATCTTTTTTGCATGTATTGGATGTATGTCCAGTTTTATGACAAGTGTAGCAGGTAAGAGTGTCGTCCGTGAAGAAAACTCTAAATTGGGACTGATTGTGTGATAAGGTCAGAGATCCAGGTAATTTGTGTATGTCTTCATGTTTAATATATATCTGTCTACGAAAACTTAGGATGTGTTCATATCCCACGAGGTTAATACCGGCTTTGAGATGGTTAATTTGAGATGAGGGTGATATATCTAAGTTTTGAAGGGCATGCAGTATAGTTGTGTTAGGTATGGAGGGGCAGACGTTAGATATAACAATACGTTTTGCTGGGTTTAACAGCCTGCGTAATTGTATTTCATGTCCGTTTATAGTGATTGTTGGGTTTTTGACGATGAGCGATTCAAGTATTTCTTTGCTGTTAAGAAATATGCAAAATCTATTGTTTGAGATTCTGGATACGAATAATATGTTTTTGGGCTGGACGATTTGGCCGATGGCTATTACGTAATCCTTTTGTGGGATTCCGTCAATTGAGTTGAACACGATTGCTTGTTCTCTATTGGGTGTTATCTCTTTAGCGACAATGCTAGCGAAATTTAATGAGCTATCGGTGTTATTAATACCATTATTGGATGTCGGTTGTGTATGATTGTTTTTATGAACATTAGATACGACGTTATCGGAGTATACGGCTGGGTTTGTCGCGGTGTCATTAGGTAGTTCGGCCGTTATCGTACTGGCCGTCGTAGGTGGATGGCGGGTGGAGGTATTCATTGCGATTACGTTCCGTGATGTCGATGGAGAATTTGAGATAGATTTATTTCCTTTAGTTGATGGTGATGTGGGGATTTTGGAGTTGATAGAATGTGTGTGCATATTTTTTTGAGTGTTTGATCTACTGGGGTTTGGTGTGATGGGCATGGTGCCCGAGGAGTTTTTTTTCATATCGAGAATACTAATGCCTGGGTATTGTATAACTAATAATTAATTAATAGTCATATTACCTGGTATCGGTGTATTACGACGTGGCTGTGTTGGCTATCGAAGCTATAAAAGCGCACTCGCGATAAGGTAACACACGTGTTGCTCTGACGGGTGCGGAACACGTACTGAATAATAAAAATTACCTACACCTTTAAGCTAGGCTTGTGGTGGTGTAGGGAGTAACAGTACATATATATATGATTTAATTAATTACTTAATTTAACAAATAATAACCAACATTGTAAAATAATTAAAATAATTAAGAGATACTAAAATATACAATTTTCTTATAATAGACATTGCCTTAGTTCACTAGATAAAATATTGTTTATACATTTTTTTATGTTAATTTGATCATTAAAAATATTTTTTTTTACATCAATTGGCAAGGCGTTAAAAATGACAGGACCCATATAATTAATAAATTTTTGACCAAAACTCGTATTAGTAAATAAGACTTTAATATTACATAGTCTATCTTCCCCCAAAGGCTTGTCATTCTGTTTAATAAAGAAAAAGTCTGATTTTTTATGTACAAACATGATTGCGGATTTTTTGTAAAGTAATTCAAGCGGAAACACATTAAACTCTATATAGTTTAACGAGGTAGACCCAATAAGATTGTCCTTTTTCAGACATATACGAATTAAACTATTTTGCTGAACCCTTAATGGCTTAAGAACATTTATGGATGCACCTCCCCAAATTACCATGCCATATTGAAATAAAGATTGGTATAGAGAAAGATAAACTATTCTCAATGTATTATTTGTATTTATCATTATCTTCCATATTATAGTATGAGTAGAGTATAATGAGTAGCCGGCTCGGAAATGACATTTAGGTACAATATTATTTTACTAATTAATAGGTACCTAACATATTGACAATTTAATAATTTCATGTCGTACGGAATTTGATGAAAACGAGTTTGTATAATAATATAAAAACCGCGCGGGGGTAAAAAACTGAGCATATGCCCGGAACGTGCTTTGAAGAGAAAAATATATATAACCGACCTATATATAATACGCAACATTATACATAGTACGCTTATACATTATATAGTGTTATATACATACCCATTATATACGTATATACTATGGTATATACAATATTATTATACATGAATTCGTGTACATTATTGTTTTGAAAATGTTCAACGCGTACTTTAATAATAATATCCCGAATAACAACGGAATAGTCTAAAAACAAATATATACGGTTTTCGCGTTTTGTATGCGTACGGGCGAGTTAAAAACAAATTTCAAACTTTTATTAAAAACCGACGGAATGGTGCAGCAGTAATATAAGCTGCCGATATAATATCATTATTATGACGTCGAGCGCGAAATGAAAATTTCAAACTTAAATGGATGTTATATACATTTCAGATAATTTAGCACAATATGCGAAAGTGCAGGCCAATATAACCGTCATGACCCTCGTGACTTGGAATTTAACTAATAGTATATTTAAGTACTTAACTAATATTAAAGTAGGTATACCATTATAATAATATGAATATGTGAATAAAAAAATATCAAATAATTCCAAAAATTAATGTTTTTAAAGTGCCGAAAGATAATGAAATAACCATCGTGACGGTGGAAATTATAGATTTTTTTTTATATATAAGAATCACACAATCTATACTAAGAGCACAATAAGCGTATTTGAATAAGAGAGTAAACAAGCAGGATAATACGGGGCTAAGAAAATTATAGATAAAATTCAAACATTGATCAAACGTAAAATTTTTATTGTAGGTATACACATTTTAACCAACTATTCAAATGGGTATGTATAAAATATAAATAATATATTTCGGAATTTTAATTTCACAACAGTTGCAAGAATATATTATATTTATAACTCAGGTTTTCTATTACACGCATACATTTTTTAATTAATTTCAGAGTTATTAACATTTTTATTCCATATATATTTATATTACCTATGTAATATAATATTATGTGTTAACTTCATAATCTCGCAACAACCAATAATAGGTAACAAAATATGATTCTTTATAGACTAAATTGTATTGCAGTTATTTGTTGATTGTTCGTTGTTCTTAAAATATGTTTATTTTAAATTGAAAATCTTGATAAGCAGGTGGGTACCAAAATGGCTAAAAATCCCGTCATTTCCGATCGTAGTAGGTATAAGTTATTTTCTTATATCAGCACAAGTAATTCGACATCATTTTTACATACTCAGCCCTCGTCACATAATTTTTATTATATTGCTGAACAATTTTTTCGGGTGAATTCTAGGTCACTTAGATGTTATATGGACGCAATTTACTATACCTACCCAATTTAGAACCCGAAAAATACCGAGCGCAATTGTTTACTATACTATTTTTACTACCAGCTCACTGTGGGCCCAATTTACAATATTGCTAAAATCGCGGATACCATCGACTTCGATCAGAAATATTGAACTTTGAAGTCCACATCAAGTCATTTACGGTATATGATAATATAAAATCCACTCGCGCGTAGATGTACGACGTATTTTATTAGAATATATTATTGTACGTACCTCTATCATCATGTACAGCTGATGTCGTGGAATATAATAATATATTTTTTTATTTCCATTTCTATTGTCGTCGAACCGTAGTTACGTGTACGGAGAAAATTAGTCGACCGAATGGCTACCTCCAATACCGGCCCATTCGATGTATACACGTATAATAATAATATGTGCCTACAATACATAAACACAGAGACGATATTCAATCAACCAGACTGATAATAATTCCGATGGCGAACCGCAAGGCTTACGGGACGTAGGTACCGTACCATCGTACGGTGGTATACCGCGACAACAGTATTCGGTTTATGATATTATATTACGTGTACCAATGTCCTATATTATATGTGTGTACTGCTGATTACTGACAGGATTCCATAGTCTTATGAGAGACGAGTAACGCAATCGTATAATAATACATAGTATAGTATTATACTATTTGTAGATATATTATTTTAATGTGCAGAACTTCACTGAAGAAGCAGCGGAACTTCCTCGTTCTCTATTATACTTATAATTTATATAGGTATATATCGATAGTTACCTACTTTAAAAGCATATTATTATGCCAACCGAGTTCCTAAGACATTATAATTATTATATACATACGTCTTATTTTCCGCGTTAAAAATGAAGGATGAAAAAATAATTTAAATTCGTCCAAGATTATGAAATCCCTAAAAAGAGGTAAATCTAACTTTATTATTTATCGTTATTGTATATTATTATTGTGTGTATAGTTTTTTTAAATAATTTTTTTTGTTTAATTAAATGTTTTGAAACTGGGGTTATTGACCTAAAGGTTATTTTTAGTCAGTTATTAGTGAGGTGGGAGTATACAGATTGGAACACTTGAATATGTGGACAGGATTTGTCACTAAAAACCCGAGTGATGGTCACCCATCCGGGAGCTAGTGACGCTGGCATATTATGCTTGATCTCAGAACACAAAAGTGACTGAGGCCAACCGCCACGCCACACCAAGCCACACACACAAACTTATTGTATGACATATTATATTGCACGTTCTAACAATAATTGACCGGACGTATATAATTTTGTAAGAATCATTTGAATAATTGAATGTACAATGTATATAGTTCCGGTGTTAAAATGTAAAATCTTCTTGATTTAACCCTTCAATAATAAATAAATATAATATTATACGCCATTATTACCTATAGGAATAAAACCGACAAACAAAAAAAAATAATAAGGCACAGGTAGACTACCTAGTACCTATATAGTTCGTCGTCGAGGGTCACCCATAAAATGTGCCCACTGCGCGTAGACAAATTTCCGCAAACGATGACTGCCACTGCAGGGGGAGAGATCTTTTATGGCTTTTCGCTTGCTATTAATTTCGTCTAGCCGCATGTTATATTATACGATATACAGGGTGATCCGTTCGACGCGAGATACTATCATTATTCCATAAACTATTAACGTTTTTGAAAATATCGCTTTTACGTAATTTTAAGTATACAGTGTGTTCACGATATGAGGTACCACTTAATACTTCTTCTGGATGACGTTGGATTGAAATGGAATTTTCGGGAGATAATGAGTCAAAATTTACAAATAATGGTGTAATGAATAAACAAAACCATAGATTTTGAGATAAAACAAATCCACACTGGTATAGAGAAACTAACTTTCAAACTATTTGGGGGATCAATGTTTGGTGTGGATTAATTGATGGAAAGCTGTTAGGTCCTTATTTTTATGACAGAATACTCACTTTTAAAAGGTACTCAGATTTTATTGTAAATAAATTACCATTAATGTTTGAAGATGTGTTACTAGCCATGCGGGAAAATCTTTATTTTCAACAAGATGGTGCACCAGCACACAATGCCATTATTGTTCGACAATATTTAAATGAAATGTCTCCAAAACGATGGATCGGCACTTATGGGGTGATTCCATGCCATGGCTGGCAAGATCTCCAGATTTGACACCATTGGACTATTTTTATGGGGGCATTTAAAAACCGAGAGAGTTACAAATTTGAATTTTACCTGAAAATGTGTATTTAGGTACTTCCTATAACTATCTCCCGAAAATTCCATTTCAATCCAACGTCATCCAGAAGAAATATTAAGTGGTACCTCATATCTGTATATACCTAATATATAGTATATACTAATTAATAATATACATGAATTCTGTTTTTAACTTAATATACTATAAACTTATACTTTATTATATAGTTAAATACATAATTTTTCTAAAATAACGATATTTTTTACCAATTTTTTGTCGTTATAACTTTTTTAATGAATTTGTTATTTCTCGTTCCAATTCAGAATATATATTTTTTGGAGTACTATTCAAAAAAATTACATAAAACATTGTATAAATATCCAATTGCGAATTAGTGTAGTTTATATGAGTTATATGTTATAAATGTAAAGTTTAGATGAACGGAGTGCAATGGAGTTGTAGGTACCCCACAAAATGTCAGTCCACTACTCGTCTACTCCGCTCATCTAAGCACTTTAATTACGTATAACTAATAAACTGGGTGTATATTATAAATATACCTATAATAGGTAGTTGTCCGAAATTTGTTTATAATAGATCTAAATACTGGGAATAATATTGTGCTCAGGGAAATCAAAAATGTATTTTGCCATTTAAAAGGGTAACGACTAAAAATCATGTAAAAGAAATATTTTCAAAAACGTTAGTGTTTTCTGAAATAATGAGTGTCATATACACCTCCGTTTCAATAAGGATCAACTCGTATAATATGTATACATGCGTACTTAATACTTATATATAGATAAAACGAAATTACTAGTTCGCAGAACCCTTCACTGCAGTTTGTCCATAGCTATTACTATTAACTATTACTATTAGCTAATACCTACGAGTCATTCGGATAAGTATACTTACCGACCATACATATTAGTCATTATACACATTTCTGCTCTGGTATCCATTCAAATCGTGTGTATATGTATTGTATATATATTTTTATATTTTTATTTATTAAAGAAGCGCGCCGTATAAGGCTTCACGCATGTCTATCCAGCTCGGTGGTTGATTGTTTACTTTAAATGTGTCACGCAAAAATAGCATACGGTTTTTTTTTTCGATGGGATTTTAAAACTTTTCTAATTACTTTCCTGTGCACAGACACTCCGCCGCCCCGACAGCGTTCCCGCAAACAGACGGGTATACGGTTTTATAAAACATTTTTTTGTTTCTATTTTGTACTTTTGTATAAATTATCATCCCGTCTGTGCACGGGGCACAATGGAAAATTGCCATCGTCGTTATTAAATTATTATACCGTGCAACAATATACCTCTCTATTATTATGCTACAAGTTATAATGTCATCGCAATTATTATTCGAAAGTCGAAACCGTCAAAACGCTTTTTTGCGGCGTCGTTTCTGCGGCGGAATATATTTTTATTCGCAACAAACCGAAATCCGTCAAGTAATCTTTTTAATTGACTCGGACGGAAAAGAAACGGCGTACACAGTGTCGCTTATAATTTAGATTGAAACAATAAGTTTTTTAATAAAAGTTTTAGTCCAAGGTATTCAACTGCCAAATAACTATAAACAAAAATAAAGAACGTATTTATTTATATTTTAATGTTTATATAACGCAACTCATACATAATATTTAATACATCATTGAAAAATGATGACAGCACCATGTTAAAAAAAAATCATTGCTAATAATTAGTGTGTAGTTGAGTTGATAATATTAAATATTTGTTTGAAAATACATCAATAAATTTCAAAACATATACGCCATATAAAATACCTATTATTCTTACTAGGTAGGTACTATGTATTATAATATAAAAGACGGTATATTATACTACTTATTTATTAGTTTAATGCTATATATTTTGTTTTAATTTATCATTATTTCAAGGGTCTCGTATTAACCTAGCCGGCTATAGGGGAACCATCCTTTGAAGTTTGAACTTTTACATGATTATTTTATTACCTAAGGAAAATATTAGGTTTCTTTAATTTATGTTGATTTTATTAATATGGAAACAAAACTAAAGCATATAATAAACCTTTCTTTAACTAACCTATAATGGCTAATAATAATATTATCATGTCGATAGTATTAAAAGCTTCACGTGGCTCTGTAGCACGAATTAAGATATACTGGATACGGAACTCATTTTTCGTGGCAATAACTTCTTACGTTACGGCTAGACCACTAGCGCTTTATAGAATGGTTCTGTGTTAAATGGGAGAATAAGGAAATAGTTCGGTTAACACAACAATATTATAAAGCGCTGTGTGTCATACCATAGTCTAAGAAGGTTTGACTATCAACTACTGATAAGCGACCGTTCCGTATCCAGTATATCTCAATTCGTGCTCTGTAGTTAGAAACGACGGGACGTATTTTCTATATTACTGTCAATTTATAGTTTATACTTTATACTTTATATAATAATAATAATTGAACTTCTCCACACTTTAGGACCGAATATTTATGGTCGTTATTATATAATATTTTTCTTCGAAATAGTTATCAATGAAATAATTAAAATTGCTTTTAGGTACTTTTCAAACAACAATAACTTTTAAAAAACTATTTCACGCTACTTACTGCTGTAGGAATTTCGTTACAGATTATACCCGACACTGAATACGGTTATACTATAGGTATATATGGTCAAATACTCATTGTATACCTAGTCGTAACGCATTTATACGAAATTTCAGAATAAATTTTCAATGAGGACCATAACCCTTTTCATTGATTATAATCCTAGTGACAATACCTACATACATTTATACATTTTTGATTGATCGCTTTCAAAAATCTTTGACATTGAAGAAACCGGTGCGCATATAATATTATAGTGCGTTCTCCGATTCATGAATACAAAGGCGTACTACTTTTTTTCGATCGAACCTATACTGTGACATTTGACGATATGTGAATAATTCATTGTACACCGATCGCTATACGAACAAATACAATAAGTACAATAATATACAATATATCATGTGTAATATAATAATATTATACAATAATGTATTAATAATGTATTTTTATGCTTTAAACTGTACAACGCAAAAAGCAATAAATAGTTACTATATATAATCAGATATTACACGTATATATGTTTCTATAAACGCGTACGTTGAACACACAATACGTACAAGATTGCTAATACATGTATGATGTATTATCTATAATATCTATCCGACTACTTAACGTTATTGAAAAAAAAAATACATCTTTCTACACAAACCCTGCAACGTATCGTTTTTAATCATTTTTCAGTTTCATGGGAAGCTACATTTTACTTAATGAACCGTCCGACAGGAAACATTAAATTATACGGTCGAAATATCCCAAAAACACGGTTTCCCTTTACACCTTTTATGTGCGTGGGGTATAAAGCGAAGTGGGCGAGCACAACAACCCCCATAACTAACACCCATTTCGTGATGCACCTGTACCTATATATTTATATATTATATACCCGAGCGACGCTCCTATTTATATATATAAATATAGGTAGATCCATTGATAATATTTTAGATTTATGCGTCTCATTATTATGTGCCTTTTTTTAAAACTCTTACCGTGTCAATCAGATAATAATATATTACTACATTTTATTTGTATTCGATAAAATATCTCAATATATATATATGTGTAGAACATATTACTCAAAATATATAATATAATCTGAACTGAAAGTATATACAGACGGCGACGATGCGATGTAGCGATGGCACCGTCAAACTGTCGCAGGGTGTGTTTCGGTGTGCGCCTGTCCAATAATAAGTCAACGGTTTTTTTTTCTATTCGATATTTTTTGAAAATAATACATATACCTAAGGCTCAGGAGAACTCGGCATACACTTTTTGCTTTACCTGAATTCTACGAAATTAAACTATAGTTTCGCGTTTTGTTAAACTGCAGGTCTGCAAGACATATTATCCGCGATCAACAGGTCGAGTATTGTGTATCCGTGTAAATATGTTCAATGTTGAACTATACACATTTGTACTAACTTATTAATATTATAGTGATAATATTCAGATATAGTTTTAATAGACTAGGTATGATATTTGCCAGCTTTAAAGTTTACGAATGTGGCTGCAGGAAGAGAGATCCGAATAGTCCAACCAGGTAAGTGTTGGGTGTGAACTTGGACTGCAAATACAGCAGCAAGACTCCCTTCAGTATTAAACGCACTTTTAATTCGGTCCAAACATCGTCGTATATTTCAATATGACCAATAACATTTTTATTTAAAAAGTTTTGCTCGTTATTCGGGCAGCAGGTATCTATATAAAATTATTATATAATGTGTAGTGGAACGTAGAAAATAATATTTGGTGTTTATTCCACGTGAACAATGGTGTCTAAGTCTTTGGAGTTTTCGAAAGCATAATATTATAATACACGACGATAAATTCAGTCGATTCGCTCGCGAACAAGACGTGCTCTCTCTTTCCGTGTTTTGATTATATATAGGTATTATAATATCAACCCCGGTACAAAATATATTTATATAAAATGTGTTAAAACTTTTTAAATATTTCACCGTTAGTTTATGCGTGCATAATATATATATATAGTTACCTATATATATGCGAGTGAATGCGCCGGCCGCGTTTTAAAAATTTTAAATCATGTCTCGCCCCCATAACTCGTGATTATCTCGCGTCGAAACACATTATGAACGTGAGCATATAATTTAATAATTGGCGCATTATAGAAAAGACGCGGAAAATAGCGCGAAAACGTCACCGTTTTGTATATAACACTATACAATATCATTATATTATACTATTTGAGTATTTCCAAACGTTCAGTTTTTCGTCGATAATAATGACAAAAATAATAATGAGGTACCTACGTCAGCCTGGCACCTTGAATTCATAATTTCGAAGTCAAACCATACTACAAATAATAGCAACCAATTCATAACAATTATTAAACGAAAAATCAGAATTTGTAACCCAAGTCTTAACCCTAAAATTTGTGTTTCACTCTTCGGGTGTCAGGCTGACGACGTATATTATAATAATGCATCAATATATTACTATTTTAGTGCGATATTATCCGACTATACAATGTACATTTTATTTAACCGTCGAACTGTAATAGTTCATAGTACTAAAAGCTAAATGATTAATAATATAAATAAAAAAATATTACTATTAGGTATATTTACCTATAGGTACTATACAGTACATACCTACGTCATGTATATACGATTACCGTTATGAATATATATTGTTATTAAACGTTTATTATTTCATGGCGTTTTTTTTAACGACCTTTTTTTTGACGGTAACAAAACAATAAGAAACCGGATTTAAAAAGCGGAAGTCAAACAAAAAGTGTCGAAATTGAACAGTAGGTAGACGCCAGACGGCACAGTATTTTACAGCGTTTTACATCAACTAATATGCATTTTCGGTAATGGTCTCCGGGGTCCGATTTCGCGTTAATAACGACTACCATATTATTATTATACCATTTTAATTTCATCGTGTCACCACCAGAACGGTATTTTAAAACGGACATTAATTGTATGTGATCGTTATGACGTGTTACCGTTTCACACTTGTGCGCCACGGGAATTAATCATAAATGGTAATTTAAAACACATTAACGACAACGCGTGGAATTTCGGAAGTAAACTGTCGACCATGCGACGATAATAATATTGTTACTAAGTAATCATTAGTCATATAAAATCGAGTGGTTACGCACTATAAATCGGAAATACATATATGATATTATTATCAATCGAAGTGTAGTAATAGTTACATAGATATAGGAGCATATGACGGGCCATATGACTCATCGTAATATTACTAAACTACTGTTATGGTTGTAATTATCATTATGCCTATTTGACATTGTATAGCATAATATAGACACTGCAGGTACGAATTAGTTATTTTTAAAATGTCTATCGAAACAAAGCCATTAATATTCTTTAACGAATGACGAAGCAATGTAATGTGGATTAGTGCGAATAGCATTACATTATTATAATAATATTAAAAAATATTAAGCTGATAGAAAAATGTAAAATATTATATTAGGTTTATCCTAACAGGTGGCACTTACGTATAATATCATGTAAACGTATAAAAGATAAAAACGAAAACTGTAGTGTCGTTATATTATGTTATTTGCATGAATGATATTGCCTAAGTTATGATAAATAATCACCCTGTGCACATATCACATTTTTTTGTCTAGTATAGGTATATTATATACTATATACCAGGGATGTGCAAACGGCTTAAAGAGGCTAAAAAATAAAAATAAATAGACAAGTACTAGGTAGTAGGTAGTAGGTACCTATCTATTCGAAAGAATCAAAACGTTGCAGGCTTATCTTGCACCGGAAGCACATCACCGAAGTACACCTTAGCGAGAACAATATTTTAGCCTCCAGTCGTTCGCAATTTCTCAAAATTATAATATTACATTATTAGTGTGCGTTTCTCCCCCCCCCCTCTATTGTCTGCACATTAGTCGAATGGCAGAAGGGTGGAAGTCGTCGGCGGGGTGGTGGCGACGGTTAAAAAGAATGAAAAAAAAAAACCGTTAAAAACGCTCATCGTCGTTTATCTTCGACATGTGCAAGTTGCGGTGCGTACTATCTACCGACCATCTCACAACGCACACTGACTCACACACAAACACACACACACACACACACACACACACACACACACACACACACACACACACACACACACACACACACACACAAACTTACACAAAAGCGATTGTCGTCGATGGTATAAAATATAAAAATATTTTATTGTATATTATTATGAACAGTCATACGATTATAATGATTCGACGTTTAGCGTCGCTGTGCGTATTGTTGTGCGCGAGTAATATACGACGGCGGCGAGAATCCCGAAACCGCGTACAAATCGGACGGCGTCGCCCCCGAATAATATACCTAACCTATACACCTGGAAATGACATACGACAAAATATGTCGAAAAACGAATACGACATTTCAAGCGATAATAATGGTATAGGTGCTATACGGTGGGAATACAGAACCGAGTCCGGCGAATAGTATAATATTATTATAACGATAATATGTACAACGATAACAATAATATGAGATGGCTTCGTTTTCTTTAACGGATGTATACGCGCACACCATTCGAGTAGGCGGCAGTGTACCATCACCACCATCACCACCGTCGTCATCATCATCACCATTATCGTCGTCGTCGTCATCGTCCATTGTTGTCAGTCGCGTACCTCTCTATACGTTTGTACCTGGTCCCCACCGCCGCCTCGATTGTGTGTGTGACTCGGACGACTACACACGCAAACGCACACACCACGCACACGCACGCCAGAACGGTGTAAAAAAAGAGGAGATGGCGTGTAGTGCGCTCGTGTGTGTGTGTGTGTGCGTGTGTATAATATACGACGACGTCACGGACCGACGGGAATGCGGTCGTCAGGTAGGGCACAACCGGTGAGTTCCTGTTGCGGTCGGACGACTCGAGTGGGGGGAAACGTTCGACGGCGACACGAGCGCCGGCCAGTACCGCCGCCCGCTCAGTCAGTTTTCGATACCGGTTTGTGTCGCCGTCTTCGTGTGTTCCGCGCTCGAAAATATTATTGTGTGTGTTGCGTCTGTGCTCTCGCGAGTGTGATCCGTTTTGAAGATGATGTCTTGTTCGCGTCGACGACGTGCGTGATCCATTTACGATACTTACAGTGCGCAAGTGAAAAAGTATTATTATTATCATAACTCGTACAACTTGTTCGGGTTTTTCGTGCGAAATATCGACATGTCGCCGTCGTCACAGTTATAATAACAGTGCCCGTAATCCGGACTTGGCGATATCGAAAAGCGTGCGCCTCGAATACTATTTTTAATATTACATTATTTAAATTTCTCGTCTTTGCGGGTTATTCGCTATCGCGAAAATGTGGCGGTTTAGCGGCGGTCGCAGTGCGCGGTTCTTGGCCGCGGCGGCGTTGCTGGCGCTGGTGGTGCCGTCCGCGGTCCGGTCGTTTGAGGGCTGCCCGGCTGTGTGCTCCTGCAAGTGGAAAGGCGGCCGGCGGACGGTCGAGTGCGCCGACCGCGCGCTCATCACCGTGCCGACGGGCGTGGACGCGGACACCCAGGTGTTGGACCTGTCCGGAAACAATCTGCAGATCCTGCCCAACGAGACGTTTTACAAGGCGGGCCTGGCCAACTTGCAGAAGGCGTACCTGCGCAACTGCCGCATCGGGCAGATTGACGAGAGTGCATTCCGTGGTCTGACGAACCTGATCGAGCTGGATCTGTCTAACAACATGCTCACGTCCGTGCCGTCGTATGTGTTCCGGGACGTTCCGTACCTGCGAGACCTGTCCGTGGCCGGCAACCCCATACAGAAAATCGAAGCGCACGCCTTTTCCGGCTGTCCGTCCGTCGTTAAGGTGGACGCGTCCCACTGCGGGCTCCAGTCGGTGGCCGGTCTCGCGTTCAGCGGCGTCGTCCGGTTGGAGACGCTCCGCATCAACGACAACCGGCTGACCGAGCTGTCGGCCACCGTGCTCGAGTCTCTCAACAAGCTCCGGTCCGTCGAGCTGCACGACAACCCATGGGTGTGCGACTGTCACCTGCGGCCCATGAAGCTGTGGCTGGCCGGCAACAACGTGCCGTACAGCCAACCGGCCCTGTGCTCTGGCGGCCCAGACAGGCTGTCAGGCAAGCCGCTCACTGACCTGGACGTGGAGGACTTCGACTGCCGGCCGGACGTTCGCGCCGAGTCCCGGTACGTAGAGGTGACAGAGGGTCACAACGTAACGGTCCGGTGCCGGGTCGAGCCCGGTTCGATGGCACACATTGCTTGGTACCTGAACGGTCGCCGGCTACAAGGCGCCGGTACACCGGCCGTCGGATATCCGGGCGCCGCGTCCGCCAACCCGCGCATGTTCGTCGTGGACGGCGTGGACGAGGAGGACGGTGGCCGCCGGAGCGAGATGACGCTGACGGACGTGCGGCGAGAGGACGCGGGCCAGTACTCGTGTCTGGCCGAGAACCGGGCCGGCAACTCCGAGGCCAACTTCACCGTTTACGTGACCGACCGGCCGTCCGTCATCATGTCGACGTTCGGTTCGGCGCACGTGAACGGCGTGGCCGCCGCCATGGCAGCACTCATCGTTTTCATACTGGTGTTGATCGCGTTGACCGTGATGCGCATCCGGAGGTCCGGATATCCGGCCGACACCAAGCCCACGGAAGTGGCGGGAAACCGCAACGGTGGCGGTAGCGGCAAATCCAACACCGGTTCGATGGCCATGCATGGTGGTGGAGCGACATTGGGACGCGGCGCGGGAGGATACGGAAACGGCGGGATGTTGACAGGGGGTGGAAAGACCAACCCTGCCCTGGACATATCGTCCGTGATCGAGAGGAACTACGACCCTGACCTGGAACCCGGGCTGGGATCCGTCTGCACGCCCACAGGATCGTATCACGTATCCGGACTGGACCTTATACACGACCACGACGCTTCCCGGTTGGAGATGTGTGATTCGCCGATGTCTTCGACCGCCAAACCTCCACCGTCGTATTACAGCGGCGGCAGGACCGCATCCAGTGGCGGAAACGTGCGACCGTACGACGATCGGACGCCGATCATCGGCACCGGAAGTGCGGGCGACGCGTACAGCGTGGGCACCGGATCCGACGAAGTGTTCTCGTACAACAGCCAACAGCAGTTGCACTACGGCGGTGGTCATTACGGCCATCAACAACAACAAGCCGTTGGCGGCGGGAGCGTCAACAGCGATTACCCGGCCGACTACGGTCTGCCGATTATACCGACCGGCCATCATCTCAACCAGTCTTCGACCAACGTGTCTCAGTACGGCCATCATCCGCAGCAGCACCCCCAACAACAACAACAACAACACCACCAGCAACAACAACCATCACAACATCATCAGTTCTACAACAACCATCTCCAACACCAGCAGCAGCAGCATCAACATCAACCGGAATACGTCCAACAACAGCAAGACGCGTCTCAGCAACCGTCGGTCAAGACCCTGCGGGTGTGGCAGAGGGGCGTACCGGTGTTGCCCACCACGCCGTCCCTGCAGAGGTTCGCCAACAGGACTTCGCCCACCACACCCGGCACCGACGTCTGAGGGTAGTACTCGATTCGAGTTGACCCGGGTTCGTTGTTGTTATCCTTCCGACACCTGTAGTACACCGTAATGTTAATCTTTCATGTTGTACCGTTGTTTCGTTTTATTTCATGACGTCGCGTTTCGTTACTCTTCTGCGATTTTTGTTGTTATTTTGTTGTTATTGATGTAATATGGTTATTATGTTGTTATTTTTAATTTCGTGCTCGGCGTGTGACGCAACCGCGATGACCCGAAACGGACGATTTTTTTTCATCCCGACAACTCTCCAGCTGGACTCGCGACCAAAATCTTTGGCCAACCATAGGTAGAACGACCTTTTCAAATCGTCTGCCGAGTAGGTAGTGAAAAAAAAAAAAGTATCTTTTTTCGGTAAAAACTCCGACCGGTCACGTGTATAGGCTCGTTTTTTTTTTCGAGTAAAAAACGAAATATTTTTCCTAATTTTTCGAAAACCAAAACGAAACGGAAAAAACCGGCCGTGAGATCTCATTCGTTACGGAGACTCGCTTCATGCCCAATGTTGTTCCTCTTGTACATTATTGTAATAGCTGATGTATATATATAAAATATTATATTGTAGATACGACGGCGTGATGTACCTAAATATATCATTATTATTACTATATATCACGCCGTAAACGAGTTATGTGTAAGTATAAAATACGTATAGACGTATTATTAATATTTCCCCCCAAAATATGGCTGTGATGATGCGGTTTGTTTTTTGCTCGATGGCGACAAAGAAAAACCTATTTTTTTTATTATTATTATTATTTTTTTTTTTTTGAAATTACCTCTGTAAGATAAAAATGTTAAAAACAATAAAAATAAAAAGAAGTTACGATTATTCCGTAATATTGTTTAATGCAAACGACTACCATAATATATAATACAATATAAAATATTATGGCGACGGTGACGGTGACGATATTATGTAGGCGCTCGCACGACGCATCGCTGAAATACCAAATCAAACTTTATTATTATTACAATTGCAGTTTAATAATTAATATGTTTTTATTAAAACGCATAAAGTTATAAAATATTATATCCCTCGTGTCCGCGGCGTGCGCCAAAACTCTGGTCATCCGGCGTCATAGACTATATAGTATATATTATATTATTATTATTATTTACGCATTATCACTACCTATTATTATATCATATTATGTTATAAAATTGAATGAATACGAACCTATGATTATAGTTATTGTAATATTTCCATTTTTTAGTATTATCGTTGTTACAATATGTATATATATAATATATAATAAGGAATATTATTTATTTGTGGCATGTGTAGGTAAAAATATATTTAATATTAAGCATTGTACCTATATTTTTTTTCTCTTATAATTTTGATGAACTATAATATAATATAATATTATGTTCATCGTTTTTTCGTCGGCCCCATACAGTATATATTTTATTATAATATTATTATCATAAATAAAATACGAATTATACGTTAAGACAATAAAATAATTTATTATATACCCGACGTTTTTTATTTAAATATACGATTATTTTTTTTTTTACATATATTAAATCATTTGCTGAGCTCCGATCGTAATATTTTTGTCACGGCCACATTGTACTGTTTTTCCAGAGGCGTTTATTCGACATTGGTAGACGTACACTATTATTATATCGCGATCCATCACAGATCTGTGAGCGGTATCAATGGTAACCTATCCTATATCTACCACGGTTATCGCACATTTATAGTTTCGCCGCGGCGGTTCTCCTTGACACGTGGCTGTGACGTTATGGACCGCATCTCCGCCGCCGCGTGAAAGTTCGAAGGATGAGCAGCAGCTATGGAGAGACAGAGAGACGTTCGTCGTAATTATTATTTGATCGTTACGACGTGCAACAGCGGGAGAACGGTTTTTCCTCCGTTCTCTTCTCTCGTCTCTAATAAAACAATATATTACGCCGGGTCCACATAATAATATAGCACCGGGGCAATGAAACAAAACGTCTTAAACACGCAAAACTTTTCCCAACTAGGACGATCTGAAATTGTTTTTCAAAACACAAACACAGACCCGGGATTATAAAATTTATGATAATACGTTACATTATTATTATATTTTGAACGCGTACACAGCGGGTAAGGCTGCCAGGGTACCTACTCCCTGGGAGTAGAGTGTTCTGTGTCTCGTCTGATATATTATTACAATGTATAAGCACACGTTTTATAGTCTCTTAAATAATATTGCGTTGTGTTTTTGAGAGAAAACTCGCAGACGAATGACTCCGAAGGCGACGACGGAGAGCTGCGTACCTAGACGGAGACGGAGCAAATAATATACAATAAAAATGGTAAGAGAAAAAAAAAATCTTACGCGCCGCCGACGAAATCTTTCGAACGGTTACGGACAGGTACACAGACGATCATATATAGGTAGGTAGGTACCTACAGAAAACGGCATTAGGTTATGTATAGCTGCTGGTATATAATATGATGTCGAAGCCACCACAATGACAAAAAAAAAAAGCTATATATATTATTACACGCAGATGGGAGGGCTCACGGTTTTTTTTTTCATTCTTTCTTCGGG
The DNA here is from genome assembly GCA_949089665.1 of Macrosiphum euphorbiae. Taxonomy (NCBI): domain Eukaryota; kingdom Metazoa; phylum Arthropoda; class Insecta; order Hemiptera; family Aphididae; genus Macrosiphum; species Macrosiphum euphorbiae. The sequence goes on along the minus strand of CARXXK010000001.1, from coordinate 62,366,903 downwards.
GCCGTTCACTATTCTTTATTCCTTCACCCCTCCACCCACGTATACCTTCTTCGTCATCGTATACGGTATATACCTGTAGCCGCACACCTGGTATACCTACCGATTATCCGAAATCTCGACGCGGCGGCTTATACGCGTCTCTTTTTTTTTCCTTCAGTCCGTCGTCTCCGTCACTCACTCACCCTCTCTCTCTCTCATTCTCTCTCTTTCTCGATCCCCATCCGAAGGTGCATGGTTATATGCCTAAAGTATATAGCCACACAGGTACAATACGCTGCAGTTACCCACCTACTCCATCTCCACACACACACGTATTTATATAGTCCATGTGTGAGTACGAGTACCTGCTCCATCGTACGGACACCTGGCCCGGCGGTCCACGTTCGTTTTGTATAACCGATTTCGGCGGGGCTGCAGCTTCTTATTGTATAGGTAGAAACCCTTATCGAGACGACGGCGGTAGTGTTGCTTAGTCAAACGACTGCTGCAGTCGTGTGTTCGACCTCAATAATATAATATAATAATATATTGTATTGTTTGTCTTTTGTTGTGAAACGTTTTCGGGTCGAGACAAAATGTAAATACTCATCGCCAAACGGAGTAAACATAATCGCGAGAGCACCGCTCGTTTTAAATCTCTCGCTCTCGGCCTTGGTATGCTTATTGTAATGGTCTTATATATCGTGCACTGAGCACACACTATTATCAAACCATATAATAAAATAATAATAATAATAATATAGGTATTAAATTGTATGCGGACCTTTATGCTTTTTCCGCCATACCTCACGTGTATAATATAATACGACCAAATCCGCACAAAAAACCGCTCAAAATGTGCATAGGTGTGTATAGGTAACACGATCGATGAAAACTATAATATTGCGATAACGTAGAAACGCACACGGTATAGGTAATATTATAACATACACTCGCTATTATAGGAAAATTGAAATATTGTTTTTCTCTTTTAGTGCACTGACGTGTGTTTGAATAGGTGTTTTCGGCATGAAATCCAAGCAATTTGTATAATAATAATTTGGTCGACGGTCATACATTTCACACACAAACATTCTTATTTGATATTGTCATAAATGCGCATTTGCTAGTTTGCAACGTATATTATATTATAATAATATTTGGTATGTTAGACGTATTGTGACTCGTATTGCGTTTTAAGAGAATTGCTATTTTATTTTCCGCTTGCACGCGACATATCATCCGGAACGTCATCGCAAGTGGCCACAATTAATAAAAAAAAACCCTACGTGTGCGCTTTTTGAGAATAACATACGATAATATTGAAATAAAAAAAATCTCCAGCTGGTCGCATATCACTTTATATTATGTAGGTACAGAGTTGTGTAATAGTAGTATATATTATGTATACGTTTACGCGTTTTCAGCCGCGTTGCAATAAACATAAAAAATTGCAATAATATTTTATACGTCCTGCAGTATACCTACCTAATAATAATATTATTATCAAACCGCCAAATCAAAATAATTTATAATAATATTATACGTCGAGCCGACAACAACGGATTTTGTGTCGTGGACGGAAATATGGTAAAGTATATATAATAATATAGTCGCATCATTAAGAAAATATACATATTTTATACTCGAAAATTGCAATTTTCATAGTGCACGAGCGTTTTATTATTATTACTATTATTATAGTGACGGCGGCGTTGTGTGTCTTGTTACCGCGTCTACCATGTCCATGTGAGATACCCGGTATAGGTACACCGCACTTTGCACTGTCCCGTAATAATATCATAATAATATTTTATTACACTAACGCGGCAAAACCTAAAAAAAAAAACACTCATGAAGATGATAGTACTTAATAATATTATTATAATATAACGAACCGGCCAGTGTCGGGTTGTGTGTGTTTTAAAATTATAATATTTTGTTCGTGCACACTGTATTTACGTTTTGATTGTTGTTGTTGCAGTCGGTACCTATACATATATAGGCATACTTACCTATAACTGGTATATAATATTATATTATAATATGTGAATCCGACCGGCAGCTGCACAGCGAGCGCAACCGATTCGGAATCTCCGGGTTGATCTCTATAACGAGCGACGTCTTCCGTCGAAATTAAATTGCTCTCCGGTAAAAAGAGAATCGGAAAAAAAAATGAAATATCGTAACTATAATAATATAGGCAACGATAACATCGCTCGACGTTGGGGTCTTTTTTTCGTCGCCAGCTATCTAAAATATGAAGCACTGTGTATATTACAAACGTGATAAAAAAAAAAAAAACATTCTGTCGCACAACGAAAATCGTTCTGAATTTTTCATCCGATACATTTTCGGTGCGCTTAATATCGGTCACGGCGGTGTTATATAATATAGTTCTCGGTATATATGGTTAGGTATATTATATATAATAGGTACCATATTTGGACATTCAGGAGCGCTTGGACTGATTTTTTTGTGAGCGTGTTGGACATATTATTATATACCTTTTTACCCGCATAAGAAGAGCAACGTGTTTGGGCTAGAGTTTTGGTTGTAATGTTTCTTATAAAGCGAGTAATGAGTATTATACAAAATGCGTTTCGCCGGGAGGTCGTTTTATTTCGTGACCGGCAATATTATAATATTGACAAATGTTTATAGGTTTATCAAATTGTAAAATTGATCAGTGAATCGTTCAACCGACAATTATTAATGATAATCCAACAAATTTCAGTTTTGGTTTCGGGCCAACCACAGATATATACAATAACTAGATAGCTAACTATCGTAACAGTCGGAAGTCAACCGCCATATGTGTGGTAGTCAATGTTTCCATTAATTATTGTTATCATTTCTTATCACTATGAAATACAATATATTAAATTAAATTGTTATTACTTATTACTAATAATAATTAATAAGTCATTTATTTAAATATAAAATAAAATTGTTAAGTACGTATAAGTATAAGTAGTATAACAAATATATAACTATATAATATATAATATTATATAAATGTATGAACCACGGAAAAGAGATTAAACAAGTATAACCAGGTAAAAACTATAAGTGGGTACTCGACCAATATAATACATTTTCACAATTAAGTGTCTTAAATATATTACGATCAAGCACAAATTTATTATTGACAAGTGCAATTATTTTATTTTCTAAATTTGGTATATTTATGTTTTTCAAGTTATCAGTTAGAAGCAAAAAGAAATGTTCTGCGACATATTTAATTAAGTACTTAAAAATCACATAAAACAATTTTTTTTATGAAAAATGAAAATTATATTAGCAATAATTGACTGTACATAATACAAAGATGTATGCAATAAATTATTGATATAATATCTGTACAATAATATGATGATAGATTCGAATTGATAAAGTGATAACAAACAAAAACATTGACTACCACGCATATGGCGTTCGGCTTCTTAATCAAAGTGCGTCAGATATAATCAGTTAGCTATCTAGTTATTGTATATATCTGTGGGGCCAACGGACAACGGCGGCTACAGCTTTTGCAAGACTGTCGTCGATATAACGTTACACATTTGTAGATAATACGCTAAATAACTGATACGAATGTTTCAATAAAGTTGTGTCATAGTTTAAAACTTGCCCGTTTGTATTAGTTTAACCGTCCCGACAACTACACTATTGGAAACCTGTAGTCTTTATATTATCGTTATTATACTTGATGGACTATTATCATGTGCAATTGTGCATATTAAGTATGAACTCATCACACCCGAATATCAAATAATACATTCATGTGGTATGACGACAAATTCAAAATATAAAAAATAACACTAAATTAAATGATATGAATAAAATATATTTGCAATGTTCATCGAAAAGTTCTATTCGACATGCAAGATATTTACAAACAAAGTGTGTTATAGTATATTATTGAGTCAAGAAAATTTCAAAAAAAAACTAATAATAAGATTTTTAAATTGTTGGTGAAATAATAGCAATGCATTTTTCATCACAGCAGTGATATTCAGTCCCAACGACGAGATGGAAAATGCATTATTCATAAGACAGAAAACACAGGTAGATAACAATGTTTAAAAAACATTCTCCCAAATGCATCATGCTAAATTTCTCAAATGCAATTTTTACAAACTCATCCGAATACAAAAATATCGATATAGAAATTTATAAATAGATTGACAAGATAAAAATTTGTTGGGTCCACGAAGACATCTCACATACAGGGCGTTACCTTTGAATGTGTGGCTGCCTGTATCGTAAATCCTCTCTATGGTTGACTAATATATATTTTTAAGAATAAAGTACCACGTCATATACCTGCAAATATACCCTTAGGTATTTGTTACTGGATTCACCCACAGCACTTTGAAATGTATAGTTCAAATATTTCGAAGTCGAGACACCCACATATCACATATTACATATTAACATATTTGGCTTGCAAATAGTTGCATACCTATACGTGATTTTAACCCAGGTAAACCGAAGCTTTAATAACGAGCTGTTACGATAGTAATATTTATTATGATTTTAGAAAGACTGCCTCAGTCGCGTTTCGGCGGGTCCAAACGAAATAATATTATAATACATTACTCTGTGTAATAATGGTACAATATATTATAATAATGAGTTTATACTTGTGAGATGTCGTTGTGGATTAAGTCGGCGAGCACGTTTCGTCGCAACTAGTTTAATACCGGCGGGAACTCGTGAATTTCGGAATTTGATATTTGTAATCAAAAATATAAAAAGTACATCCGCTGCGCAGTGCCGTCGCTCCACACAATGATAATCCACATTATAATAATGACCTGCATACACAAATATTATTATATTGTCGCGTGTAAGTACGTAATATTATTATATACGTTACTATCATAGCATTAGGTATATATTATATGGAGATCAGCGTATAGGGGCGAGATTTGTCGGTCTTCGTAGAGATTAAGATTAATAAAAAAAAAAAATAATATATATTACGTGTCCTTAATATTACACGGTCTTATTACAGTTGGAATATAACATTTTATTTTTGTACCCATTATTATTATCTTCGTCGTCGTCGCAGTCAGATTTGGATTTACGTTTAATATAAATTATATCGTGTGTGTGTGTGTGTGTGTGTGTGTGTGTGTGTGTGTGGTGGGGAGGCGGGTACTACGGGACGTGAGGATTTAAACGAAACGAATTACGCTCGTCAAGTCTGTTATCGACTAAGACCGATCTAACCACGCAAGACGGCTTTCTATACTTCTAGGCTTCCTAGTTCTATACTTCTTAAGTCTAATATAATATAGGTACCTATGTGCATATATTATTATTATTATTATTATTATTTTTATTATTACTATCGTGTATTTGACGAACGGATAAGCTACACAATAGTCGGCGACCGGCGTAAAACTATTGTATACCAAATATTTTTATTATAATATTTTATTATTATATTATTATGCTCGAACTTGCGCCAGCTGCTGGCTATAGCCGAGGGGGCTTGTTCACGTTTCCGACTTATTTGGACGAGACGTATGTGCGTATGATAGGTACATTATTGTTCTCGTTATTAATATTATTATTATTATTATTACTGTATGTTCTCATTTTCCCTCATCGGGTCGAATTCCAATCGCTGTTTGCATGTAACATTGTTACACTCACATGCAAAAACTCGTGAAATTTGACCGACACCGTATTTGGTTTTACGTGCATATTATAATATATACACTGATAAGTGATAATAAACAACTGTGTTGTAAGTTAAAAATTACACCTAGATAAAAAATTTGTTTATTATAAATTTACAATAATGGTATGGACGCGATAAGCTTACGTCAACGTTTATTTAATATTATATAATATTTATACATTATACGACATATGTTGGTCAACGGATATTGATAAATTGCTATTAAATTATTATAATAGTTGTATAATATACAATTTATCAAGTTGTATTTTTTAAATAGTTGATTGCGATATCATTATTACAATATTACAACATAACTGTTACCAACAATAAACAAAATGGCTGGATTCTAAAATTCAACAGATGAAAATAAAATATAACAAGGTATCATACTATAATATTATAATGACGTGATATTATTACGAGTGACTTCAGAAAACGGAGGATTAAATTTTATAGAAAATATGAGAAAAAATAATGATGGACGCATTATAAGTTTTTTTTTTTGTAGATGGATACAACCTAATGTGAATGAGTGGGTTTAAGGACATTGTTCTGTTGTAGGAATTATAAAGTTTTTTACGTATTGCCGTATTGGATTTAAAGCGTTAGCTTTCATAGTAGTAGCGGATTTGATTCGTCTTCTAGGGGGCGGGGGGAAATATCCTTTTGGTCCAAAAGTTCTACTTTTAACTATTTACCCACTTAGTCCTATACATTATTCTCAACAATTTGGCTAGTGACTGACCGATTAATATGATAGCACAACTTATAAGACCCACAAGAAATTATTATCTATAGGTAGTTTATTATGTCTGGGGGGGGGGGGGCATGGCCCCTTTCCTAACCAATAAAATCTGCTCCTGTTTCATAGTGATGAAAGAAGATATTATGTATACCTGGCTAAATGCAGGAAATATCTAGTGAATATTATTATGATGTACATAAATCATTTATTATTTATATAGAAATAGAATTATGAAAAGTAGGTAAATGACGGGGACAGTTAATTTTACCAGAGTTGAATGTTGAATTTTTAGACGATAAACTCTAAATATTATGGTTGTAGTGGACGTTATAATATAATATTATGTCTAACTTTAGATATATTAGGCGATCGAGTCAGTAGCGGATCTGAAGCTCATTTAAGGAGGGGGCGAATTGGTATCATAGAATTTCAATATATACATATTAGTCAATAAACCTCAGTTATATAATATATAAAAAAAAAATTAAACCGGATAAAAATTCAACAGTCTTTTATTCAATATTAAATAATCAGATGTATTGATAATTTATTTGAGCAACAATTGTATGGTTCTTTTTTTACCAGCCGCAAATCTGTCAATGAACAATGAAAATAAAGTACTCAACACTCAATATTAAAATTGAGTTATTTACCACACTCTCAGTGAACAAAATATTTAATTTGTTTTATAAAAATTAAATGATAACAGATTGGAATGTAGGAAAAAAAGTCTGTTTTCTAAAGATAATATCTAATAATTATGTAATCATATAATAGGTAACTACTAAATACAAAACAGACAATTACATTACATTACATAGTTATAAAAATCCTAGTTCTATAAATTGTTAACGCTGTAACTTATAAAAATTATTTTAATAAATACAAAACAGATCAAAAATTATATCTCATTGAGTCTTGGCCAATAACTAAAATATACATATCACTAAGTTAGATTTCAGAATAGAAAAAAAATTATTTTAATAAATTTATGAACTTTTTTTTCCCCGAGACTTTTTTCCGTTCCCCAACAGATTTATACAGCACGCTACAGCACTGCTTGACGGTAAAATGATTTTATCTGTCATACTATCTGTAATCTAAAACTATAACCGTAGCAAGTTGTCTACAGTAATTTTGGTTATAACCAAGAAAATATTCTTTTATTATCTATGGTTACAACCAATTTCAGATTTGTTTTGAACATAATCATGTTATTTAAATTCGATAATTTGTATTGATAATCAAATAACAATATAATTGATAAGATATTCAAAAAAAATACCTTTTTTATATCTTTTATTGAGTTTGAAGTTATAGTTATGACTTATGAATTTCATATTCATTATATCATACTGCGCTATAATTCAATCAAAAAAATAATGGACCTGGGGGTAATCGCCACTTCGCTACCCTCAAATCCACCACTGGATCGAGTAGTTTGTTGATCATATTGCCTTTTATATTCAAATGTCAAGGAACCAATTATAAATTATTATAAGAAGGTGACGCTGCAGTACCCGAAATTGTATAATACATAATAATAAGGTAGGTATATCATAGGTTATTGTATTTATATTTTCTACAGAATATAGCTTTGACAAGTCTTCGCATATTTTATATACATTGACAAGAATAAAGAATTTGTCAATGTATTTCTCACGGATGTGGCGACGAGCCTGAAAAAAACTCGAAATTCTCGAATTTTGCAATCACACTTGTGTCGATGCTCTCTGCAATTAATTGTTTACGTGACTATTATAATAGAAAAAACGAAATTCCGTATCCGATTTATGATGGAGCAGAACACTTCACGTCAATATTCGGCGATCACGACTCCGACGACGCGTATGCTCGAGCGGAGGTCAAGTCGATTTACAATTATTATTATTTGCACAATTTAAATCATAATATGTGAATAAATATTATATAATATGACGTGTTCAACTACAGTGATTAAGTCACGGCGATGAATGTCGTACCCAACTTTAAGAGTATTTATTTTTTCCAAAATATGTTCCTACTGTGATTCGGCGCTCTTGGGTTAATCGGATAGTAATATATATTATGTAGATAGGTACTGCTCGGTGAAGCTGTAACAGTCTATACTCTATATAACATAATATAATACTTACCACGGCCAAGATAATATAACGATTATTGCGTATTTTTTTACACGACGATGCGGTTTTTTTCACGATGTGATTACCTACTCAAATAAGTTACTACAAAAAATTGGGCTGAGAAGTAAAGAATGATATCTGCACATAAAAATACAAATAAACGATTACACGATAAACCGCTTAAAACGAATCACTACAGTTTTCTCCACCCATACAAGAATATCATAAAAAGACTATATTATTATTAGGGCACTTATATAAATAGAACACCCACGACTTACGGTATATACGCACCTCGTATGATAATATTATACCTGATACGAAAATGCAGGACTGCATTTTATTGGCTATACTCGATAGGCATATTACACTATAGTTATTCACTATACAGTGTGTAACAGAAAGAAACTGACTAATGCAATAATTTGTGTTATAACTTATAATCAGTTTAAATACACTTTTTTCTATATATATAATTTGGAAACAGTTGCAAAATATATGTTTAGTATACATTTTTTCATTTTCATTTTTTGAAACTGAAAATAAAAATTTAAAAATTTGATTCAAACTATTTTGGTTAATTTCAAAATTTCCAATTTGTAAATCTGATTATAAGAACAATTTTGATTTTAAAAACAATAAGTCAAGTAGTATATTTTTAGAATTTTTAAAATATCAACATTTTTGGAGTAAATTAATTTAAAACATAATAGCTGGTAAGTACCTACTTTAATACTTTTTTTCAAAATATTATTTTGTTGAATTTCCTGACATGAGTATACTTCTTAAATTACATTTACATTCATCTTCATTTCTTGTATTTATTCATATAATTTTCACAATTGTTGTCATACGTTTAGCTTGCATCAATTTTTTATTTTTTGTCAGATCTTTTTGTTACACTCTGTATACCGGGTTTAAAACAGTGCGTATAGCTACACCCCGCGGAATGAGCAACGTACGGAACTGGTTATACGTGTGCGAATAATAATAATATGTGTGTGTATAATAGAATAATGCTAACATCAAATATATTATTAAATATTAATATTAAATTCGTACAAGCCAGTTGACGAGTCTCCGAGCGCAAAAAGGGTAAACGCTAACAAAAGGTGGGATGTACTATTGTACTATTATAGGTACGTATGTATATTATAATATTATTATATAATACAGTCGTACTATTATTATTATTAATTATTATAATATTATGTCGGAGCAGGTGCAACGTGCGTGTCGTACAGTCGTTTTTCGCGCACATTATTATTATTTCGACTCGTTACCGGAGCAAAACTACGCAGCGTTACGATCGAATCACCCTCACGAGTTCAATATTATAATATATTTTTATATGGAAACTATTATAGTACTATGCAGTGATTATATAATATCGGACACTCTCTGCAGATTAAATCATTCTACAGGTGTAAGTACGTTTGTAATAATATTATGGCCTTATAAGTTATAGCTGTGCGTATGTTGCAATCCTCACACCCCAATTCACATTAACGGGGTCGGGGAACCTAACTGGGGAACCGGCGATCCATTACATAATACATAATATAGGTATTAGATGATGTTTGGATTCATATTATATACTGCAGAGGCCGCCAACTCGCGGTTATAGTGATCGTCGGTGCAAAACGATTAATTTTCGTCAGGTTTTTTCCCCACGGATTTACCACAAAACATACATATACCGCGCAGCGACACTAATATTATTTTGATTATTCTATCATTGCAGAGTTTATAAGTTTGTCGTAGGTGCGCTAAAAGTTATGATTTGGCATGCCAAAGGGAGTGGCGTGGTCCTGGAGCAAATGATTAATGACTCTGATCTGAACTCAACATATATAGGTATATATGGAATAAAGGTGGTGGTACCACTCCAAGTCCGCAGGGATGAAAAAATCTCCGACGAAATGTATTTGTCTTGCCGCGACGACGACGACGAGCACTGATGAAGCGGTAACGATTGATCTCGCAGACCCAAAACGTGAAAATGGGGTAGGTACGGGGGTGGGTCCGGTTATGACACATGGACACGCCGAAGGGAGAGAGCCTAATAAAGTCGAGGTTGTTTATTATGACCGAGTGTTTTCGTCATACATCACACACCATATCGTTGAGTAAATGTATTCCGAGCGAATCGCCGGCCTCCAACGTACGGTTGCAGTTTTCCTCGGAGACACTGACCACGTCCTAGTCGGTCGCTTTTAACACGCGTATAATAAGAAAGTACTCGAAAGTACGACGACGTAGGCACTCGCTTAAACTCTCGAGTGTTTCATATTACAGATTACTACGTTTTCTCCAAAAGGTTATTATTCCGTGAACATTTTTCTAAAGAGGATAACGACCAATGTAATATAGGTTTTCGAGTGGTGTGCGTTGTGCGTCGCGGTATTTATATTAAACATAATGTTTAATACGACACACATAAATACACAATAATATATATAAACAAAGTATGGTAAATGTGACGTTCTCCGTCTGCGGCCTAGTCGGTCTATCGCTCGAGTATCCGGAAAATTATTATATATTAAATGTATTAAATTATTATAATTTAAACTTATTATTTCAACACAATATTGTATGCCTGTATAGTACTATTATTACCCATTAATAATTATTATTATCGAGGCCGATTGATCGAACATATTTTATAATCCAGCAATACGTGTAAAAATGTTAAAATGTATAATATTATGTATTTATTTTTTAACCTTCTCGGTTCTCGAGTGCTCTGCATATGCATATCAAGTGTAATGTACAGCACATGCACCGGCCATATCGTATTTAATTTACTAGTTTCGCTTGCAGTCTCGGATGGTAAAACAGCGTTTTACTTTTAAACGCGCATCGTACATTCTAATGATTTAAATAATATTATATTATACGCGTTTCACACCGTACACACATGCACGCACATCTTGCATTGACCATGCACAATAGTAAATTATATTTGTATAGCGTACACCCGTAAGTATATAATATTATATAGACCACTGAATGTAGATTCGTTTTAAATTACATCATATTATTATTATACATGCACAGCGGACGTACACGACGGCACAAGCGTTCATTGAGTTCGGCTTGCATTCACTACCAATATAGAAGTATAAAATAATACGAGTGACGTGTAAATTTCGACCAACAACAATAAATCGTATACCTATCGTATATAGTTTGAGGTAGGTACGCGAGGGCCGGATCATTTTAGAGAAAAATTTGAAAATGAAAAAAAAACCACTTACGATTTTACAGCTGCGGGTATACGTCCTATATAATGCCGCTGCCATTATTAATTATTATAAGCGATACGAAAATATAGTAAAACGTTGATTAAAAATTCTATTGTTAGACACGAGCCGTGGAATATAATAATATAGGTGGGTATAGGTTTATGACGGAAGTGTCGTCGCCGACTGTTTATAGTCCATTGGGTAGGTGTAAACAATATAATATTAGTATACACGATGCTGTACTACGATGGTCTATGAGCTGCAATTATGAAATAAAAATAATCAAAAGTCGGTATTCAAAGGTCGTTTCCCCTCCATTACCTACCACTTTCCAACAGTATTCGTGAAGTTGTCCCCACCATGTCATAATAATAACTGTATACAACTTGCAGCACCGTTGTATTAATTTCTTTTTTGCAATGTTTTGATACCCACATAACACAATTTTCTATCTAATACTACCGTCAAACCCCTTTGAATCGAAATAGGGGAAGAGTCCCAAACTCCCAACCATATATTATCGTCATATCATAATATCAATAACAAACTTTTTTCATATTTTAGGATCTCATTTTCTACTTTTCTAACTTGAAAACTCGATTCCCCGCGTAAATACGTGGTCTCAATTTTTCCATGGAAGTTGCTAAAATAATATGAAAAAAGTTTGAGGTTGATAGGACGATGTGGTGAGACTGCCAATTTTGATATATAGCGATTTTAATGAAAATATAAGGTTGGAAATTGTTGTATATTGCGCAGCAGGTGGAAAAAAGTTGCAAAATATTGGTACAAGTTTAGTGTAGTTTAATAAACGACACAATGAGGCCAATTTTACACACGTACTCACCAGTGTAGCTGGCACCAAAGCGCATGCGCGTTCAGACACTTCGTCACTTCCACAGCTTACACTTTGCACTGCAACTTGCAAGGCGAATTTAAATCGTACGTCTTATTCGAAATCAAAACACAATTATAATTATATTATGTTTAAGTATAGGTATAAATGATCATTATTGCACACCGTTACGCTATAATAATATACTCTAGAGGATTTAAAATGTATACGATCAAAACCTAGGTGCAGTGGATTCCGTCAAAGATTCTTACCTGCAGATTCCAAACGATTTTTGTTATAGCACTTGATTTTAATAAAATCCTGTTTTTATCGTATTATTATAATGTGTATGTACAGGTACACATTATAATATTATGTCCATACACTATATTTTTGAGTAGGTAAAATTATATATCATGCACGGCGAAAATCGTATATAATTTCTCTACATCAACTGCGATGCACCGCCGCTGCAGGCGTTCGTTTGCAGTATTTTCGACTGCCCAGATGATTATATACTGTTTACGGTCATATTTACATCCACTTAATAATGGCATGCCGAAGATGACGTCGTCGTTGAGGTCTTGGTCGTACCTATAGAGTATAGACGATAAAGTTCACCCCCACAAAGTACCGTATTAAGGTGGCTCGTGAGGGGTGAGGCAGATAAACAATAAATTATTAATCAATTGAATACTCCCATGGTTCTACTGTATTATATACTATATAGTACAAAAACTAAATTGAAAATTTAATAATAATAATATGTTCATTGTTATTTGTTCGATAAGAACCGATATCTTTAGTTTGTGATAAAATTATTACAGTATACACTTACACTACACGACATGATGACAACCTCTCCGTTCCTTTTTCTATTAGTGAAAATCAAGTCGCTTCGACAAATGACTGATGGATAATGTTGACAAACTCTGAGGCCCGAATCATTCAGCCTCATTTAATAATAAAATTCAGACTTCCCCCACTATCATGATATATATTTTTATAATCGTACAACCTTCCGAATTGTTTGTGGCTAAATAGTAAATATTACTATAGCCTCTCGGCACTCTTCTGCTTTCGTTGAGATCGTTCTATCGTTCCGTATCTATCTACCTATCTTATCGTGATTTTTGATAACAGTGTCGAAGTATGTATAATAATATTATTATGTACTATGACAGTTAATATTATACATGACACAATTAATTTGTTTTGTCATGATCATAATATAATATAATAACAAAAAGCTTTTCTATTAGAAAATGTATAATATATTATTGAATATAAGTAAGTCGATTGGAAATAACTTTAATTATAGTATATGCCTCCTTTTTAGGGTTCCGTACTGCTTAAAACGGGAGCCTATTATACTAAGGCTCCGCTGTCCGTCCGTCCATCTGTCACCAGGCTGTATTTCATGAACCGCATGGAAGTTAGAAAATTGAAATGTTCACAGATTATGTATTTCTGTTGCCGTTATAACAAAAAATACTAAAAATCTTAGAATACATAATATAAGCAGTGTTTCCAACATGTTTATAGCTGATGATGGTACGGAACCCTTCGTGTGCGAGTCCGACTAGCACTTGGCCGATTTTTCTTTACAACAGTTAGGTGAGGCTGAGCCTTGCATGCCTCACCTGACTAGATAATATATTATTAATAATTGTTGGCTTTATTTATTATGAATGTGTCTAGATACCCAGGTGTCAGTAAGTGATAAGAGAAAATGGTAAGAGTGGTTGTACGACCGTTATCCTGTGGTTACGAAGGTTACCAACTTGAGGTGGTGCCCCACAACAAGTCGGGAAATATTTTCGATTTAGACACAGCGTATTATTATTACATAATATTTACGTGAGTGCATGTACAGCGATGTACGCATTATCATATTAAATTAATCACATTATTATACGACGTAGACTCGGATGATAATATACGGATAGTACTCTACACGGTATATGCAACGGATATGAATTTTCGGGAAAACGTAGTTTATAATCGCACCACGTCATAAGATATGTATTATTCCTATATGGTGGTAAAAAGAGCACTTAAAACGCTCTTGAAATATGCATCGAAATGCATTAGTCAACGCATAAACTCTTCCGTCGGAGGCTGCAACTGTATAATAATAATACAGGAAGAGTGTAAGACACAATATACCTACACGTAGGAGTTACCTAATATGTTGTATGTAATAGGTATTATATTTTGATATCGTTGTACATTATACGCTACCTACTTACCTATTATATACGGTATACATAATATGTATAATATAATCCTGTGCTTTGCAGAACGACGAAGGATTATAAGGGCCAAGGGCATATTATTATAACAACCGAATGAGATCGTGCGTAGGACGTGGAGCACTCAGCGGGACTGACGCACGTGGCTCGTCATATTATTATTATTTAATACATAACTCGCGATTTTTCTACTTGGAGCGTAACCAGTAACCACAGCTTGTGTGTATAGAATATAATATTTGTTCGTGTGTATAATATTTATACGACGATGGTGGCATTCTCGTCTTGCGGTGGCGTATTCTCATCCGTTCGCAATAATTACATTATAACGTAATTTAATTTGATTTTACTGACACGAAGTTTTAATTCGCAACTATGTAATATATATACGGTACAATGCGTTTTTACGACACATACATAATATATATATATATGTATACGTCATAAATTATTATAGTATGGTCGTTTGGCGCACACCGAGACGCGTTCAGTTATTGCAGTATAAACAAGACTGCAGCATTAATGAGATGGACATAACGAGATTACTGCATGCAGACCTCAAACGGATAATGTGGATGTAATTACATTTAAAGTTGGTATACCTAAAATAAGAGCTAAGAACCGTCCCCTCGTCGTTAGCAAACGATGAGCATTATTAGGCCGAATATATAGGCATCTTAGATAAAAATATATTGCATGTCGTAAGATGAAATGGGAACGCGGAAACGAGCTGCTGCAGTTATTCTATTTATATATATATAATATATATATACTATATAGACGTAGAGTATTTAGGTTGGTAAGTTGTAACCTAACCTGGTACGACTTATAATATTATATAAGTAGGTACGATAATAATATGTAGACCCACCTTGCACTCATAGACGTAAATAGGGGGGGGCTTGGGTGGGCTTAGCCCACCCTTCAGCCTCTCGAGCCCACCTAAAATAGTAAAATGAAATATGAATTGAAAACAAGCAAGTTATTTAAATAATTATTCATTTTTGTTTACTTATATCACAATAGAAAATCAATCATGTGTGACACGAAAAACGAGTGATAATAAATATCGAATATTATGATAACTGATAATGGTGTGGAACAAGTTACGGCCACAGGTTGTGGGATAGTAATGGATAGTAGGTGTGTGGGTGTTACTATTATTAGTGATTTAAGTAAAATTATTTTATAAATAGAAATATGGCAGTATTTTCCTTGTTCTGAAGAATATGAGGTTATCATGATGATTTTTGTAACCAATGTTTTCTTTTTTCATTTCCCCTAATTAAAGTGTATTACCAATTATCATCGAATTTAATTTAGTAATTGATTGATTTACGGTCATTATGTTTAGTATATTTAATAATAAAAAACAATCTGCTAAAGAAAAATGCAATCGCATTGTTGGTAAAATTGGTATTAATCACCCTCAAGAACCAGAAAAAGAGCTGGAATCAAATTCTCAAATGGTAATTTAATTTACAATTGAAAAATATTAAGTTTATGTATATTATTTACTTATCTCAATTAAATCTTGAACTAGATGCAAATTAAGTCAGTTTGTCCTCAAGCAAATCCCTCTTTTAAACATTTTAACTATGGGCTCGAGCCCACTCAATTTAATGGCTCTAGTTACGTCTATGCTTGCACTATATCCAACGGATCACCCCACTCACGTAACCGGAAAATTGAAATGTCGCCAACGACGACAAGTCAGCAGCCGCTCGTGGAGATAAAGTTTAGGAGGTAAATTATAATATATTATTCTGGTGACGAGTACTGAAGCTCGTTTTCTGGATACCAGTGCAGTATTCGGACAACGAATTCCCAGAAGAAAATTGTGGCAAACGTGAGAATTTTAGGTTAGTTCTATATAATAATATGTACATTTGGTCATGTGGTTATATTTTGCCCTCTTCGTCCTCGGATACACATCAACACACCAACGATGTAGGAGGTATACTCCTCTGCCTAAGCGAACATTTTATATTATTTTAACGGGTTGAAATTATAAATTAAAAGTGAAAAATATTTACATAAAATATGGTCATTTGATAATCTCAATTCTCAAACCATCGAGTAACGCGAGGAAATTATTTTATTTATTTTTTATTCCTCGTTCGCATAAACAAAGATAAACTAAAATATTATACATTTTAAAAGTTATCGAGTGGATCTCCATTATAATATAATAAAGTGATTATTACCAAAAAAATATTTTGTGTGGAAAAAAAAGTGAATGTCTGTAAGTACACGTAATAACACGGTGAAGCAACCAGTGTATCACGTGCTATGAAGATTAGTATTATAGATATTATACTATAATAGAATAATACATATTTTACATTTCCAGTCGTAATCGGGACATGCAGAACCAGGCCGGTACATCAAATGTTGGGCCCCTGTATTAAAATAATGTTTTCGGGGGCCGTATGTATACAAGACTTCCAATAAAATACAACCCATTGCAAGCGATACGAGCGTGCCCCATACACGATGTTTCCTTAATATATTACCTATATTATATACTCATTCACATCATAAAATATTATTAATATAAGTGCATATATGAAATAATAGTATTATTCCTATCATAATTTCAAAAATTACAAATAGTTCATTTCAACGAGCCCCAGTACATCTGGGGGGGGGGAGGGGGGTGGCTGTGCGGACACTCGGACAAACAGCGGCGGAGGCGGCACAGATCTGGGGTTGGTGAATTTCCGACGAATAATAATTATGACATTCCTCGAAGTATGCGAAACAGTGCACCTCCACCGCCGCAGTTCGTTATAATCACTGGGCCCCGTGTCCGAACAGGTTAATGGTCGGCTTGTAACGGTGTCTATATTATTATTATTTACATACGACGTTGGGGTAGTGTCGTGTGTGTTTTCGGTCACAATATAATATTATAATGACGGCGGCTTAAATAAGACGCGACGGGTATTTTCGTCTCGGATTTCACGACAGTCGAAAATCGCGTATAGGTCGGTCGCAAACCGGTGCACTCGTATTAATATATTGCGTTCCCTCGCGCCGTGTGTGGCGATAGTTTGTAGTTAATCATATTACACTTCGTATAATTATTTTATAGTGCACAGGAGACGGTCGTCGCATATCGCGTATCCGAATGCTTTTTTTTTTTAGTTTAGCTCAGTTCGGTTTTTTCTTCGAAAGCAGAAAAAAAGTATTAAGAATTCAAATGAATAGCGTATGGTCGTCAGACTTATCGTAAATAATTATATAAATACCACTATTAGCAGAGACGATAGCTAGCTCCTCTACTATCTTTATTTTTTTTTGTGTACCCCATCTATTTTTAGATTCTGAGTGAAACGATGAATGTATTGATTTTACAATGATGTGTGTTTATTTTTTAATTTTTTTTAATTTTTTTTTGTGTCTGTCATCACGTTTTAGGACAGTAAAAGTGCTTGGATATTCTTCAACAGTAGCTTTTCTGATAGGATAGTGAATCTAGTTGGTACTTTGGGAGGTCAAAAGTAAAAATTTCCTAGCAGTTTTCACAAGCAACATAAAAATTAAGGAAAAACAGGAATTTTTACGCAAAATTGGTTTTCCAAAAAATCGATTTTGGTTTTTGGTGTAACTCTTAAACAAATGAACATGAAATTTTCACTGGTTATTAATATTTTCATTTTCTATACACGATAACATTCTCAAAATATTTTGATTTATTTTGAACTGTTTAGGGACATTTTCATTTTCCATTTTTTTCTAAAAATATCTATAACATTTTATTTGTTGGTTGCGAAAGCTTGAAAATTTAATAGAAGGCTTCTAGTATATTGTTTCAAAGGCAGATGAAAAATATTAAAAATCCTTAGTCACAATTTTTTTTTATAAGCATTTAAAGTTCAAAAATTGACAAAATATGGAAAAATCAAGAAAATTAGCAAATTATTTTGAGTTAAGAATTCGTAAAAATGTTGCTTTTTAAATCTAAAATTTGAAAATGTAATACAAGATTCCTTATAAGATTATCTACCTTTATCAAAAAAAATGTCTATAAGAAAGTCAAATTCAAATTTTTACAGCATTGGATATTCACTCGATTTCTCATGTAGCGATTTCCTTATTTTATTGTAATTCAAAAACGAATAACTGACAACTGTAGATACATGAAAATTTCACTGAATGTTTAAATTAGCATTTCCTATACACCATACAATTTTGAAAATAGTTTGACTCTTTTTGAGCTGTTTACGGACAATTACAGGTTTCAATTTTATTTTTTTTTTTCTATAAATATCAATAAAGTTTTATCTGTTGGGCCAAAAAGTGTAAAAATGTAATACAAGGCTCCTGATATATTGCTACCATAGCAATTGAAAAATATTAAAAATACATGAACACAGTTATTTTTTACAGACATTTTAAATTCCAATTTGGAAGAAATTACAAAATAATAAAAAACCTAGAATAACTATTTTAGTTATTTTGTTGTGATTGTATAATATTATTCGTTGGTACTTGAAACTTCTAAAGTATACTACTATATATCTATGATAGTATCAGTGTTTGTTGTTGGTGTATAACGCGTTATAAGTACCTCATGGATATTGTGATAAGATTAATTTGGAATTCATTATAGGTCAATTTTTTTTAATACCATAGATAAATATATAATATGTCTTATACCTAGAAGGACATACCGTCTCCGCTCAGAATCGTTTTTCTTATACAATGATATAATATCATTGAATTCAAACGTAATACCATCCATTATACAGTGACCCACTTGTAACCTATGTCGTATATTGTAGACAGTCGTCTAAATATTATTTCATATATGTAATAGAGGTGGGAACTTTTATTGTAAACCATTGACATAGGTCAGTGAAGCATATGTGCTGAGACAGCTATAAGATTACTATATAACACCGCCGCACGCGCAGGCACGGGGAGTCCCGTTGTCGCTGAGTGAATCGGCGAGGACGTAGGTACTGTGGTCGTACGTGTGAAACGTCGATCATAGTACGGGCTAGACGATTTGAATTTGCTAAGTGTTTCATTTATGTTTGTTTTAATATAATAAAAGTGTTTCCGACCTAAAAACCCGAGTTGAGTTTTATTTCAAAGTCTTCTTCGTTCTTACCTTTAATATTGGAACAGTGCTCAGACCCACACACCTATAGTCAATGAGGTTTATTACAAACTGAACAGTGCTCTGGTTGTGGCGTCCTAATAGTCATTCCAATTTAGGAAACGAACGAAGAACTGACAAAACGCTACCATCGTACCTCAAAGGTTAACAGTGCTAATCTGAATTTATTCTAGAGACAGTCATTAGCCTAGAGCGTACGAGGGTAAGGTATAAAGTTGGTTTACCGCGTATTAACCAATACGGGTGATACCAAAGAGTGGCGCCCAACGGGGTTACTTACCCACGGTCGGAGACATTTTTTGATTTTTTGTGCCCTGGTACCTCAACCTTGGCAAGTTTAATTTTTTTGAAAGTGTTTACGTACGAGAAGTACAACAGTTTTTACGTGTAGTCTGGGAGAGATTCCCTTGACACACCATTTTTTTTTTTTTTTTTTTGGTACAAGTGAAGTACAACAATTGTGCACGTTTCGGATAGTAAAACCCGGAGCGAGTTTAGTGATTTTTCCGTTAAAGTAAAATATACCTTTTGTGTTTTGGGTGCAGTGTAAACCCAGAACGCAATTTTTGTGCGTGTGTATAACGAGTGAGTAACACATACGCGTTCGATTTTCGTCTGACCGACAAGACAGCAGTTTTGTGCTGCGTGGTACAATTTTTGCAACCGTAGTCTACACGGTCTACAAGTATACGCCAAGGTGAGCAACGTTTTGTAATATACTTAATACTTATATTAGGATTATAGATTAGATTTTACTTAAAACAATTTAAATAGAGTTTTAGTTCAATAATTTTTCAAAATTTTTTTTTCGATTTTAAATAACCGAAAAATTTTAATTTAAGTTTTAAACAAGTAGATTAGGTTTTTTTAAAGAAACTATTTAAATAGGATATTTTTTTTTTAGTTCAATTTTTTTTCTCTCTATTTCCCTCTTTTACCTTTCAAAATTTTTTTTTAGATATAATTATAACCGCAAAAATATATTAATTTAAGTGATATACTAACGTATTAATATTAGGATTGTAGATTAGTTTAGTTTAAATTTAAATAGGATTTTTTTTTCTCAATAATTTTTCAAAATGTTTATTCAATATTAAATAACCACGACAAATTAAATATATTGGAAAATAAAAATCCCAAAAACAAAATGGAAAAAATGATAGTAAAACCGGATAGTTTTTCCGGACAAGGCGACATAAAAACTTTCATCAGACAATACGAAAAGGCAGCACAGATCAACAATTGGAACGACGACGAAAAAATTAAGTTCCTATCAATATTTTTGAAAGAAACTGCTAACAAATTTCTACAAAATTTGGAAAACAAAAGAGAAAACTGGTCATGGGAAAATCTAAAAAGCGAGTTCATAAACGAATTTCAACCCATAGGATACTCAATAATATTAAAAAACAAATTAGAAAATAGGAAACAGAACGACTTAGAGTCAATTTCAAGTTTTGTTACGGAAATAGAATACCTGTGTAGCCAAGTACAAAAAGATATGAAAGAGGAAGATATTTGCGTGTACATACTAAAAGGTATTAGGGAACCTATATTACATGCCATCTCACTGCATGATAATAGTACTTTGAAAAAATTGAAAGAAAATTTAAAAAAATATGAACTTATGCAATTTAGAATTAATTCAAGAAGTTCAGGACTCAGCGAATACACGGAAATCTTAAATAAACAAGTAATGCAACTAAATAATGAAACTAAAGACAGCAATCAAGAAATAAAACGATTAAATACAAAATTAGAAGGAATAGATAGTTATCATAAAAACAAAATCGACCAACTGTGTACCAAAATCGAACAACTATGTACAGAAATGCATAATTTTAAAAAATACGACAAGACAGTCAATTTTGAAAATAGATCACGCAAGCGAGACAAAAGTCCATATCCAGAAAGAACAGATCACGAAGGCAGGAACAATTATAGAGAAAAAAGTCCTTATCCCGATAGGTACAACAACTATAAGTTCAGAGAAACGAGTAGAGATAGATACAATAACAATAAATATAGAAATAACAGTAGAGAAATGAGCAATAATAGAGATAGGTCTGACTCAAGAAATAGGGAAAACTCCTACGACAGATCCAGAGATAAAAATAGTTATAACAACAGAAATAGTGGAAATGACACAAATTGGAAACAGTATAGTAGGGAAAACAGCAGAGAAAGATATTCAAGATCCACGACGCCGGAGAGATTTAACGGAAGAGAAAAAATAACATGCTACAAATGCAATGGTAAAGGACACTATGCTAACGATTGCAATTTTTCAAAAAACGAATAGCACCCGAGCTAAGAGAAAAATCGGAATATCTAACTCGGGGAACAAAATATAATACTAATACCAAAACCGACACCTCAAAATTTGACAAAGAGAAGCAGATTGAGAAAAATAATTATATACATTTTGTAAAAAATTGGTACAAATCAACAAATTCAAATAAATTAATAACTAATGAAATAAACGACGATGACGAAAAATCTATAGAAAACATCGTAACAATAAGTAATTTGAACCCATTAAATGAATTCCAAAAATTCCTACTCAGCAATAACGATAGAACCGATTTCCTATGCGATTACAGTGAACAGACGGTAAATATTTTTTCATTACCAAATGATATCGCAATCGGCCATTGCACAAGTCAATGCCTTACCATGTCGAAGGGGATCGCGTTACAATTCAGAAATAAATTTAACAACGTACACAAATTAATAGACCAAGAAAAGAAAACCACCGAAATTGCTTATTTGAAAAACGGAAGTCAATGGATTTTATACCTCATAACAAAAAATAAATATTACGATAAACCAGCATACACTAACATTTTTAACACATTAACTAATACTAGGCAATTTTGTATAGAAAATAATATTACTACCTTAGCATTACCCAAAATTTGCACTGGACAAGACAAAAAGGATTGGAACGTTATTTCTACCATGATCAAGTTTATTTTTCAAAACACGCAAATAAAAATTTTAATATGCCTACTGCCGAGCAACGACAATGAAAATAAATATTATAAAAACAATGATTCCCAAACTACTAATATTACGATAGGTAAAAATTTTAATAACACGATCAGTGATAATTTAAAGAACGAAATCGCACTAATAGCTGGCTCATTCATAAAAACGAAAGACGTACCCGGAGACGGTGATTGTGGTGCCCACGCACTACGAATTTGCCTGAAACAACATGGTATATATAGAAAGACGGTAGAATTATTAAATATGCTCGGCATTCCTAATTGCAAATCTGGCTACAATTTTAAAAATGACGATCTAGCATTTAACTGTGACCAATTTAATTTAAACTTATATTTAATACACGAAGACTCCGAACATAAAAATGTCACAATATACTGGAAATTAAATAGGAAAAGTGTAGGGATATTCGAAAAAGATTATAATTGGACACCAGGAATTATCACAAAAATATATAAACCACGTCAATTCAATAACATAATAATAAACACAGTTTTTCCCGACTTTAATACTGTAGAAAAAAATGTAGACCATTTCTTATACGAATGTTTCGATCGCTTAAAATTATCGCAACAAAACACAATAGAAAAAAATAAAACCGGCAACTATTTTAAAACTGACAAATCAACAATATGGTACTCACAATTTTGCCAAGACTGCGAATATTTGTCCACAACCAAGGACGTACTAGACGACCACGATGACAAAGAAGAGTATTGGAGTGAGGGGGGAAACGTTATGTTTTGTGAAATATGCGGAAACTACATAAGAGAATATCGGAATCGGCCCATACAAGAAGACGAGAAAGCCATAGAAACCAAAAACCAGCTAATTCAAAACAAAAACGAAATTAAAATCAAAAATCAAAATACAAGCGTAGATTCAGACACAGACCGGAAACAAAGAGTGCTATCCATACAAATAAAACTAGACGGCAACGAACAAAATCCAATAATAGACACAGGCTCAAATCTATCATGTATAGATTATTCCCTAGTAAAAAATAAACAAGAAATTAAACCCGAGAACAAACACCAACAACGAAGACATAAGAAAGTTACCGAAAACATTGATAAAAATCCAGGAGGGCTTCGAGAATCTTATAAATGTTATCAAGTCCATTGAATAATTTTTCTAAATATTACCTTAAACAAAATTAATGTAATTGTAAAAATTAAAATTTATCAAAACAATATAATAATAAACCCCCTTTTAGGAAAATATAAATATAACTAACTAATATGTAATTAAACACAGTAATAAATTAAGTAAATAAATTAAGTATATGTCATGTATAAGTTCAATTAACTCTTTACCTATATAGTATATATATATATGAATTAATATCACAATTACATTTAAGGGAAAATAATAAAATATTAAAAACATGTAAAAAAAAAAGATATAAAAAAAAAACAAAAGAATAGAATGTATTTTCAGCATAATCAAAATTAACGAGTCAATAGACAACAAGCCGAAACAATCTTCTGAGACAAAGTGCGAATATAATATTTTCAAAGTAGACAATAAGCATTAAACCAATAATTATAAAAACAATAAGCAAATACCTTTTCATACGAAGACACGAAGAAGAAACTGCAGTCCAAACAGACATTTTAAAAATAGAAATAAAATAAGAATAAAAAAAAATATATACAAATCAAATTCAAAAAAAACTAAAACAAGCAAGATAATAAATACTTACCTTATGAAATACAAAAAGAGAAGAAGAATTAACTACCACAGAATCGAAGAATAAAATCCCATAGAAGAACAACGAACATTTACTGCTATTTGTCGAAATGAAAATATTATACTTCAAACTGAGAAAAATCTCTAAGAAAACATTTTCCACAAAGAGCCAATCAATAAATTATTATAACCTTATATGTATTCACATACATTTTTGTATCTATATTCTGAGTAAAAATTTCATACATTATAATACAGTATGAAATATAACTCAATTTATATTTATATTATAAAAAAAATATTAATCATTAATATGTATTTATGAATTATATGTTTCTAATTGTTTCTAGATCCTCACATAATATTGCCACAGGTTGATTTTTTTTTGTACTTATATTCCGAGTTAATTTTATACAGTATAAAATAATTAAGGCGGTTGAAATATCGATTTGTCTGTTTTAAATTTAATTTGTTGTAATAATTTGTGTTAATTATTTTGTATAATTAATTCATGAATTGTGGCTATTGTCATTCTTTTTGGAATATTACTATATACGTTGGAATAATTGTATAAGATTACTTCGTTAGAATAGTCTACTATCTGGGTTTCTAGCATTAAATATTTTTCGCTGCCTAGGCAGTCTGTAGGATTTATTTTATACTGTGTTAGTATATCATTGCTTGTTTAAAACACGCATTTAAAAATAAATTAGTAAATTAAAATTAACATTTAAGCATAATTTTATAGTCAACGACGCGAATAAGCCGAGACAGAAATATAGTGTAAAAGTAGATTAGTATTTAATGTAGTAATAAGACAATTGTATGTAAAAAATTATTAAAAAATGAGGGCATTTTTTCCAAAAAACAAAGGGGACTGTCGTATATTGTAGACAGTCGTCTAAATATTATTTCATATATGTAATAGAGGTGGGAACTTTTTATTGTAAACCATTGACATAGGTCAGTGAAGCATATGTGCTGAGACAGCTATAAGATTACTATATAACACCGCCGCACGCGCAGGCACGGGGAGTCCCGTTGTCGCTGAGTGAATCGGCGAGGACGTAGGTACTGTGGTCGTACGTGTGAAACGTCGATCATAGTACGGGCTAGACGATTTGAATTTGCTAAGTGTTTCATTTATGTTTGTTTTAATATAATAAAAGTGTTTCCGACCTAAAAACCCGAGTTGAGTTTTATTTCAAAGTCTTCTTCGTTCTTACCTTTAATATTGGAACAGTGCTCAGACCCACACACCTATAGTCAATGAGGTTTATTACAAACTGAACAGTGCTCTGGTTGTGGCGTCCTAATAGTCATTCCAATTTAGGAAACGAACGAAGAACTGACAAAACGCTACCATCGTACCTCAAAGGTTAACAGTGCTAATCTGAATTTATTCTAGAGACAGTCATTAGCCTAGAGCGTACGAGGGTAAGGTATAAAGTTGGTTTACCGCGTATTAACCAATACGGGTGATACCACACCTACTGTACAGCAGAGCGACACCCATACTCTCTACTCTATTCATAATCTCTCATATCGGTTACAAACTTGCGAAAAAAAAATGTCAGTGTTTAAATTTTCATACACCAAAGTTCACCAAAGTTACGTACCTATATTGTGATGATGAGAGTATATGAGACACCCCACCTGTCTCCCTTCCTAAACAAAATTTTAACTTCTACACATAATATAATTATATTTATATATATGTATTATATATAACAATCCATTCGATACCTTTTACCGCTATTATAATTTATAATAATTTATGGTTTATATACAAATTGGGAATAATACATTTGAATTTCGGCACAAACACTGTTGACCCTTATTTATTGGGCCAGAAATTTGAAATGGGGGGGAGTGTTATAATACTTAATACTCATACTCATATATAATATGACTTCAGCACCATAGGCGTGCGCAGACTCCTATTTCAGGTGTGGCTTTAATTTTTTTTTGATCACCCACCCCCTTATAAAATCTCGTCTTAAAAAAAATAATAATAAAATAGATATACAAAACATAGGTAAGTAGAAATAACATTTATTATAAAAACTGATGTACACTAAAACTAGTACAAACATTGTATGAGTTAGGTAACCCTTTAGTAGGCACAGGAAAAAAAGTAAATTTATTTGTACCAAATTTTTGTATCCAATTGTTGATTATTTTATTATTTCATTACCTTCATAAACATTAAAAACACCTCATTGATTTTGATGTCATAACATATTAAACTTTTACGCTGCTCTGATAACGCTGCTCGATCGTCACAAAAATCATTAATTACTAGTATAGTTACAACAACAACAACAGCTCTAGAAGTATGTCCATCACGGTTTATAGGCTCAACATTGAGCTCATTGTCTAAAAAAAAAATAATTACTCTAAATTGGCATTCTAAAATTATTTTTTGGCTATGTGTTTATTAGTTTAATATTATTTTAAATCATATAAAATGTAAGTTATAAAATATTTTTTTAAAGTTGAGAAAAATATTATTTTACCTGTTAATACACCTTCACTAATGAATAAATCAGTGTTCATGCCAACACCAGTAGCATTAGAACTTTGTTCATTGCACCTTTTAGGCTCAATAACAAAGTGCTGTTCTACATAAAGATAATAAGATTATATCCTAATTATTATAATTTATATTCATTGTACATATGTACCTGTAAGTTTACTGTACAATTGGGCCACTTACTGTAGTAAAATTAAAATACAAACTTAGTATGCACTTACCATTAAACGTTGACATATTATTTTGTAACATTGGTTTAGGGGAAAAAATGATTTGATTGATGCATTGTTCTTTTTATTTTTTTTTAACAGAGCATGATTTTATGTGCCGTTGCTAGTTAACATCGTTAAGATTGGATCTAGCTTTGCCACAAAGGCACAATTCTTCACTTGGAGAAGACATTTCATTTAAATTTTTAATAATGAACTTACCGCAAAAGAAATACAATTTTAAACAAATAAGTTAGCATACACAACTTACAGCGGGTTGGGGGCAGTTGTCCGAAAGATTACCACAAGACCATACCAGCTGTACGGTTAATAGATATTATACCAGCTGCATATACCCGTATAACCACTCTTATCATCCGTAAATTTTATTAAACCACGAACTAAGATATCTTAGTCCGTGTGCATAACATAATTCTTCTATTGCATAATTATTCTATCTATGGCAATAATATATTTATTATCATGACTCATGAGTACCAGTCCCGACAATTTTTATGGTAAAATTGATAAAAAAATCTAAATTTCCAAAAAAGTGAGTTATTGGCACTTTTTAACTAAGTACTTAGTACCTACCTAAATAAAAAGTTTCAGGTGTGGCTATAGCCCTATAAGCCACACCCGTGCGCACGCCTATGTTCAGCACACAATCGGATACGATTTGAATATATAAAAAAACACAACAGTCGAATGAAACGTATAAAATATTAAAATTTACCCGCCACGGTGTAATTTAATTATAATATAGGTAACTATTAGTTATTACATGAGTAATAATTATCCTTCCGAAGTGTCTCGTCGTCGCTTAAAATATTTATATACATATCGTGACCTACATTTGTGCCGCGTGCTGTCGTCATAATGAATTGGCTGACCGTCCATTGGTCATCTGGGGCGAATATTAGAATATACGAATTCTGTTCGTGTCCGGGTGTAAGACGGTGGCGGCTCGTAATCAATTAATTTGGACGTGGACGATTCGGTGGCTGATGGTGGAGCGGCGGTTATGTACTCGTATATTATAATTATTATTATTATTACTTTGGTGTCGTAATTGACCTAAGCCGACCGCAAGTGATCGATCGTCCCGCTTTCCTGAGCGCTGTATGTCGATTCTCGATTATATTATATTATTCTTACTAGCACAATAATATTATATACTGTTTGATGAAATCCAACGCATAGGTGCTCCAAACAGATTAATTCCAGGTTTCACTTGTGCAGCATCTGTACAGCAAACGCTGTGCCTTATAAATCAGGGGTCGCCAACCTTTTACAACATAAATTAAACATTTTGAGTGTCTGGTGATCGATTACTATTTATAATAATTTAGGTGGGTTTATTATTTAAACGTAAATTGATCTCATGAAAAAGAAAAAAATGTAAACTGTGCCCGGTATTTTTTAGAGATAAATTTCTGTGTAGTAAATTGAGTTCGGTATTTTTCATGTACACATTTCTATGTAGGAAATTGCACTCAATACTCAATAGAAATATTATTTTCATGGTAGTAATTTAGCATTACCCACAGGACACCGCGAGAAGGCGACTATCACTGTATTCCAAAAATTATTTTTTGGTTAGCTTGAAATAAATAAACTAGTTCATAAAAATGGAAAAATTATTTTTTGAGTACTGTATACCTAAGTTGTTTTGAATATTTTTTGTTAGGTTAATGAAGTAAATAAAAATAAAAAAGTGGGTAAGTGGATGTTGCTCTGCTGTACCGGTGTTGGTGAGTTGCGGTCCAAACCATGAATATCGTACTAGTTGTGGCCCGGGCTTATGAGAGGTAAGTACGAATTGCGGCCATACAATAATCTATATACTGCATATATAATATATATTATACATAGTACATGTATATAAACATCACAATATAAATTTATTAATATTACGTATTTTCTAGTATTGTCGTATATTATTAATAATACCGAATAGTAATTTCATTTTTTACCTATTGTTTTGGTTAAAATATAATAATATTTTGCTTTTCTAGAATAAAATATAATATTTTAATAATCCTAAATCATTGTAAGTCAAAGTCGGTATATCACCATTCACCATGTTTCAATTCCGAGCGAATAAGTTTAGACGGTTTGCAAGAAATGTCAACTAAAGCTTTTCTTTTCAGAGAATTACTCATTATTTGCCTGTTTAGAACTTTTTTCGTCAGGTTTTCTATGTTCGTGATTGGTATTACTCTCAACTATTATATTTGAAAGTGATAAATTAATAAAGCACTTACAATTTTTGAAACAGCAAGGCCACCTCTGTACATCACCTTGGAGTGTCTTATGAAAACGGAATTTGTACCCATCGTATATAATAAGTGGATTCGATTTTTCACTGTATACAAATATACGGTTTGTCAGTCTGGATATTTTATATTGTTATTATTTATTATAATATCATGTAAGTTGAATTAGATTTTAATATTTATATTTTTTATTCGTTTCTATGGTGATAAACAAAGCGTTAGAAATTTAAATCCCATTTTTAGCGGTTTTTCCCTTCCCATTGAATAACTATTGAGAAAATCGAAAAATGACCTCTTTAAAGTACCATCTTGATCCAATTTGATAAAAGATAAGGTACTATATGTTGAAAACGAAGCACTCCTTCTGGTAAAAATTTTGTATACAGAAAAAAAATAAACACCATTGTAAAACCACTAAATCATGGTATCTAAACTTAGATACAGAGGTGCAATTTACTAAAGTAATTAACAAACGCCCTTATATATACTATTACATGCATTATTACATAATATGGTATACATATATTCTAATAATATAATTTTTTAATTATTTCTCCATCGGAAAAAATATGTACGTTTTTCGTCAATAATAAATGAATATACTTTATTTTGTATGTGTTAAAGTGTTTAACCGATATTGGGGTGATTAGTAATTAGTAATTATTAATTAGTAAAACTAAGTAATACTATTAGTAATTACTAATTACTAATATTTATCTTCAATACAGTCGACAATATGGCAATATTTCTCTAAAGATCGAGTTGGCGACCTCGGTTATATATTGTGATAATTATTATTCTTCATTAAAAAAGTCAGATAAACTTACAGGTATACATATAAAATTGGATATTCGTCGTCATGAGATATTGTGCGAAATTAAAAACATTTCTCATTTCATTAATAACATTCCATTACGACTGTAAATGTGTATTACGAATACACAATAAGCGTACAAATGATGGTGATTTAAAAAATAATACTTATTTAATTTCCCGAAGCATATCGATACTGTATTACGAATAACAAGAATCAATAACTTCGTCACGTCCTTTCATTTCCCTACTTGTGTGTATGTTTAATACATTGATCTTTTTAGCACACATTTTTCTTATATGTATTCGTTTCCACTTTCTTGATAACTTTACAATACGACAAGAAATACGATTAAAATTCTAAGGTTGTCCCGTCCTCTACAGATTTTTGTGTTGTTATAGAAACCAAAAGTTTTAATGGGCCAACGTAAGGAAATTCCCTGTCCATTTAAAAAATGCGATAGACTCGGTGGAAGGGGAATCGTTTATTTTGCTTCATTCTTTTTTATTAAATTCTTGTTGCATTTGTTCAGCTTTGTTTATAATTGCAAATACACAGAATCGTCTTCCATTTTTTCACAGTCAACATTGCAGCGATATTTTGGAAATATTCACTGATTGTCCGCGATATTTATATTTTTTGAAGATACAATTAAAAAGTGAGACCCTTCTGAAACTCATCCGGTTTGTCGAATAGAAAGCAATACTATGCATTAAGCCCGTGTGCCCAATCGGTCTTTTTTAAATTTCCATTTATCCAGTAATATCAACATAATTGAAAGTTTAATTTGTTATTATCATAATAATAATCAGTCAGGGGGATAATATAACATCTTCTGAAAATAATTAAAAAATAATCGACTTTATCATTATTAGAAAGTGATTTTCATTCATGAAATACTATTAACTATTATCATCTCAGTATCTACCTCGTAATTAGGAATTGCTTATTCGACAACATTATTATAGATTTTTATTGTTTATTTAGTACTTATAATTAGTATTTATTTGAACAGAATAGGTATTTACGCAAGATTTAACTTTTGTATTTAAATGTAAAGTTGTAGCGAGAATATAGTTTGAAACATATCACAAATTATTGTATTGTGAATGTTATTTGATCAGATGTTATGGAACTTAATTTAAGTTTTTTGTAATACGACACGTTTTACCTACCTGTATTTTGTAATAATTATTAATTATACGATTGAATAAAATTATAATAATTATGTTGACGTACAGTGTACACTTCTATTTACGTTGATAGTATTTACATAATTCAATATCGATTTTCATAATACATTTGATACTATAGTTGTTTGAAGGATTTTTCCTTTAAATTTACGAAACCTGTCTTTAGACCTGAGTTATTGATGCTTAAATTTACAATCTTTACTACAGGAAAAAGTGAGCATGTTTTGAATAACAAATATTATCATAGAATAAAATAATTAATTTTAATATATAAATCTTTTAAAATTAAAGAATTGATTAGAAATATTAATTACGACATGCAATAAACTATTCTATAGGTACTATTATAGTATTATACTAAGTAGTAAGAGGTTTTCAGTTTATTTCCGCTTACCGAGAAAACGACAGAACCGATTTTTCCGAATTTGCAGTTATTCCTGATAATCCCCTAAAGGTTTTCTTACCAATTTTAGCCTTCGATATCCCCTCTACCATCTTCTCTAGTTCCTAGACAAAAAAAATTATCAATAACTTTGTTGATTTACTTTGTTGAAGTAGCTAAATAAATTATTTTCTTATTTTAACAAATAATTTTCTAAATATAATGGACGCCGCTTAAAAGTTAAAAGACTCACGGATATAAGATTCAGTCGCTTAATAGTCGCAAAGTCGTCTGGAACAGTCCAAATACTTTATAAAAAATTTGGTTATAAGATTCACCACTTCGTTTATAAGACTCAAATTTTATAAAAAAAAAGTAGAAAATGAAAATTTTTTGTTGAAATTCTGAAATAAATTGGTTTTTAACAATTACATATTTTTGTAGATTATTACTGGTTTTGATTCATGCTTAATAATGTGTGTATATACAAAAAATTTTATCGCATTTCACATTTATCGTAATTACTGTATAAGTTATAAATACACTCCCGATTACTCGGCACAGGTATTACAATTTTTTTTCATAAATAATAAGTACTTAAATACATAATTTATAATTTTTTATTAATATGTATGTAATATTTTGTATAATAATATAATTTTAATTTTTAATTATAATTTTCGTAATATGTAGATTAAAATAAAACAAAATATGTTCTAAAAAAATTCATAAATATTTTGTTTTTTTCCAACTTCGCCTATAAGATTCGGTTATAAGACTCACTTTGTGCTGGTTCCAAAGTGAGTCTTATAAGCGGTGTCCCCTGTAATATTAAATAAAGTCTTTTTTATTTCTGTAACCAATAAATAAATAAATAAAAATACAATTTTTATGAATTTGTTCACTAAGTGATGTAGCGTCGATGTGCCAATTAACTTGGGTATACTAAAACCAAGTTCTACCGAAATAACACCATATTTTATATTTTTTTTTATTTTTTTAAGACTATACAGCTAGTGATGTTATGTATATAAGTTCAAATAATATATAAATATTATAACACTCACCTGGGACCGAATCAATTATTATTAATAATACTAATTATTTATTACGATCAATTAATATATTGTATTTTAATCGTTATCATTAAATAGGGGTGTAAATAAGATACACTATTGCACTATAACCCTACAAAATCTCAAACAATGCACTAAAAATGTATTTTATATCTCACTATTTGTTTGCATAAACATGTCAAAAAGATCTAATTTAAGTCTAAAATAACTAAATATATTTTAAATACATTTTACAATTTAAATTTAAATATAAACAAAGCAGGTAAGTGGATGTCGCTCTGCTGTACAGTAGATAACAAGTGCGTCAATGTATAATGGATTGTATTAAACTTGAATTCAATGATATTCTATCATTGTATAAGAAAAACGATTCTGAGCGGAACCGGTTTGTCAGTCTAGATATTTTATATTCATTAATTATTATATCATGTAAGTTGAATAGTATTATAATATTATAATTTTTTATTCGTCTCTATTGTAATAAACAAAGTGTTAGAAATTAAAATCCAATTTTTAGCGGTTTTTTGTAATTTGTCCGTGGTTTTTAAGGTGGCATTAAATAACTATTGATAAAATCGAAAAATTACCTCTTTAAAGTACCATATTGATCCAATTTGCTAAAAGATAAGATACTATATGTGGAAATCGAAGGATTCCTTCTGGTGGAAATTTTGTATACAGGATAAATAAATAAAAAAAATAAACACCATTGTAAAACCACTAGCTTCCTCGCTCCGCTCAGAATCTAATATGACTAAATTCGCATAAGAAAGTTACATTATACATTGATTATATCAATTAAATATTTAAATATTAGATAATTCGAACAATATATTATTATGCTTTAAACAATTCAAATTATTGCTTTTCATCAAAAATAAATATCCGGACATTGAAAACTACCAAGGTGATTTATCACTATTGTCACAAAGTTACAAGATATTTTTATTAGTTAATTTTAACAATAACATAAACATTTTTTCAGTAAAATTCGTACTTCAAGAATGCAGATATCGCAAAATACCATAGGTAGTAAATTAAATTCAATAAATAACAAAAATCCCAGGAAAATCGATCTGCTTTATAGTTATAGTAACTATAGGTAATGGATGGGTTCAGTATAAATTAAATGATAAATTATTAAATATATTTATTTAAAATTATTCTGAGTGGTATATCGTATATGTTGTTAATTGTTCAATTACAATCAAGCATCAAGATCGATAAATAAATGTTGCTTAAAAATTCCAGTTTTTCTCAAATTTGTTTAGTACTATTTGTTTATTTTATTTGTTGAAATGTTTTATTATTGTATTATTGTATATAATATTATGTTCAAAAAGTAAATAATGGTAGGCGCCTATCGTGTAGATACCTATATTATACATATTATTATTATACACGCGCAAGAGTTCAGACAGTTCAGTTGTGTATAATACTCATATTATGTATATTCAAACGACAACAAAGGCACCTATAGAGTATACTAGGTACTCGTATATTATTATTATTATTATGTAAATCCGAATCAAACGCAGTGGTAATTTTGAGCACGAGTTATCGAAAAACTTTACCGACAAATTACGCGCAGAATCGCGTTAGGTTTTGAATAATATGCACAGCAAATCTATAGGACAACGTTCACTCATTGTGTGCGTATATATTATATAGGTCACGGCATGTGCGGTGCTTCAGTAGTCGTATTTATGTATGCTTGTAATATATATATATATATTATAATATGCATGCACAGTGGTAATAGTCGAAAGGGACGACGTCGTTAAATCGTTAAACTTATAATATAATAATATTATATATACGCGCGCAGATATACTTTGGTGGAAATCCGAAAAGTTGTTTAAACTTTACCACTTTGTATGTGTGCACTGCAGTTAGTGTACGATATTAAAAAAATAATAATAATATATTCCAACCGTGGAGAAGATTTTTTATCCGACATGCTATTATAATACAATTTAGGCCAACATCTCAGAGAGTATATCACAATGGCAAAAGAAGATACGGGTAAGTATACCGAAAGAAAGACGTAACGAACTGGTCTTTCTTTAGATATCGTACCCGAATTCGTTTTTCGTATACTATAATATTATGGTGCAGTATGGATGCGGAGTTGGAATTCAGTCGGCCGGCGATTCCTTCAGCGACCTATAGGCCTTATTTTGTATAGGGATTTTAACAATCGGATGCACACGAATATACTGTATCGGTTATATTATATTATAAAGCTCTACAAGTCTTGGGGTTTATGAAATCTGTCACTTGTGAATTCAAATTGTCCCTCCCGCTGAAATCACCATATACGGCTGTGCTCTAAAATCCTGAGATTCCTGGCCAATCGCATAGAATACGATCAAACAGCTGGTTTGGGATCCCAAAACGGCAATTTGTTGCCATCTACAGCTGCAGGATTGTGTCCAGAGGGCGTTTTTAAGTTACGCTGTTTTTGTATTAGATAGGTATTGAATATATTTACACCAAACCTACGATCCAGTACTTCGGCCGCTTGGATTTTCTTCCCTAACTATTCGTAGAAAAATATCAAATTCGTTTTTTTGCCCAATATTTTATCCGGCGTAGGTAGTTGACTCGCAAACACTACTTACCCATTATTTGTTTAGATTATTTTTCATATTATATCGTATATTTTTATTTTGTTAATGTGGTATTTAAATTATTGGTCGACGCCCGTGTTCCATATAAATTAATAACATCGAAAACTTTTTCGAACTATCGTTCTGGTTCCGAATATATTTTTTGCCAACCGAAATCAAAGGAATTCTGTGCGAGTGCAAACAAATTTAAAACAATTATGTTCAAAGTATTTGAAAAAAGTAAATTTTAGAGGAGGGGTGAGGAAACGTACGTGATAGATATAGGACCTGGTGTATATTACACTACCAGAAAAAGCGCGTTCACAGTACCTAAAAAAACATCGCTGTGCTGAACTGTCGTTTGTGTAGTCGAGTTTAACTTTATCAAACAAAACACTCCAATCGCATAGTATTATATAAATATTATATGAAGCAAGTACACGGATTTAAAAGTATTCCCGCTGCTGCTGCCAAACGACAAATATACAGCTTTTCGAATGTTTAAGTCCCCCGCAGTGGATTAATTAAGCTGATGTATTTAATGAAATGTCCAATTTAATTACACTAAACGGATTATTATATTATATTATGTATCACATCGTGACAAAATCTGCAGTACGATTATAAATTTATAAAAGCGAAAATGGTCCTCATGCACACCCACACACAAACATATACACAGTTACGCAGTCTCGCATTGATTTAAAAGTTTTCCATTTCAGGTTTAAAGCTTAGCCCAAACCTTGTTTTTGTCACCTACATATTGTGAAAAAAAACAAATGAAACAGTAGCGAAGTTCAATTCGATTTAACGACGAGATTAAAGGCGAATGCTTTTTCTGTTCTACAGTAGGTATATATAATAATATATACATGCACAGTGAAACATCTTGCTCTCGGAGAAACGTTGACATTTTTTCCTTTTCATCACTAGACGCAGTGTGTAACATTTAATGTAGTTTTTTTTTTATTTTTTTTATCCCTCGAACGTCGGAGTTTGATTTTACCATTTCGAGAATGCCCATGAAACTGAAACAACCTCAAAGTAAAATAGTTTTATTACCTAAATAAATCTCTGTACAACGTAATTATTGTCAGATATATTAAGCATTTTTCAGGAATGACAGAACCTCTATCTACACTTAAACGACTGAAATACCGTAAATTAACCGGTTACAGTTTAGTTCTCAAGAGTCGTTAGGGCTATAATACCTTCTCCGTTTAGACTTTTAAGCCCCAACGACCATTAATTAACCGGTTTAAGATCGGACTCAAATAATGCAGTTAAGTGGTGTGGCTACTCGAACAAAAACAGTATTATAATGCACGAAAAACATTATTATATAACACTAACTCTAAAACACAATTTAAACAACTCGAATGTTTCCCCGATCGTCGTACAAACCAGCCCTACCACATTCGTGTAGGCCAATTTGACTTATATATTATTATATACTTGTGTCACATCAAGCAGACTTCATTGACCTAAATTACATACAAATATAGATTGATTTGACAATATTCGTAGCTAATATACTTTGCTATTATTTGTTGACACAAACAACGTAATATAAGTACCTACAATTATAATACGTAATATATGTATGTGTAGGGAATATCGTTTTTGCTGAACTTTACAGGTGTATTTCGGCAGTGGTGCGTTAATTATACCAAATTAAAAGTTGTATGTATTTAAGTTACTCTCTCCCTCTCACACACAAGCGCTCATACATGCCCACGCACGCCATTTTTCAATTATTTTACAAAGCTCGGTCCTTTATTTAATCGCCTCACTGCTAATTAAACATGGAGAGTTCCCTTTTGTGTACCTACACAATATTATATACTTCATAATTTATTTATTATTTATCACGATTTTATTTTATATACATTTGGCGATTTAAAAAGTAACATGGTAATTAAATGGAAAATTAATTATGCTTATTACAATGCACGTATATGCACAAATAAACATTTAGGTCGCTGTATACAGCGGTGTACTGTGTGTCTATACATGCATACATTAAATATTTGAATACCCAACACAAAGTGTAATAAAACGTTAAAAATATATCTATGTATGTATTTGGTTTTAGGTTTTACGCATAATAATATCATGTAGGTACACAAAAGGGATATACATAATATATTATATATACTCGGTTTTAAAAACATCAATATTGGGTTTAAGTCCCGGTGTTTGGTTGTTTTATTACACTGCGTTATTATATAAAATAAAGATATTTCATGAAATTTCATGATATTTCAATGTATACAAGGCACCTATAATGTATAAACATGGTAGCTGATATCCATCTTAATATGTAATAATCAAAGTACGAAAAATAAAGTTAACTCATATAATATGCTAGAAAATATTCACCCGACGAGTAATGCACTTTGCAATTGTGGTTGAAATTAAATTTTTGTTTAGACTTAATATTATATTTTGTAATCGAGTTTGTTTCAACGTGTTCAAGATGAAAATATTATATCTTTTGTCGTTGCTAAAGTTTTGTAATGTAAGTACGTATAGCTATTATGGTTTATTTCTGAGTAGAGTAAATTTCGTCTTGGCATGATAAGTTAAAATAATAATTATCAGAGAGTGGCTTAAATCACGATTGTAGATACACCAAAAACCACCTCAAAGGTTATCAAAATAATTGAAAATTCTACCGGATCGTAAAACATTAAACATAATATTATATCATCAACTAGAAGTGAATACACTAGAGAATAATATCTCAAAAATCTAATGCGCTCCTTCCAGGTTCGTTCCTGCCATATCAAATGCAATCGCCGCGGATTTAGGAGTGAATCAAACGGGGAAGATGGATTTTATTTGTCAGAAATGAAGATTAAATATATCATTATTTTTTAGATCCATTTGCCTTGGCTTGGTATAATGTACCTATAGTACGTAAGTATTATAATTATTTATTATCGATTGAAAATAAATAATATCAGTTTCTTGAATTATTTGAAAATCTATAGGGTTCACCGTCATGATAATAATATGATCTCTAGTGTGTAATGCCACATTCCAGAACGGTATAACGTTTCTTAGAAATGAACTATGAAAATTTAAATGTTAGTAATTTTATTGTAGAAGAATAATATTGTTATAGACCTGTTGTAGGTCACTCTGTACGCAGAGTGTTACAATCGTATAAACCATACTTGAACTCTGCTCGTGGGGTGGCCTGTGGAGGGCGGGTCACAACTGCACGTTGACATAGGTACAGACTTACGGTCATCATTGTTATTTATTATTTTATGCATCGGCGTTTCTGTAAACACTAATAATTTATGCTCGCCGATTAATAATTATTGTCGTCCGGGATCGATTCACAAATTCGGGAACAAATTATATGGGCGCATATTATATAGGTACTACGTTTCTAGTACATAATATATTTTATTTTATAATTATGCGTTTCGCTATTTTTTTCTCTCGATAGCTTTTATACACAATATACATAGGTACAATTTTGACTTGAATGCGGCACGAAAACATCGCCAAGAGCACAATACGATGATAAGTATGTGGTCCTCGTCCGCCGAATAACAATCGCTGCAGTTTAACTATAAATCTACGTCACAACTCACAATATTGTGTATACTTATACGTAGGCAGGAATCGAATAATTGCAAATACAACATAGGATCATCGTTCGTAGTCCGTAGGCGTGTCCAGACTTCCGTCGCAGATGCAGCATTGTATAAAATAAAGCAGTACATTTCTTTTTACAATATTGGTCAAATTAATTTTGAACACCCAAAATGTTTAAAATATATAACTATATAAATATTATATTAGAAATTCGCTAAACTAGACCGGTTTAAAATTATCCCACATTATCCCGCACCGGGATAATGAACCATGTAAACGATATGGTCCAAACATCCCGGTGAATTATTTTTCACACCGGTTTAATCTAGCGAATTTGTAGCAATATACGCTGGTAGGTTGTATTATTACCTTCGACGAATCCAACGCTCGTTATAATATATTTATAATTATTACGTTATATAATTATATACAACAACGACGTCATGTATTGTGGTATGTTTTATTTAATTTTTTTTTGTAATTAAAAATTTGGTTAATCCACGAGAGAGGGTTTAAAATGATTTACGACCCTGCGGCAGAGCGGTGCTGTTTAGACTTTGGAGCATAGCAATTAAGATGAGTGAAAATTTACGACTAGGTAGGTACAGTTTGTTTGTTTTGAAATAATCATAATACGTATTGTATAGGAGGTATGCATAATATGATTGATCGCCGTAACACTCTCTCACACACACACACAAACACACACACACCAATAGCTGTTTTATATAATGTGTGTTGTTTTATCGAAACAATACTATTTCGCCGCACACTTCGCTGCAGCTGTACAACTATACGTGCTACTGTGATTGCTGTTAACAAACGATTTTACCGCATTTATAATTACATGGCTGCATCTTCGAAATCCCAGCGACCGGTGCAGCTGGTGAAGGCGCATAATATAACAACAATAATAATATAATAACGTCGTAATGGTAATTATGTCTCGCGTGTGACGTGTGAAGAAATCGCCTCGGCCGGCCGAATACAACTCTCTGATTGTATACCAGCTGTAGGTAGGTAAGTCCTCGTCTACCATAAATATTGCTACGAAATTTTCAAACAATAATAATAATGGTTATTCGAATAAAAAAAATAAATCGTTTGGTGATTATTATTTCTTCCGTCTTCAATACACGACGCGTCGTCACCTCCACGTATATCATGAGAGATCATAATATTATATATATATATACAAGGTTATAATATATCATTAGTCATTATTATGAATAGGGCTCGGAAGTTGTTGCATTTGCATGATTTTTTTGAACCATTAGATTTATTGCTAAGTAAGCTAGAAATTCATTTCAAGACACTACGAAAAACATATCAAAAGTTTTTAGTGCATATTTTTGCATATTTAGTGATTTTTAGATTTTAGAGCATATTTCTTAATTTTACAATTTTTTAAAGCATATTTTATAATTTATGGATATTTAATATGAAAATTTGTAAATAAAAAAATAAATACATTCATATTCAGAGACCTTACTAGATATTCTTCAATCTTATTATTCAAATTTCCATTTGACATTAAAAACTATGTTTTTCCTAGTGATGTGGATTTTACGTAAAAAATTTTTTGGTAATTTACCGTGTAAATTTACTGGTAAATTTACCAAATTTACGGTAAAATTGGTAAATTTTTTTTAAAATTCAAATTATAGCGTACCTGTTGAATTTGTTCACAATATAATGTAAAGAAGGCAAGATAAATATAAAATAAAGTATTAGTATTTAATCCATTTATTAATAATAACAATTAATAATTATTAATTTATCATAGTAAAATATAAAATAAAAATAATTTTAATCTGTTTCAAAAAAAAATAAAAAACAACTTATAGTATAATGAAAACAGCATGTGTAAGTTAACTATACCTATCACATATGTATTAATAAGGGCCTCGCCACACTGCGGTATTTTCGCCGTCAGGTCCGGGCGGTTTTACCGTCGCGGCAATAAAACGTTCGCGCCATCGCGCCAAACTAGAACGGTTTTACCGTTCGCGCCATTGAGCCAAATTAGAACTTAGGAAGACTATACTCCATTCCCATACACATGTTGGTGACGATAGAAAGTTTTTCACTTAATCATAGTGTTTTATTACTTAAAAAACAGTACCAGTAACCGCGTACACCATTACACAATAATTCGTATCACGTAACTGTCGTTATCATTTTATAAAAATCCTAATTAGTAATTTGTATTATAATCCTAATATCTTGATAAAAAATACAAAGACGTACAAATAAAGTGGTCACTCAACTGTTTGAGTGGTAAAAAAAATGTAAATTGTAAATTGTTTTTTGTAAATTTACGGTAAATTTACTTTACCGGTAAAATTTTACATGGTAAATTTACGAGACTCACATCACTAGTTTTTCCTCTATTGGTTAATATGATATTATCTAAATATATATATAAATTACAACTACATCTAGATTTATCTAAAATAGAATATTATACAAATCTAAAATAGAAACAGCTGCTATCGAAATACGACGATTTTTTATAAATACTTTTATAGGAAAATAACTCAATGATTATTGACTATTGTTAATGGCATTTATAGATTTTAGGTATTTCAGGTATATAAATATAACTCGACAGAAGTGCATTTTTTTTATTCAAGGAACATTTTTAATTTTTAAAGCGATTTTTTTATTATTTTTTTGTTTAAATTATGATTAGAAAATATAAATAATAATAAATTAATAACTTATATTACTTTGCTTTTTTTTTTTTTTATTTACAAATTTAAAAAAAATATTTGTACAAATGAAAATGTTGTGTAAAATAATTAAATATAAGTGCATATTTTTAGAGCATATTTGTAGTTTTTTAAGCGCATAAGTGCATGCATATTTAGTACTTTTTAAGTGCATTAAGTTCCGAGCCCTAATTATGAATATAGACATAGTCGAGGCAGCTTGCAGTAACGATTCGAGTATAATATTATTATAATGTATAAATGTGCGTATGTGTGTACCTGTGAGAGTACGACTACTCGTTCGCCTCAATATACACACGCGGCGGCGACCGATATAGTAATAACCGAATATAATAATATGTAATATAACTAACAATATAATAACTCACAGTACCTAG
The DNA here is from genome assembly GCA_949089665.1 of Macrosiphum euphorbiae. Taxonomy (NCBI): domain Eukaryota; kingdom Metazoa; phylum Arthropoda; class Insecta; order Hemiptera; family Aphididae; genus Macrosiphum; species Macrosiphum euphorbiae. The sequence continues at coordinate 62,324,357 of CARXXK010000001.1, read as the reverse complement.
GTCTGACGAGATAATGTTATACGTTTGCGAATAAGCATATATTATTGTAACGTAGGTATCTATCTTGTACCTACCTTTTACTATTATTATACCAGGTGTGATATTATTATATTGCCGTTTGTGCAGCTTACCTCGAAAACAATAATGTCATTATTATCGTCCGAACCGTTTGTGCATGCAAATATTCGCATACTGTCCGGCGTCTGCTACTGTATTCAAGTAAATTATGCGTCCTAAATGATGATATTATTATTATTAAATGTATCTTATGTATAGGGCACCCATCACTTTATACCTCTTACAGCAGACATATAGGCAGGTAGACAAAACGCTGAAAGTCCGAAATAATAATAAATAATAATGTATAATATATGTATAATCGTACCTGTAATATAGTATTGTCCTAAATTATTATCCTTAATTACATATTATAATGATATTTTACTAACGGGTTCCCGGGTAAAATAAATTGTACGAATTGGTTCCCAATAAAAATAACTTATCATTATACAACTGTTCAAATTGGTTGTTACTTGTTCCCATTAGTACTAATCGCGGTAACCTTATATTCTAATGATATTTTATTAGGTCTTACAATGTCTGGTAAAGTTTGTAAATAATAGAATACATCCTAATACATATATGTAATAGATCTCTGAAAAAAAAGAAGTTTACTGTTGAAAATATAAAAAAATCGAATGGCTACCAAATGTTGAACTCAGAATTCGTCAAACTCGTAGTCTTTCATACGAACCATAGGTGTGCGGTAAAAGGTGCATATCGTGCTACACCTGTAACATTTTTTGGGTCTGTTGGTTGGCTGGCTCTCGACGGCGCAAAAGTTATAGCTGTTTAGTCGCAGTCGGTGGCCGGAAAATGTATTATTCAATACAAGTACTGAACCAATTTTCGTACCAGTGTAGTATGCTACTTACACCGTACAACGCTACCTACCAGAAATCTTTACGGGTTTACACCGTATTTTACCTACTGATTAATATTGATGAATAACAATTTATTAAACTAAAATGATTTACTCATTGCGTACCTATTGCTGATGAAAATCAAGTATTTGAATAAGTTATAAATTGTTTTGTTGTTTTTACGTCAGAATATTTCAAATTAATATTATGTAGTATGTACCAAGACAAAATTATATACCTACAAAATAAAAAACCATTTATAATAATTAATTTTCATACTACTTATACTTTTAATACTTTTCTATATGAAGTACTTATACCATAGAGTAAACCTATTAAACTTTTTTGCTTTGACCAACGGTAATATTTACGATTTTGGTAAAAATGGTTATGCTCCGTAGTATATATACGCCTAAGTAAAATTTACCATAGGATATTATTATATCGATACGGTCGAATTTGGAGTTACGAGCCAAGTGAACTATTTACGATGGTTTTTATTTTTTTTTTTTTAGAAACAAGCGTACGTAGAAAAAAAACTTAAAACGCCAACGATTATATTTTTATTAATTAAAATTCAAACGTGCGGCGATTACGTTTTACGATAGTCTAATGTTTGCTGTCGAAAAAACAAACAGAACGTCCGGTAGAGGTATAATATAACGCTTATTTGCACATTTACATGTACCTATATGCTGCCCTCCTAGTGGAACAAGCAGTATGTCTAATAATTGAATTGTTGGTAAAATGAGTTTTTCGGTTTCTTTGTTTTTCACCATGAAATCATTATTTTTTTTTCATATCTTATAAGTCATAGGCATCCTTAATTTTTTGAAAGTTTTTTTTTTTGCATTTTTAAAGAGATACTACTTTTTTATCTAGTATTATTGTGTATGAAAAGAAAAAGAAACTTTACAAAATACAGTATCTCAATAAAGATATAGATAACACTTAATGGTAGTAGTTAGTACCACGGTATCAGATCAATCACAATAAATGTTTTTGACAAAAATTTTTGGCATATGACGTATCTGATTATCATTATTACCACGAGTCGCTACCATTCATTGATAAAACTATAAAAGATAAAGTGTACATAATGCAAATCTATTTTAACTAAGATTACTAGGTAAATACGTATGCAGCATATATACTGAGAAATTATTTGGCTAATGAAATAAGCCGTATCTTCATTATATTTACTGCTTTTTTATCTAGGACATGTTACATACATGTGCATAGGTACTATGTCGTTGTCTAGTATTTGACGATATTTTGGTCGATACGACATTTTATGATGCATTTTAAAGGCATTTTAAGTGGAGTTACGCTGTTTTTCTTAAAGAAAAAAAAAATTATGCAATTATACCGAATATGACATTTTATATTTAATCTCAATTTTAAAACTCGGCACTTACTGCTTGTGCTGCAAGGAGGGCAGTATGTACCTACTACTTATACCTATATCAATGATTGGAAAATAGTTTAATTTTGAGAATGATTTTGTTTTCAAATTTCTAAAGGTCAAACACAATAGAGTTTGTGAAAAGCGTCTGCGAAACCGATGTATAAGTTTTCCTTTGAAACATTTAATATTAGTTCCCAGCGTTGCACGTTGTGTGCAATTACGAGTTACGGCTGTATTATATGCGGCTATACGGTAATATTAGCTAGATAGGTACACATATTGTATAATATATATGAAAAAGAGGTATTTTGAAAAAATTATCACTCACACACTCACGCCGGTATATATATATTTATATAGAAATAAAGTTTTGAGTTCTCTCAATACCAGATGATGTATATATTGTGTTTTTTTCTTTTTAGAAATCGCATTGTTGTTGTCGACCTAATATAAGCGTATTGTTTGATTTTCCATCTATCTCTTTCTCTGTCTCTCTCGCTCTCCCTCTCCCTCTTTAGGTTATAACGCATATACATTATTATAATATATTTGGTATAGTATAACGTAAACTTATATATGTTTATGCCTAACCCCTTCGCGTTTAGCAGACTAAAAGCACATTCAATGTCTCGACCAATAAAATAGGGATAACATTTAAGTTTTTGCTTCATATTCTCGATTCGTTTGTGTGCATTCAATAAGGATTTTGCCACGACCCGCGCCATGCCACGATCCTCCAGAACGATGTTCGATTATTGAAAATCGAACATTCGAACCGATATACCTACAAGGTTATAAATCAACAATATACCTAAATATGTTTTTAATTATATTATATTTTATATTATATTATCTTAGTTCACTCTGTATTAGGTATATGAATATGGTTTTATTTACTTGTTATTTTTTGTATTTTATTTTAACTAATTTTACCATTAAATTGTAGGTACTTAAAAGTAGTCACGAGATCCGACGTATCCCAGATAACAGATTAGAAATATCTCGGGTCTGTTTAAATTTTAAAGTCAAACGAATTGATGAAATATCTTTCTAATGATAATTTATAGTTATATTATCATAATAATATACTAACAGTACTGCAGATTGCGCAGTACAGCTGAGTAGTATACCGTAGGTAGGGACTGCTGTCTATCAGTGTGTTTAACCATTTCTGGTTATTAATATATATTATATACGCGCGTACTGGTTTCACTTCATAGTTCATAAGGATAATATAGGTACCGAAGTCCGAAAGTGTGCGTACACAACAACAATAATAATAATAAAAATAATTTACAGAATATGACAACGCGTATTTTTAAGGTCATTAAAAATGTTGACCTCTATTGTCCAATCAGAAAGGCAAGGTGATTTATTTCGTTTGCGCTTAAATCCAAATATTTAAACTTGTACCACTGACTTGTGGTTCGTCATCCGAGCACACTTCTTATAAAATTATAATGTATAATATTATGATAACTTATCCTATCGTATTAAACGAGAAATCACTAGTCAGGTGGTCACCAACCCATCCTGTATATTATGCAGTATCCGGGTATACTAAATTTAGCAGTTAAGTCGATCCTCGAAGATATGTTTTAAAATAACAAAATCTCCGACCACTTCAAATATTATAATAATTATATAGACGTTTAAAGCTTAATGTGCATTACACATTTTAGACGATTTACAATCAAAAAAATCCAAGTAGGCAATGTACGTATGCGAATATCGGAATTTATGTATTAATTAATGTTTCATTATACAAAACGATTTTAGAATGACATTTTCACTTTCGTTGAACAGAATTAAAAAAATATAGATAAATAAAAAAAAACTTAAGACAGCTTAACACGCAGTATGTCAGTACCTACAAAGCTATTTTCTTCCTAATTTGCATCTGTTCGTTTTACATACACAACGATAACCCATATTTGCGGTTTGTCGAAATATGTGTTTTTACATTTTTATAAAATCATTTTTGCACAGTCTGCGTGACGTGTGAATATTATAAGAATTTTAGAATCAGCATTTTTGCAATAGATAGTATGTGAATGTATGAAAATATTTATGTTATATTATATTTACCTATAGGTACATTATTATAAAAATATTTTTATTGCTGACCTTTTTATCGACTCTAACGACATGCCTATTAGATGTTCGTAAAAATCTCATGACACATACCACAATTTTTCCACATTTTTCTTTCACCGTAACACGTATTATATTATCTATAGCAAACTTTTTTATACGACGTATATACCACACGCTGCGGATATCGGCAGTCGTCCCTGGAATATTTTACTCGACCACAAATTTTCACATCGGAAAATCGTTAAGCAATTTTCCTCTCGCCTCTGCCGAGAATTTCGGTTAAAGGCTCGATTTGTTATTTTCTTTTGCGCTTTTCCCTCATTTTTTTTTGTCATACCACACACTGCAGACTACATCGTTTTACACGTCCTATACCTGCACGCGTCACCGTCCCACCATCGCTTTGCCGTACATCCGTTTTACGAGGTCTTTTTACAACCCCCCACGAAAGAAAAAAAACATATATCCTCACGAGCTGTTATTGTTTGTAACGAGGAAAATACCTTTTTTTCCCGTCTGTTGGATAAAATTCTATTAAGAACCTTTTTTTTTCTTTCCTTTATCATTCCACACAAGGCTATCCCGCCGCTGAATGATGTATAAAACTAAAAAAAAAAAAACCCCGTGGCCGAGATCGTGAAAATTCAATTCGATTCTATTTCGCCGGAAAAACGAAACGTTCTTCGGTCGAGAAAAAAACGGAAATAAACCGAAATAGTAATTGAAACACATACGCGAGTAACTATTACATTATAGCTACATCGTACCCGCGACCTTCGTAATGCGTGCGACGGTGTAGGTCGGTGCGAGCAGGTAGGAGACATATTGTATAATGTACATAAGATAAATTGCACTGACCGAATAAAACTGCTTACGAAGGGGTAAAACCGTTATTATTAATATTAAAAGAAAAAAACCATTTCGACCGCGTACCCATGTGTTTTATCAAACGCGACAGAAATAATTTCCGGAACTGTACATCGATATTATTATTTTTTTTGCAGCTGTCGATATAATATGACGCGATTTTGTTATTAATTTATTTTACGAATGCGCTTTAGGTAGGTAAACAAAAAACGAATAATAATAATTAACCAGCGGCGGCTCGTAAACCGATTGCGGTTGAAGCAGTTATTTTTGACATTCCCGGGAGAAAAAATGTTCTCAAAACCACTTCAGCTACAGACTGCAAACACAATACTATAAAGAACTTATATTTTTTAATGATTGTGACTACAAAACACATCATCATTATGATCGACGTGATAAGAATTTTTCGAATTGACCTTCTTTGATGAAATGCTGCCGTGTAGTACTGTTGTGTACTACTAACTAATCGACAAATTATCATTCACAGCTGCAGAGACAATATTTTTGTACTTTTTATTATTACATATTATTTTTGCCCTCCCCCCACTTTTTCTTTTTATTATACCGATCAATTGAAGCAAAATATTATATTTCACCTCTATCTTAAGTCGTACAGTGGAATACAAATGTTTAGGCAAGGGGCTAGGCAGCAGTAACAGCGACTAGGTTGTTTTATTATAATGTTTATTCTTTATTATTTATAAAAAATTAAAATTGAAAAAAGAGTATTAATAACTATAGGTAGACTGTTCAAAATATGTAAAATTACTTTCCAAAATCACTAATTGGTCATCCTTACACGTTAAGATGAACCCCATAATCAAATCATACTTAATATAATATTAGCTGATATTATGCCATATTTCTCTAAGACATTTACGCCAAAAACTGTTACGTTAATGATATTCGTGTAAACGTGTGCCCTCAATTTTTTAAAAATATTAAACGTAGGGGAGCTGTCATTTAAACTCTATGTCGAGTACACACTAAAAAATATTTGGTTGACATTGACACAAAAAAAATGTGTTAGCAGCACACTGAGTTGACATTATGTTCTGTGTAAAATGTCATAATAGTATTTCGTGAAAACGATCAAACACATAATCGGCTGTCTTTGAAAGGTTGACCTCTATAGATTTTTTTGTATTTACATTATAGCTCTTGAATATACTATTTAAATACTTTTTACGCGAAAATCATCTTATATATTTGCAATTTTATACAGAATTACAGACCAATTATGCAAAATTACACAAACATATAATACTAGTACATATTTAATATTTGTTTAATGACTGTGGTTTATCTGCTGTACGTAATATTTTACTCGGTATTATCATTCAATCGAAATTAAAAAAAAAATGTTTGCAGTTTAGGGATTTGAATATTAATAGTAGGTGTAGGGCTCGATTTAAATGAGAACAATAAGGACAAATGCCCTGGTACGCACTTTTTTACAATTATTGCAACGTAATATAAAAAGAAAACCTGCTCTTATTTTAGGTATTTGTAATTTGTAAATAATCAATGTGAAGATGTGATTTTCAAAATTTTTTATTGAAATTAGCCTGAAGACAACAATTTAAGTATTAGATCCAAGAGCCAACAATATTTTTTTTATCCCTCAAAATTCTAAATCTGGCCTCAAGTTGATAGGTGCACCCACAGTCCGTAATATTTTATTATATAAAATAAGTTCTATTACCATTTACCTTGTAAAGTTGTGACCATACAGTACGAAGCATGTTGATAATAAATTATTTCCGCAGAAAGAAGGTATGATATAGGTAGGTAGGTATACTATAGGTACACCTATTTTCCTCGTAGAAGGTGACTACAACTATAGGGTTTATCGTTTATTATAATAATATGATGTGTCCAACGCGTCCCACGACTTGTGCAACCGGCGAGTGCATACTCAGAGACGGTTTATGTGTATCACGACCGGATGTAAATACCGATTGAATTACACTTGTAGATTATAAGAGGAAACGAATTTAGTCACTATGAATATTGTTAGTCAATAATATTGAGTAAGAAAATTTTTATTCAATTAATAACAATCGCATATAAGAAAACAGACCGATTATTCAGACACACGTGAAAGTAATGTTTTGCACGATTTTGTTATGCTTTATAATGGTATAATAGTACTAACAGTAACTCATTAGTTGCCCTAATACGTTGCATTATAATAGTAGGTATATACCTAATTTTGGGCGTCTGTATATTATATTATAAACTCATCAGTCATCAGTCATCACACTAAAATATGTTGAACCATATTTAGGATGCATAAAGATTAAGAAAAATATTATATAAATACCAGATATAGTGGTCCGTTATTATAAATTTGGCCGCGATTTCAACTTAATGGGACTAGGAATGGCCAACATTCTAAGTACTTGGAATAGTTTTCACATAAATGACACCTAATGGTATAATGACACTATAATGCAGGATATAAGTAGATTTTTGAGAATAAAAAATGTATTTTGCTATCTGAATAATATTATAATACATTTTACGCGTGTTTCTGATATCTACGTATTATGACTTATGATCAATAAACTGAGTAATGTCTACACCTACATGTTTCTTTTAATAATACATTATAATATAACTAACCTACGTGTAGTACCTACTTGATATATTACAGTTTTTACGTGATTCCGATTTGGTTAAATACTGCTACAGATTATAAATACTATATTAAAAAATAGTACGACTGTAATATGACTGCTTCATTTGCCGTTTTTTTCGAAAATTCGAGTCCCGGGGTGGAGTAGTGTGTCGGAAACGAGAGTATGTGTAGTGTATTCATTTATAGATACCTACGTTTAATAGGATAGTAGTACATTTCAATAAAATTTGTTATTCACCAATATAATTATCTATTTGTTAATTTGACTTAATTCTCATAATTAAATAAATATACATGGAAGGTATATTTTAGAAAATATCCAATCAGAAAATTAGATTTTGTCGACTTATTTGTTATAACCGCGAAAACATAACAATGATTACATTGATTACAGTGAAGCCTAACATAAAACACCTGATAACTGTTCTCTATAATTATCAACAAATACAATTTTATTACCTCCTGTATACTTTTTCATATTTGAACGGCCGTTTCGAGCACTTTTCGCTGTAGGCGGATTGTCCGTTCGGGAATCGGATTTCACCCGAGATGACTGATAGCTAGACACTCAAACTCAGAATCCGAATTTCCGATTTCAACACACATACGAGAACCGGACACACACGCCAGGTGCATGGTCTGCGATCCGACGTAGTCGGATTGCCTACCTGACTAGGTACTTGCATACGAGCGACTTACACCCCCACTGCATCTGACACTCGGGAATCGACTTTCACCCGAGATGACTGATAGCTAGATACTCAAACTCAGAATCCGAATTTCCGATTTCAACACACATACGAGAACCGGACATACACGCCCGGTGCATGGTCTGCGATCCGACGTAGTCGGATTGCCTACCTGACTAGCTACTTGCATACGAGCGACTTACACCCCCAGTGTCCCCCACTGCATCCGACACTCGGGAATCGACTTTTACCCGAGATGACTGATAGCTAGACACTCAAACCCAGAATCCGAATTTCCGATTTCAACACACACACTCAAGAACCGGCATACACGAATGGGGCATGGTCTGCGATCCGACGTTGTCGGATTGCCTACCTGGCTGGCTGTGTCTTACGATCGACTTGAATCGCGTGACTTACGACTAGACACTCTTCCGAGTTCAAAAATTACCGCTTAAAAAGTGCTGCCAACACGACAAAACATAATACCCGACGACCCCCCTTCCCCCCGCAGGCTGGATCAAAAAACCCAGCATAGCCGACAAAGATGCACCACCGCGCACACAGTCTTTCCGCCGTAGGCGGGATGACAAACACCGGAATCTAGTCTTATATAATAAAACGCTAATAACGCGTATAAGATCCGCGGGGAGCGCTCGCGGCACTCCGCGTTTCTTCCATGACGACCAATCACAATACTTCCCGCGCGTTCGCTATAAATTCCGCTCGCTTATCTCCTCCCTTTTCCTTATCAACGAATATTTTCGAACATTATTATTATTATTAAAAAAAAACCCGTGTTTTTCAATTTTTTGACGTGATAATAACGTCTTATAAATCGATTACCCCGCGACCGTCGGGCGGAGTGGGGGGACCCATTAAACGAGTAATTATTTTTGACGAAGTATAACTTAGCCGGTATTCGACTTAGAGACCCCGTACCAATGGGCATCTCAATTTTTTAGGCCCCAGATGAATTTTCAACATTAGGGAACCAAAGCCCCCACCCCCCCCACATTTTGAGTTGAGTATAACTCGGCCGGAATTCAAGTTAAACACCTCGGACCAAGGGGGAACCCATTCTTTTTATGAATACTACCGTTTTCCGCTTTAGGGGACGGGGGCACCTCCTCCCCCCCTTTTTGGATTTTGCTTTTTTGATGGATTTTGGTCCGGGAGAGTACTAACACCCAGCTCACCAAGGGGAAACTCGGGGTTTTGAGTTTTTGATAGGATTTATTGGGATTTTCTTAAATATTGTTTTTATTGATAAGGAAAGTGATAAGAATTTTATTTTATCGCCGCGAGCACGGCGACGCGGCTTAAGAGTCATACATTTGCCTCGAAATTTCGTCTGAGTAGGTGGCTAGGTTGGTTAGGCGTTAGGATAGGTGACTCGAGGGTCGTGGGTTCGAAACCGCCGTCCGGGATTTTCGGTTATTTGCGGCGGCCGAACCAAATCGAATTTCTTATTTTTGCGTTTTTTTTTTGTCACATTAATCATGTGTTCCGATTTTTTTCAAAATTCGCGTTATTATAATATTATATATATCGGTATTTATATATATTTATTTTGCAAAAAAATAATAATTAACATTTAATTAATACTTGATTTTACCGTGACCAACCTACAATATAATTGTAATGTAGTACCTACTTGATATATTACAGTTTTTAGGTGATTCCGATTGGGTTAAATATTGCTACAGATTATAAATACTGTTTAATATGACTGCTCCATTTGCCGTTTTTTTCGAAAATTCGAGTTTCAGCCCCTTTCGGTCGTTTCACCCTCCCCGTCGACGACTTATTCGAGTTCCCCGCTAAATTTATAGCCAGCGTGCGGCCCTACTTTTCCACAGACGAGTCCCGGTGAGGAGAGGCGTCGCGGAAACGAGAGTAGGTACCGTGTAGGTATCGCTATATACAGGCATAAATACATGCGTCGAGGCGTTTTTTGGGGAGCCGTCACTGCGTTATCTTTCCTCCTTATCACTTTTCACGGTTTTGACCATTTTTCACAATTTTTTTTCAACATTTTTGAGGTTTACCCCCCTCGGGTGCCTCGGGAGGGCCCGTTTGGACCTTATTCGCGTTCCTCGGTAAATTTATAGACGGCGCGCTGTCCTACTTAATTCCCGGCCGGCCCGCGGCTGCAGATATCGCGTGCGATACGAGCGCCGCCGTCGCGCATGTTTTTTGCCGTATTTTTTAAAAAATTCGAGTTTTATCCCCTTTCGGTCGTATCGCCCTCCCCGTTTGGATCTTATTCGCGTTCCCCGCTAAATTTATAACCGGCGCGAGGCCCTACTTTTTCAAAAACGAGTCCCGGCAAGGAGCGGCGTCGCTTAAACGAGAGTAGGTACCGTGTATGGTATCGCTATATACAGGCATAAATACATGCGTCTCGAGGTTCGATTTTCTTCGCGAATCTCGCGACGGTCGTCCGCTCGCCGACGCTGTCGGATCGCCCGCTCAAACTCCATTTGAACCTCTTCTAAACGGCGTTCGCCTTTCGCGGGGACGGCAACGCGGCTTAAGAGTCATAGATTTGACTCAGGTTTTCATCTCAGTAGGTAGTTAGGTAGGTTAGGCGTTAGAACAAGTGACTCGAGGGTCGTGGGTTCAAACCCCCCGGCCCCCGGGAATATACGATAATTTGCGGCGGCCGTGATAAATTAATTTTTTTTTTCGTCGTTCGCTATCACTTCCGTCTTATCATTTTTAACGTAAATGTTCCGATTTTTTTCAAAATTCGAGTTTTAACGCCTCTACTGACTTCGGACCTCCCCGTTGAAGACTTACTCGCGTTCCCCGTCAAATGATTTAGCAGAGCGGACAGTGTCTTTATTACTATACATGGGCGTGAATATATTATGCGACGAAGAGTTCGATTTCTTTTTTTTTTCTTTTTTTTTCAAAAATTTGAGTTTTAGCTCCTTTTGGTCGTATTACCCTCCCCGTTTGAATCTTATTCGCGTTCCCCGCTAAATTTATAGCCGGTGCGCGGCCATACTTTTTCACAGACGAGTCCCGGGAAAGAGCGGCGTCGCGGAAAAGGGAGTAGGTACCGTGTAAGTATCGCTATGCACAGCAATAAATACATGCGTCGCGTCATTTTTTGCTGTTTTTTTCTAAAATTCGTTTCTTGGCCCGTTTTAGAGGTATTACCCTGCCTGTTTGGATGTTATTGGCATTCCCCGCTAAATTTATAAGCCGCCGTCGTCAGTACTTCGCTCGAGTCGAGTTCCGCGGAGGAGATCGGGGAGCGGACAGTGTTGTTATTACTTTATACGGAAATGAAAATATGCGACAAAAAGTTCGATTTTTTCATACACACTTTCATACACATAATACATAAGTCATAACACAATGATGCACCATTATAATTATGCAATTATAATTACTAAATAATTTAAAACATCATATGACATTTAATAAATTGGTAGGTAGGTACATCATATATTATATACAGACATACAATATAACAGCAAAATATTATGATAGTAGGTACTTACGAAGATAAGTGCCAAAAAATTGTATAGTGTATTTATTTATACATACCTACGTTTAATATGATAGTATTACATTTCAATACAATTTGTTATTCACCAATATAATTATCTATTTGTTAATTTGACTTAATTCTCATAATTAAATAAATATACAAGCAGTCCTGTAAAGTATTTGAGTAAAAGTATTCAAATACTTTTTTAAGTATTGAATAACTTTTTAAATACTTTCAGCATGAAGTATTTTGAATGGTATTTTAAATACTTTTTTTTGTATTAAATACTTTTTGGTATTGAATACTTTGGTTTTTTATTTCGAACATTTTATTTTTATTCGAAATAATTTTAGAAATTTTAGAATGAATTAAGAACACAAAATAGGTAGTATCACCAATGGGTGGTTTCTTCCCTCAAAAAAAAAACATACGCAAATACCCTATGCACATTTGCTTATTGTTCTAGGTAAGAACCGATTGTAAATTTCATGTAAAATAAAAAAAAAAAAAAAATGTAATAAACATTTATTTAATAAATAATAAATAAAAATGATTATACATTTACTACCTATGTGTCTATATTACAATAATTAGAAACTCACTTTAAAAACCAAAAGTATTTGAAAAGTATTCCAAATACTTTTTCAAAGTATTTGAGTAGTATTTGAAATACTATACAATTAAAGTATTTGAGTAGTATCTTAAATACTTAAAAAAAAATGTATTTGAGTACTTACTCAATTACTTTTCAAAAGTATTCTTTACAGGACTGTATACAAGGTAGGTATATTTTAGAAAATATCCAATCAGAAAATTAGATTTTGTCGACTTATTTGTTATAACCGCGAAAACATAACAATGATTACATTGATTACAGTGAAGCCTAACATAAAACACCTGATAACTGTTCTCTATAATTATCAACAAATACAATTTTATTACCTCCTGTATACTTTTTCATATTTGAACGGCCGTTTCGAGCACTTTTCGCTGTAGGCGGATTGTCCGTTCGGGAATCGGATTTCACCCGAGATGACTGATAACTAGACACTCAAACTCAGAATCCGAATTTCCGATTTCAACACACACACACCAGAATCGGACATACACGCCCGGTGCATGGTCTGCGATCCGACGTAGTCGGATTGCCTACCTGACTAGCTACTTGCATACGAGCGACTTACACCCCCACTGCATCCGATCCGCCACAGGTGGATTGTCCGTTCGGGAATCGACTTTCATCCGAGATGACTGATAGCTAGACATTCAAACTCAGAATTCGAATTTCCGATTTCAACACACATACGAGAACCGGACACACACGCCTGGTGCATGGTCTGCGATCCGACGTAGTCGGATTGCCTACCTGACTAGCTACTTCCATACGAGCGACTTACACCCCCACTGCATCTGACACTCGGGAATCGACTTTCACCCGAGATGACTGATAGCTAGATACTCAAACTCAGAATCCGAATTTCCGATTTCAACACACATACGAGAACCGGACATACACGCCCGGTGCATGGTCTGCGATCCGACGTAGTCGGATTGCCTACCTGACTAGCTACTTGCATACGAGCGACTTACACCCCCAGTGTCCCCCACTGCATCCGACACTCGGGAATCGACTTTTACCCGAGATGACTGATAGCTAGACACTCAAATCCAGAATCCGAATTTCCGATTTCAACACACACACACCAGAACCGGACATACCCGCCCGGTGTATGGTCTGCGATCCGACGTAGTCGGATTGCCTACCTGGCTGGCTGTGTCGTACGATCGACTTGAATCGCGTGACTTACGACTAGACACTCTTCCGAGTTCAAAAATTACCGCTTAACCAGTGCTGCCAACACGACAAAACACAATAACCGACGACCCCCCATTCCCGCCGCAGGCTGGATCAAAAAACCCAGCATCGCCGACAAAGATGCACCACCGCCCACACAGTCTTTCCGCCGTAGGCGGGATGACAAACACCGGAATCTAGTACATAATATTATGATAATCATATATAATAAAAAAAAAGTTGACACTACATTAACAAGGAATAGTGGCCAATACTTTACATGACGTCCGGGAGACTGATTAATTTCAGGACGATCGAAGGATCGGGTTGAGAATTATTGTATCGGTCTCTCGTGTCTTGGAATTCTTAAGAAAAGTAAACAAAACAAAAAATCAAAGATATTTAACTTTGAAATGTATACCCAAGATATAAACACATTTGACTCTCCCTCAGTAAACGCAATTGAATTTTATGCATAATTTTTCGAGTAAAATTTATTCGTTCTAACAGACAAATTTTATACATGCACGCGTTTGTAAACTAATTTCAACCAGTTGCATACATCAATGTGAATACATATAATAATCGTTTACCTAACGCAGTAACTTGTAATGAAAACAAATTTCTGAAATTTCATTGGTACAATAATATAGGTACACGTAATATAATAAGTTAGTTTAAAATGTTAATGGTTTGCAAAACGCATTCGAAATACACAATAATTAACACAATACAATATTCACATACACACACACATACATACACACACATACACACACACACACACATTATGTGAGTGCCTATATAATTATATTATGTCAAAGTCAATCGTAGCTCTAAGCTGTGTATTACCACACGCGTTTTGTGTTTAAAGTTTGTCTGTTTTTTGTTACCTATATCTGTATATATTTTTGTTATTAAAAATATTATTGTATTATTAATAATCTTGCGCGAGCAGTAATGAAAGTACATATACACACAATACTGTTATTATGATGGACGTAAGACGTGTACCTTGAAAAAAAATAAATTAAATAACGGCGACTCGATGTATAGACGCGCGGTAGATGTTGAGGGGGTTCGAACTTTGAAAGGCCAAACACCTCAGCACACGAATGCAGCGCTCATAGCAAATACAGTGTGCGTGTGTTTAAGTATACATAATATATATAAAAGCCAATTCGTAGCATTTTGCTTCATATAAGGAAAATCTTTATACCACGACGCATACCACGAGTACCTATAAATAAATAGCTAGTGGTTATACACTTATACGTCTTATTATTAAGCGCGGAAGCGGAAGCCTACATACAGGGAGATAAGCATTCAGGTGTACTCATCCCAATTTTTTTTCCTTAAATAATGAATATATTCAAATATTCTGAATTCTTTAAAATTTTAATTATAATTAAAAACCATACAAAAAATTCTTTAGATTTTTTTGTAGACTTTAAGAACTGTCATGGGGCGATATACACTTTTTGTTCTTTACTTATTGATTAGTATATCTAAAAGTATTCCAATAAATAATATAATATTACAAAAACCAGATTTTAAATAATTATGCATCGTCGAAGAAAAATAAGGAGGTATAATATACTTGGTTAATCGTAAAAACAATACCTATAAGTATAATAGTTGTAAAAATATAATTTTCCACGTGTGACATAGGTACATAACAAGTATAAACGTATAATGCATATATGGTGTATTTATATGTGTTTGCGTGTGTGTGTGTGTGTGTGTTTGTGTTTGTGTATGTGTGAGAGTGTGGATTAACGTGTGAGGGCGAATCGGCGGCCCGGAAAAATGGGTAGAAAACAGAAACAACTTTTGTGCAGTGTACCGACAAACTCAAAGAGCTGTAGCACGATATATATATATATCATCGCACATTATAGGCACATATAAAACGTCGAGTTCAGTGACGCTTTGACGGGTTTTATTTAAATTATTTATGACGAAAGTTTGATAGGTGGCGTATATATGACGTGTGTAAAGTATAATATATTATACACACATCATAATATTATGTATATTTGTATAATATATAGAGGTATATAACGAGATACCATTTGTGTACAAGTACACGCGTATTATTTAGTACATATACCTAGGTATTGTTTAGGTTAGAAAATGCTCTTTGTGATATTTTTATTATGGCCGGAAGACGCAGTGGCAGATTTTACCGGATGCAGGGGGGAAGGGAAGTCGCCTATTATTTTTTATACTTACCCACAATTACATTTAAAACACCCCCCCCCCCCCACGACTACCAATCCATCGCTTTGCCCACCCCACCTACCCATGCACCCGAGTACCCGACGCCTTAAGGCTGGAAGTCTATCGTCTTGACGTCTTATCAGTCTTGTCGTCTTATCGCCACCACTGCAGTCAATCTATACAGCACGGACGTATTTCGACTTGTCATCGAACGGCCGTTATATTTTTTATATTTTGCCTCTAAACAGCGATATTTATACAAAATTCTCAGAGAGGTGATACGTAATATGTATCCTAAATTTAAGTCGTTTTTGAGTATAGGTAGTCAAATACCTGAAAATTCGATCGTATGATTTTGTGTTTTTATTTTTATAGCCGTCCTTCAGACGTCACTATTTAACCATTATACGAATATTTTATTTTTGTGAGGTGATTTATATACATACCTATTCTGCATAAATATTTTTCATAATAATATAACATATTCATTCAGCGTTCATTTCAAACTCATTTTATAAATCAATGCACGCGTTAAACGTTTTAAATATAATTTCGCGAACCCAGAAATCATACGACAGTTTGGATTTCCAAATCTCTAGAGTAAAATACTAAAACGTGTATAAGTTAATAATATTATTATCGTTTTCCTAAAACATATTACGGATACGAAAACATGAAAAGATTTCCATACGCCCAAGTACCTTATAATATTAGATTATATTTATTTAAAATTTTAATATTGTTACCTATTCGAAGAAAAATATTTACCAACTAATTGTGTACAAATAACCGACCATTTTCTGCGTTTTACATTGAATTTGATTTAGGAATTTATTTAATCATGATTGGTCTTTTTAAGTTTTTTTATACTCCAATATTTTTATAGTTTACGGTAATAGTAATAATGTGAACTATTTATTGTTAAATGATTTAGGTGAAATATTATATTATTAGAGACTATTAGTATTTTGAATCACTTTATTGTTTAAAATTAAATACTATAATAATTGTAGTAAAATTGTTTGAAAAATACAAAAATATTAACAATAATAACATAATATTTTTTTTTAAATTAGTAATATGTGTCAGTACATGCATAATAGTTATAAACCACCATTTGTATTCGAAACGTTTAAGAATCTTGGATATAGCTGTGTTAATTTTTGTCAAATAGTCACGTCACAGGATGTTTCGACATGATTCCGAGCTGTATTATGTATACATAACACATGTAATAAAAGTGTTATAACTACCAAATGTAATTTTATTCCGTTTAAACACGTCACACACGTTCGAGAAAATATTTATTATTATTAATATATTATATTTATTTAAATTTTAACCATATCACTTCGGTATGCTTTGATGTGGTGTTAGCTGCATACAGTTACTAAAAACTATTGTAACGATGGCATTGACATTTTTTTTTTACCATCTAAGAATTTTAAAAATGATTTTTTTTCTAAGAAAATACGCCATCCCTGATAACATTATATTAATAATCTCATCATCCTCAGATTTTTATTTCCCACATTAATTTAATATAAATAGTACTTGTTCATATACTCATAATATGTTATTATATTTTATTATTAGTTTTTACTGTTTTTAGTGTTTTCAAATTTTATAAAATTTATTGTCTTGAAATATTTTATTTATGAGAATGCGTATATTATGTCTAAAGTGTGTAGTCATAAGCTTACTGCAAAATGACATTTTTAAAGGTTAGTCTATTGTATAATATTATAAATGTATAAATTATTAATAAATTATTTATTATTATTAATTATATTATAATATCATTATCGATATTTTCTATGTATTATCAATAATCATGTATAATCATCTATAATCAAATAGGTACGTTAAAAGAAATAAAATATTTTTCATTATTTCAAAAAGAGTCACATAACCCTAGTTTATCAACGCTACAAAAATTAAAACGTCATCATTTTTTGTTGAATGATAAGTCTGACATTTGAATACGATAAGTATATCCTTATAATATAATATGAATCGCTACACTAAATTTCGAAAAAACTCGACCACTACAAAATAATATACGGAATTTTGCGATTTATAAAAGCGTCGACTCTCAATAATTTATAATATTTTATGCACCGATCATGATTGTCGTCTCGAGTCGTTTTTCCGCTATCACGAGTTTGGCGCTGCAGTCCTATTCGAATAGAATTTTGTGGGTCACCTTTGTAGTTTTTATTTTTATTTTTTTGGCTTTTCATTCAAGAAAAAGGATCTGCACGTTATTATTGTGTTAGTCGGTTGAGTATAATAATATATGTATACCTATGATATGGCTTCGAGGGTCGCGGAAACATCCGTAGTTGAACATAATATCGCGCATGTACAGTGCTGGTGACGACGACGGTGATTCATTAATACAAATTGAGTTTAAAAACAAAATCTCATCAATATACATGTAAAATATATTGTATTTACGTTGCGGTCACGTACCACACATGCGAAAACTGCGAGCGCAGACACAGAGCACATCATATAGTCGAGTGTTATTATTGCGCGTATATGCGTTTTACTATATATTCAATATAATATGTACATTACATATTTAGATTACAAATGTGTACAGTGCGCATAACTTACACACACGGAAAATAACATAAACAATACGAGTATATATATGTATATTATGTGAATTCATAATGCACGGCATGCAGAATTCGATTACAGTCTTATTAATACGACCGTCTGCAGTCGCGCCGTTGACGTGAACTCGAAATTTACACAAAAAGTCCATTTAGCAACAATAACACGTCGGCCGTATATTATTCCGCGTACGAGTGTATGACGCGATAATTTATCATCTTGGCCTTTGGGCGAGTATGGTATTCGAACGACGGTAAGCCTCCGATATAACAATGCTGAGGGTATCGGTATAGGTACCTATATATAAAATATTAATAATACGATGATAATAAAGCTCGTTGTTGTATAATATTATTATTGTTATATTGCTCTCAGACGAAATAATGATTTCGACCGATGTCTGTGCGAAATCATCGCTGACGATCGTGAATTCGTTTGCACTCGAATTGTTAAACGGCCTTAAGTATATACGTATTTGGCGTTCTCGGGGGGTCCCGGTCTCCGCGGTCGTGTAGTCGCAATCCGATGCCGGCGGCCACTGGAGAACGAAGAGGAGGAGCGACCGTTTATATAATATACGTATTATATTATTATAATATATATTATATAGTCGGATAGGTTCCGCGAAGGACGAAATCTTCCTGCGAGATTATAACGTCGTCACATACAACAACAATAATAATGATATTCCATCCGGACTCTCGTATTAGCGATTTTGCACGCAACCTTCGGCAAAAGTACGTTTATATTATTATCATTATTGAACGCATATTTATACACGCTCCGTCCTCGACCTCCGCGATGTACCACTAGGGAATGGAGATCAGTACGTACATAAATAATATTACCTGTGTAAAAATACAACGACGACGGTGGGCTAGCTCGTGCTTAATACCACTGATTATACGTTATTTTTTTATATGTATTATACTATTATGTATATCCGTCTCCTTTGATCTAATACTAATCGCATGCAGAATCCGTTAGCGTTTATCCGACGTTTCAGGACTATATTATTATACATATTATACAGGTGATGCCGCGGCGACAATCGAATTACGCCGTATCATAAACTCGTCCGTCCAAGGCGGGTGCACAAGTGGCCGACTGAGTGTTTCCAAACCACTCACCCATATATAGGTATGTTAGTTAATGAGAAAACATAAAAATTAATATAACCATAATAATAATTGGTGTCGGATATTATAGGTGAAGAGAGATTGATACCCACAGAAAGAGGGACACACACACACACACACACGCACATATGCATACACAGGTGGGTAGGTAAGGCTAATGCCACACACTTACTGGTAGAAAAGAGAGGCACACATATTCATTTCTTGAATAGGAGTAAACCCGGAATTTTTATAGAAGCTGCATGTGGTTGTCAATAGTCAGACCTCGCGGGGATTTCGGTATACAGGTTGTTATAGGGATGGTGATAATATTATTATGTATATATTACAATATTTAAGTTCTGTTACCGAACCGTGGTTAGAGCGTATTATAACGTATAATCCTTGTTGTCTGGGGTTGTTGGATGCACATTATACGTATGCTATGCTCTCATAGTAATAAGAACACGCGGAATACATACCATATTATACATACTATAATATCTGCAATAAACTGCACAATTTACAATATTATGGTATAATTTGTTCAAAAGTAGATTTGAATTATGAACTAAGATAATATTATCTTAGTTTCACAATTTGAATATTAATAAATGCTCGTTCCGTGAATAATTCGGGTAGGTACGAATATGATATATACATATATATATATATATTATATAAACTGTATGTATTGTAATACCGTGCTTATTGATTAATGTAATAATAAACTCCAAATGGTATACAGAGTAAACCAATGTGATATACCTACTGATATATTTTTTTTTTATCGTAATTAGGTTTACTGTTTTAGGTGACAGAAACACGCGGCGACGGTCAGACTCACT
Organism: Macrosiphum euphorbiae; assembly: GCA_949089665.1. Taxonomy (NCBI): domain Eukaryota; kingdom Metazoa; phylum Arthropoda; class Insecta; order Hemiptera; family Aphididae; genus Macrosiphum; species Macrosiphum euphorbiae. Next base: position 62,303,609 of record CARXXK010000001.1, on the reverse strand, counting down.
CCGTCTAATTTAACAAAATGCGTCCATCATAAAATTAATATTAGGTATCTTGTGTGCACGATGTAAATCCGCCAAGTACGACGGCGACCACCCAAATACAATTATTTTATTCGTTACCATAATACTACGGGATTGGGGACGATTGTAGCCGAAATATAAATAAAAACCTGCAATATATCGATACATATATATATATAAATATTAAAATAATAGAAGTTGTTTGCGGTTTATTTAATTAATTCGTGAACGGAAATCCGTATAGATATATTATAACGGACAATGGTATTATAAAATATATATGAATTGGTTCAATAAAACGTTATACCTACAAGGCTATATTTATTGCAGATCCCGAGCATACAAAACCGTGTGTGTATATATTTGTTTTTATGTGTGCGAGACGTGTTGAGTTGGTTTTACGGTGACGAGTCTGTCGACAATTTTTTTTTGTTCATGCATATTTGTTTTGCGACCACTATCAACGGTTCACGATTCTCGGTTATCGCACCACTGCGCAGGTGTATAATAATAATAATATACGCGCCACTGACCAACATAAAAAAATACCGGGTAGGTATATATACATATAAAATAAACACAGCATCATTTGCAGTTTTTGTACTTTTCCGTGTCATCCTCTGGTAAAAACAGTCGTTAGGTAGGTACATAATAAAACCTCCAAGTCGTAAACGCGTTGACATAATCATAATATTAAAATGCTATACAGAATAAATACAAATATGATATACGCGTCGTTATAATATTCGCGTACACTCTCAGTAACATGCCGAGTCTAAAACGGAATTTAAATTGTCAGATTCCTTCCGCGTAGGACTTGCAGTGTATAGTGTTACGAATTTGTGGATGAAATCTACTGCTAGTGCACCACGAAATTTCAAGTTTGGACTAACGGGGTTGCAAAAAGGACAGTAATCTTCTTAATAATGACTATATAATAACTATCTTTTTAATGCAGTAAATCCTGCACTAAACTTACTTCTCCACATAGTAAAATTATATTTTCAAAGTATTGTGGAAATATTGTAGGTAAAAATTAAAATATTTCATTTAGATTGTCATAATTTTTTGGCAGGTGATTAAACGTTTACACAATATTGTAGCTAAATGTTCTTTTATAATATTTTAATTCAAACGTATGGACATCAAGTATTTTGTAGATGTATGATGAAAAATTAACTTATAGTGTTAGATTTAAGATATATATTTATCTAGAGTGTATATACCATCGATTGGCCGATGTAATATTGCATCGTAACCGTGGTACATATATACATTTTTATATCTGCTTTGTGCAGTATATAACTTGGGACAAAACGAATATCGTATTCGCGCCGCGTGTGCATGACTCGATTTTTAGGCGGCAAGACCATTATTATTATACCGCAGGCGCCGTTTCCCATTTTGTGCAACTCTCCGTCGCCGCGATTAATGTACACAACACGATATAATGTATTATAGAGTGTGTGTACAGTTTTCAAACGAGAACATTTTAATCGAATCGTTTTTATTTTTAAAATGAAAATTCTTATATGAATTCGCAAGAATTTATTTATGTTACATTTACATATTATATGTGATCGATTTTTCGCACGTGGTATTCAGAAAATGTTTGTACCGTTGTATAAATATAAATAAGAAAAACGTTTTCCGAAATTTAGTTTTTTTTTTCATGTTTTCAGATGTCTTGAAAATCAACTATAGTACTATACTATTACGATTTCTTTTATGTCACGCACTTTTTCAGTTTGATCGATGAGTGTACTCAGAAATATAAATAAACATTAATAACATTCGTAATTACATTACACAAATCAACTGTAAAGTTACAGTAAAGTTGTTGAGAAGGTTTTAATTTTGGCATTGATGTGTAAATGTAATTTTTATCAAGCTCACGTGAACTACTAAATAATAAATTAATAATAACTAACTTTTAATTATGTACAGAATATTTCTTGATTGTTACAAGAAATATGAAAAACCATTATTCTTCCTTAGAAAAATCGGTGGAACGCATAGCTATTGGCTAAAAATAAGTAGATCGGAAAAACAATATTATTTAATTTTAACATGGACGAAAAATAAAAAAAAAAAGGATCTATGTATTGTTATAAACTTGCAGCGGAATAAGAAAATGATCACCATAACCAACTACATCCTGCAACCATATTCTTATCGCGCTTTTCGTTGAAATGTCATAACCCAAAATATTATTATACTCAGTGGTTGTTGATTATTATAATTATTATTTATATACTTCATACAAAATACCATAGATACATATTTCATATTTTATCAACAAAATTGTTGGTTTAAATTGGTTTTCCTTTATAGTATATTTTATTTTTATTAAAATTTTTAGGATCTCTAAACTTGGGTTTTTGTTTTCGACACTATAATATATTATGTAAAGCATTGTAGCATTGTCTCATTTTTTTCTTTTTTAGATCACACGTAACATGACGGTGTCTTATAATTTGGAATAAAGTCAGTGTAATGAAATACTTCAATATCCTTAACATCTGTCGGTTAAATTTGACTTTGATGAAACATTTTATTTCGTTATATACATTATTCATGGTAACATATTTCTTTAAGAGCTCCGCATAACATTAATTAGTTCAATATATTATATGAATTATAAACATTAAGCAAGTAAAAGTGAGTAGTGACGGTATAATAAAATGGCAAGAAAAATTAAACTATTTCAAATATTTGTGAGGGAGGTATTTCGGTGTAAGCGACAGTAACGCTTATATACTTTTGTATACTTGTAAGTACTTAACTATTATATACGTATAATATTATATGTATTTAAAATCACGAGATTTTTCGAAAACATGTTTTCGTATTTCATCAATTGTGACTTTCGAAGAAGTGAATAATGGTCGTAGACTAAATAATGGTTTTATTTAAAAGAAGAGAAATGATCCGTGTTCTACATCTCGTATAATTTATGTATTTACAAAGAAACACAAATGTTCAAATTTACAGCTGCGAGTAAAAAAAACAAACGAGAATGGAGTAAGATAAAAAAATAAAAGTCTTTGACAAAACGAACAAATAAAGTTTGACCGTTTCTAACAAATGAAAAAAAAAGAAACGTTGATCAACGACCGTCGTGTACAACTTTTGTGAGGCGAGTTACAACCGACAATGCAATGCGACAATGGACTGATGATATTATTATTATTATTACTTTGTAGAGCAGTGGCCACAAAGTAAAAAATGGTAAATGTAATTTAATTTTCAAATAATACATTATTAGATTGAATCCGTGTCAAGTGCGAGATAAATACTGTCTAAACACACACAAGTTATAACCCGTAACTACATGCGTACCTTATACCTATAGGTACACTAAGAAATATCGTGAATATCGATTGCCTTCGGTATTTATATAATTTGTACATATATGCTCGCGGAATGGTTGATGTATATAATATTATATTATATAAAAAGAACACTCCGCCAAACTCCTAGTAAAAAAACGCAAAGTACCTATAAAAAAACCGCTTTAAAAGTTGCGATATCATTTTATAGCTAAGTATAAATATAATTTATGTTAAAATAGTCTGCTAAATAATTTAACTTTGCTTGGCGACTTTATAATACTTATTAAGTAATACACTACCTATTTCAATAATACTAGACAGTAGGTTATATTATTATGTAATCATTAGGCTATACTGCTATAGTATTTTTAAATTTTAACTTAAGTCGCCAAGTTAAATTAAATTATTTATCAGACTTTTTATCAAAAATGATATATATACTTCAAAGTTTTAGAGTCGTTTTTTTATATAAGTATCTAGTTAGAGTTTTTTTTTTCATTGGATTTTTGGATTTTGTGGAGTGTCTTTGTTGGGATATCATTCACTTTTGTTTATACCTATTATTTTTGTTTACAATTATATTTTTTTATTTTTATTTTTTAAATTATATTTTAAAATAAGTTTATATGTTTATAAATGCTGGTGCCTGGTTCAGATATAATGAATTAGTATTTTGTTCATTGGTTGAAATTGGAAAAATGGACTGCAATGCAGTCTGCAGGGAACATTTTTTAATCTTATATAGTTTTATCTTATATATAAAAATCTCGTGTCACGTCTTTGTCCGGGATAAACTCCGAAACTACTGGATCGATCTTAATGAAATTTTTACAAGTGTGTAATTTGGCCGAACTTAAAAGATAGGATAATTTAAAAAGGGAGAGGACCAACTCCGAGAGGTGTTAAAACATGAATTTTTATATTTCAGATGGACATTTTTGTTTATAAATGGTTGCCATGAGTGACGTTGTATAAAATGATTCGTTCTAGAAATTTCAATACAGAATATTTTTTAAACAGAACGGGGTCCGCAATCTACGTAGATTGCTTTCTTGATAATGTACTGCTGCGAATCAGGATTTTTATTCGGGGCAAAGGAAAAGTTAACATAAATTTTGAACACCATGTACCGAATATTAAATAACGAATTGAACGAAGTTTGAGTCATATAACATTTAACATTTATCACATTTAACGGTCAACGAAGTGCACGGGATCAGCTAGTAAAATTCTAAAAATATACTACAATTATTTCTAGTTGAACTGGTTTTAACTGTAATATTGTGTGTGTGTTTTACCTATGTGTGCATATTTTTAAGACGCAGTAAAGCAATTAAGTACATAGCTTTTATCGCGGGGCTGGCGTGGTTACTGAAAAAAAATATTTCATAACACAAAATGTGACCGAAGATGTTATTATTAATTTTGTTATTTAGAGTCTAACCAGTTGTTAAGCAAAAATAGTCTCAAATAAAATATTTCCGTACGGTGTTTATCTACCATTATCAACAAAAAAGCAACTCATTTTGTCATTTTATTTTCGGTTCTTTTCGCTCAAAATGTGTAACTCGGATTATTATCTTACAAAAATAAATAGTTTTAATTAGGGATTAAAATTTTCGAAAAAAACCCCAGGTTTTTCCCGTTTTTTTTCGGAGAGTGGGAAATTTGGTTTCATTTAAAATGTTCATGAAAAAATGGTTTTTTCTAAATAACCGTAAATTTATCAATATTCAATAGTTGAAACAATCTAATAAAATATAATGAAAGTTGAAAATCATATTACATAGGTACATATTATATGTACTATACCTAACTTAAAGTCTGTAGTGGATAAATCTAGAGGATTCTATACTTGATTTATAAATAATTATAATTTGTAACATTAACTAATAAAGTACTTACTATTTACTATATAGTTATTTTTTACTAGTTATTAATATTATTTAATTTTTAAATATCCATATATGAATATTTTTAGTAGTTCAATTTTAAATTTTGATACAATAATACGCATTGACAATGACAGGTTTACATATCTATTTTTTGAAATTGTTTTTTTTTCATTGATTATTTTAATTTTTTAATTTTTAAGTGTTAATATAATTTTTTAATTTTCCAAAACTTCGGTTTTTTTGGAAATGTATTATTTTAATATTCTCCAATTTTTCCACTTTTCTGAGGCTCTGGGAAAAAACGGTTTTTTCAGAAATTTTCCCCCAATTTTTCCGGAAATTTTTAGGCATTTTGATCCCTAGTTGTTATAAATACATGATACATAGCTACCAAATAGCTTTACCACGGTTTTCCCAGAGTGCCTGAGACTTTTTAATATATCTTTTTACACTTAGAGAGACCCTGCCGGATCGTTGGATATATATTATTTAATAATAATAACAACGCCATGAAAGCGAACTCGGAGTATAACATTATTTATAATATTTTAGTATATTATGTGGAAGTAAATATGTCAATCGTTTCGCATCAAGAGATCATGTTTGATGTTTTACATTATTCTCGTGAACTATGTCTATATGTGTACATGAACGACAGCTGTATTCGTAATGATATATGTATATGTACTATTGTACTATATATATTATACTATCCTGAACTACATAATATATACACTTAAGCAGCACAGCTCACAACATGATCAAACGCAATATTGTTATTTGCATACAGGACATTTTAGGTAGAGGTAGGTCGGTCGATCGTCATATTGCACTAAAATGTATGATACTGGTATATATTACCAGTTTCACAACTGGTACTCACGTAACTATTTAATAAGTTTAGATACATACGGGGTGCTGTGACTTAGGGGAATCCCGTAAAATGATGTTTGCTTTTAAGAAAAATTATTTTTAACTGAATGTTTTAAAATGCATGTCTACAAAATATAATAAAAAAAAAAAATAAAAAAGTCGCTCTGCTGTACAGTAGGTTACAAGTGGGTCACTGTAATGGATGGTGTTAAATTTGAATTCAATGATATATCATTGTATAAGAAAAACGATTCTGAGCGAAAATGGTCAGTCAGCCTATGATATTACATACTATCATCGCTGTGCTATCAGAATCTAAAGAAATATTAAAAAGAAAATAATTTTTTGATCGGAAATTTTAAATATCGACTACTCAACTACCTTCCACTTTTTAACTATAGCTTATGAATGTTAACGATGGCCTGTTTAATGTGCAATACTAACCGAATGTTATGTGTAGGTATTAATTTCGTTAATAATCAATAATAATTATTTTGAAACTGCGGCAGATAATAAACTACTTTTTATGGGTTATCTATATATACGTAACTACGCAAGTATACAGTATTACAGACTACAGTTAGATGTTTAACGATTTCACGCAGCTACTTTAATTTAAACTGTACTCACAAAACGCTTTAAAAGTATTCAACAATTTTGTTCGGAAGTTGGGGAACAACAGAATGGGGGTTTAAATAACTATATCGACTTATCTTGGAGTCAATGTTAATAAAATGTTTATTATATTCCACTTCTAATTAGTTTTCTTTTATTTAATACTTCGAGAAACAAACAATTATTTATCGGGTTTCCGAAGTTACAATAGTAAAATTTGCGTTGTTCTTAAAATAAAAAAACATGATTATACACATGTATATTTGTACTGAGTTTCGATAGTGTAATTTATTATAATGGTTCGATTTTTTATGTTCAGCGTTTATATATACTCGCGATTATAACATTGTAGGTATAGCCGTCTGTTTAATTTGAAATGCTGACCTTATTGTTATATTCACAATGACGAATAATAAATACAAATTGTATAGAAATAGTTTTACGTCAATAGACAACAAACAAGAATGACAATTTTACAATTTTACAATCTAAAATTGTATTATAGTTTATAGTAGTTTGAAGTAAAGTTGAATGAGGTGAGGTTCAGTATTATAATTTATAATACATGAAGTTGGAGTTTGTTTTGGTATTTGTGTGTAAAATTCTCAACATGGTAATAGCAAACTTTTACCGAATTCCCCGAACCTTTTGTTATTCTATTATATTATATTATTCTATATAGGTGTGGTAACATATTATAATAATATATTAATATGTAAGATGAGAATATATTTTATTCTTGTTTACTGCTGGGAACCTTTTTTAGTAATGTCAACTTTTATAAATAGTTTTAAATTGAAACTGTTTGAAGACAAGTTAATAAAACAACAATATACTTTCATTACGCAATTTTTTTTTGTTTAGTGGTTACCTTAAGCGTATTTAGAAATGTTTTATGGATGGGGGTGGGTGGCACAAACAAAAAATTAAAATTATACTCATAATATTTATGTTATAACTCGTATTTTCCATCTCAAAATAATGTCATAATTTATAACCAAATTACGATAAATTTATAATTCCATTTACCACCCTTAAATAGGTCTCTGCAGGTGGTGACTGGTGAATGTCAACTCCGAATCATGGTCATGCTCGATTATAATATAAGTTAAATCATATAATATTCAGCACAGTCGACTATTAATACGAATTACTATTTACGAATCATCGGGCCGATGTGTGGACGAATAATCATGATCTAGGCCATGGGTTGGATTGGAACAGTTAGTAGAACAACATAGTAGAACAGTCATCGGTGAAGCCGGTATTTCCCCTAGACACCGCGACACTAGATAACCCGACCCAGAAAATAACAAGCGACATGGACCTAATAACCAGCTCGTTAACTAACAGAATTTTTAAGCCCATGTAAATTTCGTTCAACAATGGTCCCTATCCCCCATTTGGTACGCCTTTGTATTGACATACTATATCAAAGTTAATACCTATGATGGCTTTTTTATGATATTCAAATTTTTACTCAAGTTACTAGTAGGTATATATTATAAATTGAAAACGTTCTTATGAATCGTAAAAAATTATTTAAAAAATTCAACGCACAAACACAGATAATATTCTTAGTGTGATAGTAAGTTAGTGGTTCTGCTGAACGCGAATTCACCATGATCCTGCACGTGCAGGATCAGAGAGGAAAAAAAAATTGTTTGGAATTATCACGAATTTTTCAGTGGTACTTCATGATCAAAAAGTCATTACTGGTCATTTCTGCAAAAACACCACTTTAGCCGGGCAGCCTTCCTTCCGGTCGGTCCAGACTTCCAGGGCTCGTATGGCAGTAGCGGCTGCGGGTGACATCGCATGTCTGACCGTAAACCACAGCCTCTTTAGTTCGGGACTCGGCATCGTCTTCCACACCTTGAACTCTATTGAACAATCCACTTCCGGTCCGCAAAAGGCGTCGGAAACGATGGACATCCTGAAGGTACCAGCACATCCAGGCGATGTCTCAAGACCATACCTCTCGCTACACTGCTGAACCTCAGCACCGCGGGCTTTTGAGCTTCCTGTATCCGCTTCCGAGTTTTGGTCAGTATCGTATGGATCTTCGACTCCTCTGCAGGCCGCTCCTGCAGTTTATAATATAAAGGCGACGGTGGTATAATAATTATATAATTAGCATCGACATATGTTTCGACTAAGTCGTATACGAGTCATATACCTACCTACCTACCACCTTATGGCGGGTTTTGTACGGACGAGTGAGATTAATTAATATTTAACTTTTTCGAAACTTGTTGTGTTATAATATAAATTAAATTATATTATATACAGATAATATAAAATATGTGTGGCGTCTCCGAAAAAGTACGAATCGGAAACGTCGACTGCGCTTACAAATATGCTCTCGACTCGCGATGCTGCCGGTGGGCGCCGTTATTTATTTCGTGTTTTAAACAACGGACCGAAACGAAATAAATGTTAAACTATTATAAGTAGTGTTTTCGAAGGAAAATGTAATATTATAGTATACCCAAGCATGATGTACAATATTTATAAAGCATATTATAATTTACAATATTGTTTTATAGAATCATTTTAATTTCGCGATCGTTTTATAATTGAACAGTCGACACTCGACAGCCAGCTGCGCATACTTGTACTACTTACGCACAGTAATATTTCAACGAGACTTATGTTTACACTATTGAATATATATTATTTACAACGTCCGACGAAAAGTTTTGTCCCGGAAATATCGTTTTAATGGCTCGTGGATTTTCATCCGGATGATATTATAATAATCAGTGCTCGAGAAAAACTTTTTATTAAGTTATTTCCGCGGACGTTTAAACAATTTGGTCTTTTTAGAAACTTTTAATCGTCTCTTGATAATGATATATATCCGCACGGGATGTGGCTGTTCTACGGTTATGTTGGGGAGAAGCGTGTTTTTGATATCTGCAGCGGTGATAGTACAAATTCATATTTAAAATTTAAATACGGTTTTATATGAACGACAACGAATATATTATTTTATAATATACGCGCCGACTGCCAACACGCATTTGTCAAGACAGTGCTCGGACGTTCGGTTGTAAAAATTGAACGAAAAAATGTGGAAAAAAGTTTCATTGCATATTATAATACGCGATCGAGTTTTCAAAAACTGCAGACCGGAATGACCCTTTTTTCCATCGAAATAGCACCGGTAATAAAATATAAATAGTGTCGGAAGGGCAGAACGACTATATGCGGCATCTAAATCACGTCATACCAAGTCAGAAAACCGAGTGCGATAATAGATTTCAAAAGTCACTTAAGTATACTATATATACCTATATATGACACACCTTTATTTTTGGAAAAACCAATATAACTCCAGAAAAATATATCACCGAATAAAGCTGCAGGCTGAAGCGTACATAATATATAATATGACGATATCGGCAATTTTGTTTACTTTTCCGTAATATTAGCAAGTATAGTTATTTTCATAGCGTGAGATCAGAAATATTAAGCGGAGTAGAGTCAATTTCGAGTAAAGTAAGAAAAGTCGAAAAAACCTACATTGCACCTCCATACGACGATGACGTCGGTCCACAGCAGGTACCTATCAGTATAAAAAGTGTAAAGATCCATAATAATATGTACAAATTAGTTTTGAAAACTGTGTAATTCAAGCCAATACAGTTGTTAGTGTGAATTTCATGTGCACATAATATTAGATGCAACCGCAACACTAGCTGCTACTAAACTATAGTAAATTACTGAGTACAGCTTTAAATGGCGTAAGTGAAGTAGTTTATTCAAAACCTAAGAAAATAATAATAATAATAATAATAATAATAGATAATAGGTAATGAAATACTGAACATTATAATATAGACGAGACCGGAAATCTTTGCCGGAACGATAATAATAATGCTCTGATAGTCATACCAATATATACGTAATATTATTATGACGATGGACACAAAATAATCGCAAGACGCATTGTTCACTTAACTACGTTAAATATATTTATAATAGGACATTCGGACGTAAAATGATAATATAATTATTATAATTATAACAGTTTGCAGAGTGCAATATAATTATTGATTTGCCGTCCACGAGTGCGATGATGCTGCGTGTAAGTACTACCCGTTCGCTAGTAGCTATAGTATTGCCGTATAAATGTATAATACAAATTGGTTAATGTTTCGCCATTATATGGTCTACTGCAGTAGGTCGTTTGCTTAAAATTCAGTGCTCTATGTAAAATATGAAAAACGGTCGTTGAACGCATATTATTATCCAATAGATACTACGATAGGACGCTATTTTATTAGCAAAGGAACTACAGGTGATAGATCGATATTATTAATGTAATTTGTACATCTAGTTTTTCCTAGACGATCGTCTGACGGACGAGATAGAAAACGGGCAAGTACTTCCAGGGAAGACGTGGATCGCGTACGATTTCGGTTCCGAAAAGTGAGAAGAAAAAAGTCGTTCGAGTCGGTATAGTAAGTAGTACCTATACTTATGTCCAATGCAGATTGACGGGACATCGTCGTCGGAACTCTGCAGCGACGTCTGTTCGCGTTAACCAATAGTAATAATATCGTCATGTTGTTTTGTTATTATATTATTATTATTACTGTTATTAGCATAGTGAAATAAGAGACTAGCTCATAATAATGTAAATACGATATTTACCTCGACAATAATTTAACCGTAATTTTCCATAAACTTTATACGAAGCAAAACATTTTAAAAACTTCCATCTCCTGCCGTTTCTAAAACTAAATAAGGTTTCCTCAAGTCTGTGATTTTTCCCATCCCATACCAAAAAACCGTTTTATAAAGAAAAATATTTAAAACAATGAACAATGTAAGAATTTGTTTTGAAAGTTGTACAGCAAAAAATTTAAAACAATATCGCGAACGTTGTTTCAAATGTATATCTTCCGTAGCATATTATAATATTGTATAATGACATAAATACCCCAAAGGCCTTTAAGAACGTATGTATGTAAATATGTAATTAACTTATCAGAAATATGAGAAAAAATACTGCGATGACGAGTAACACATAGTAAATTATATTATAGGTATTTACCTAGATCGCGGTATGACCACAATATTAATATAGTATAATAATATAATATAAATTATATCATAATACATTTATAACTCGCCGTATATCACAATATTATATTCACATATAAACGTGTACCTATACCTACTATAATATAATACAATGTTATCACTACTCGACGAAGGACAATAAATCAAGATGATTATTGTGTTCTCTCGCGGTTTATGCTGTGTCCTACGTGAATAAGACAAATGCGACGAAAAATAAAACAGTTTGTATTTCGTCGCATCGGTCGCATCGTATTGCGATAGAACAGCATGATTATGACGGGATTAGATAGTACGGTTAAGGTACAATTTTAAATATAAAAAATATTTTGGAATACATCCTAACTACCTATAATAAATTGGTAAGCCATCATCGAATACCTATATTATCAAATTCCATTTTTTCTTCATTTTAGTCGACTTATAGAATTTATCAGTTCAAACTATTTTTCTAACCGAATTAGTCCAACTAATATAGGAACAAAAACTACAGAAAATCTGTCATGTTTCTCGGTACTAGAAAATGTCAAGTTTTCCAGGGGTGTTGACCAGTTACCCCCCAACCGAATGTACCAGTTGCTTTTACATGATAATATATAGTATATAGTATATACTATATACACGATTACAATATATAGTCCGTAAAATAGGGGAGGTAAATATACAAATAATAAATAATATTATTTATAATAGTATAAAATGATAGATACAAATTCATATGATTGGAATATATACCTAATATTGTATTTTGTAATAAATAATAATTACTAATAAAATAAATTGAATACAATAGTCAATAAAATAATAAATATTTTAATTATGTGACATTCAATGTTATAATTTTTCAAAAAAAAAATAGTAAGAATAAAATGGTAGCAAAAATTCTTAATAAATAATATTATTATAATGAAAGGCGGCATATTCAATGTGATAATTCGTCAAAAAAAAAAAAAAAAATAGTAAAAAAATTGGATATAATATTATGTACTATGTTTTGTTATAATAATTACTATATTTATAATTATTATTTATATATTTACCTCCCCTATTTTTGGCATATATATTGTAATCGTATATATATTTACATAATAATTATTATGAGGGCAACTGGTACATTTTGCTCAAGGTAGTTTGGCGGGAATTGGTATAAAAAAAGGTACTTTTGGGGGCAACTGGTACATGCCCGTTTTCCAGTCCCATATAGAAGTAGGTACTAAATATGAGATTACTAGTCAAGTCCGTCGACGCTATGGAGCGGTGTATGGTCGGTCTAGCAGAGGTCTGCTTCGTTAAGGCTCCATTGTCGTACTTCTGCGACTTATATATTTTGTCGTCATCAAGCCACTGTATCCGCCGTACACATCTTCTGCTGTGGTTCGCCACTTTGATCGACGACCGCGAGGAAGCCATAGAGGTGGTGGGGGTTACTAGGTCATTGGTGCGGTCACCCCTCAACTGAATGCCACTCATTTCTTGTGCGCGGATAGCTAAAACTTCCAATAGTATATTATGACGATATTGTGACCAAAATAATTAGAAATTACGAATATTATGATGGTTATAAGAACATGAAATAACGCGACGCACTGTGACCGGGACAGGTTGCTCGCGTTGTCGTGGATACGTCATCGTAACCATCGTCTGAAAGGAATATAGATAGGTACTATAGGTAATAATAATATAATTAGGTAGGTATAATTTATAAACAGATGTTTACTATAGAAGTGATCCAAAACGTAAGGTAATTGCAGTAGAAATTATCGAACAATTTGAAGCATCAAAAATATTATGTACCTATACAGGCTGCGAGATGTACCATATTATTAAAAGGATACTGTAGGGCATAAAAGATCTAAAACGGATGACTAGATATCTCACATTGCAAATTCACGATTTCACCACAGTTGTTTAAAAGTATAAATTCGAAAGTATATACCTACCAATATTTTAATAAGACATGTAAAATTCGTTACGACTTACATAGTGCGTATAGAAACCTTTTAGCCATCATAGTGGTCGCAGAACTTCTATATATTATACGTCATATTATTTGTTATCTTTATATACCTAATATATAATTCTACTGTACGTGTTGTGACTGAACTCCTACTAGACGGTTGGACCGATTTGAATTAATTTTTTTGTATGCATTTGAGTGACGCCCAGGATAATTTAGATTCACAAATCATCCAAGTATCCAACTATATCCAACCAGGGGACGTGCTCAAACGGGGATTTCGAGATTTACGGAGGAAATTTTTGTTTATAAATGGTTGCCATGGGTTATAAAGCTATTATAATAATAATTATTTGTTTGAAATCAGTGTATTTATTCAATGCATTTAATTTTTTTGTACGCTGTGTTTTGTATCTTAACTACTTAAATATTGAGCGTATTATACTCACATATAAGTTACATACATAAAACAATGCCACGTTTTCGTGGATGAGGAGGAAATATTGGACGACAGACTCGGCATTCAAATTTAGTTCAGCCGTTTAGGAGGAGTTCAGTGACATACTTGGTATAACTTTGATACTTAAGAGTTAAATTATAAAGTTACGTTCAAACAGCACGGGGTATTCGATCTACCGCAGGTAGATCGCCTACCTGATAATATACTGCTGCGAATCAGAACTTTTATCCCAGGCAACGAGGCAACAGAAGAGTTAAGATAAATTTTGAAAACTATACACCGAATATTAAATACCGAATTGAACCAAGTTTGAGTCATATAGAGTTGGTACGTTTAACGGTAAACGAAGTGCACGGGATCAGCTAGTATAATATGTAGGTATATATAATTTAACGCATCTAACTTTGTTAATATAACAGACATTTGCATATTATAAGACCTATGAATGTTTACTGTAAAATGACTTTATACCTATTGTTGATTTTGGTAGTCAAACGCTTCGACGTAAGAGATCAGAGAGGACCATAATCGATTTTACTCTCATTGAATTTTATACACAGAGACTAATTGACATATCAAGCGTATAGCCAATAACTAAGTTTCTAATAAATAAATTACGAATTTTATATATTATGGTATACCTTTTCCCGCAATTCATTAAGTATGTAACGATGAGATATTATATTATGCCCGTGAAAGGTTGTCGCAAAGTTTTTAGTCAATGTGACGTAATTACATGTTATTTAGACTTTAGAGGTTGTATACTTGTATAAATTGTTTAAAAAAAACAATATGCTGGAAAAACCGTAATTAATCGTAGAAAATTATAGTTAAAAATATAAAATTCTGTTAAGGAGAAAGTCGGAGTGGTGTATAAAGTTCAATAAACCGTGGTAAATACGTCAATCGCAAGACCGGATGAAAAAAAAAAAGTTAAAAAAAAAAGGTCAATAGTCATTATCGTGTTTAATGACCATCGGGCGTCATCATAATCGTCGTCATCGTCGTCATCGTCGTCGTCATCATAAGTCTATAAGTACCGCTATCCGTCAAGATCTCGGGGGTTATAAGACATATAAAGACAATAAACAATATAAAGGTCATACACGACAGACGATGTCGTCGCCGATCTAAAAATGATTTCGTGGCCAGCTAGGATACGAAATGCACAGTCTCTTCTTTCTTTGAAATACGATCTTCTATATTGTATACAATATATTATATGTTATAATATTTATACTACGTTGGTCGCATAATATATAGACATAAGACGTCAAACACAAACGTTAACTACGACTGCTGATGGGGTTGAAGTCTCCTGACCACGCAGCTATGTATAGTGCGAGTAAATATCGTTGTATTAATGCGGTATATATGTATATATTATATTGTGTAAACACGAGAGAAGTTTTTGGGGTAACGACCGAGTATAATATAGTGTACAGGTTATAATGGTAAACCAAGATGCGCGCAAGTCTTTCATCCCACACTGCGTAGTATACGCTTAAATATAATATTATAATATATGTATATAAATCGACTAGACGCCGTCTTTATATTATATTATACTCATAGTAATAATGGTTCAACGGCGTGGGGCGAAGTCACGATCGTTTTTTTTTCAATGCGATGCATTAAGTATCTACAGATATTATATTACTTATTAGATTACTATAATATACACTCGATACGGGCATTGACTTTACGGGTATTTTTTATTTTTTTGAGCCGTGCGGTATGCAATTATTTAATTTAATTGGCCGATGGCATAGGTTAAAACAATCGTGATAACTGTTTTTAGTGCACGTTTAATGTTTATATATATTATGTGTGTGTGCGCGCGCGTGTGTGTATATTTCCTGGTGTAAATACGAAAAAAAAAACTATGTTTTTAGTCTTCTTCAAATTCTTGTAATATAGGACGTTTTATTTTCGCGAAACATCGGGTGTGATAATACCCATCATTCTTAATGTATGTTATGTATATATAATTATTATTATATCATACATTACCGAATCCATGTCCAAAGTCCAAAGACATTCTTTAAAGCAGCTATAAAATCTAAGTAATCTGCGGATTCAACTTAATATATTAATAGACCAATATGCATTATTAAATCGATCTGAGTCTATAAATGGCTGTAAGCCTGTAAAATAAAGGTAAAGGTTAGGTAGGTACGCCATAAGTATAAATCAGGTATTAGGTACAATATAATATTATTACAGTCTTATAAAATATGTTTGATAGAAAATCTCAGTAAGTTTTATAGTTATTTTAAATTGATATTCCATGTCTAAAGACATTCCTTGACATATTATATAGAATCTAAGTACTCTGTGGAGTCATCGTATATCGATAGAACAATATGTATGATGGGTGAGGCGATAAATTACTGTAAACTTGTAGCCTCTAAAGTCTAAATAAAAGCTAGGTTAGGTTAAGTACGTCGTACGTAGTTATTAGTAATAAGTAATAACTATAATAACTGTAATAACTTATTACAATATGTTACAGTCTTGTAAATGTTTGGTAGTAAACCTCAATAAGTTTTATAGTTATTGAAAGTTGATGTTACAAGTTAGACTTACCACAACGCTTATAGGTTTGAGCACTTTGAGCACCATTGGTTGACCATGGTAGTCGGTAGACGTTTTGAATGAAATAATATTTACATATTTAAATGTAAAGTAAAATTGATGAATAAGATTGATAATATTACACAACGATTACAAGAGTAATTATTATTAGTAAAGTCAATAGCCACCTCTGAACATTTGACAGCATTTCTAAAATAATATTGTTCTATGGTCACGTCCTATATAGCACAACTATATTACACACATTATTTCATTGATAAATTAATTCATTGAAAAATACTTTACACAATTGTATAATATGGATGAATAGCTCTCCCTCCAACAACGTGCTTGGATTAGAATAGCATATTATTATATAAGTATAATTAATATAAGTACAATCCATATTATATACTATAATTGCACTGCTATATGGGTAATTACAGTATTATATTACTACATTCTGTACCCACGTCATGTACTGGGAACAATGCGAACTCAGACAATGATAATATTTCGTCTAATATAATAATTACTATTATTTTTATTTATTTCCTATTTCCGACGCTCTTTTATAGTTTCAACAAAATAATAATAATATGATGTTTCCGACAAAAGTAGACGTTTTCGTCGTCATGATAAAAAATAATAATAATACGGTCCAGCGGATCAATAATTATATATTATTCGCGTACAACATTGCACAGTGACCTATACAGCCAGAAAGCATATTATACTATTTATACGAAGCGTATATGGTTTACGGTAGTTCGCGTGGTCTACTTAAGAGTATTGTTGCTCTCTCTATTACTTAGTGTATGGTTTGATTCTCACGTTAATTCACAAATAATATTATGAATTTCATCGCGTCAGAATTTATTGTTGTTGTGAATGTGTATTTTTTTTTTATTAATTCGCGTATTTCTGCACCTGCTGTGATGTCTGCATAGGATATATTTTGCTGAAAAATGTTGCAGCTATAATATTATACGCGACCTATACTACCTCGAATATTGGAATGCTTTCGAATAATATTATGTTTTTAAGTCGAGGAGCTCAGAAACCCGAAAGAATAATACCTAATAAATACGATGATGTAAACGTGAAATAGAATTAAAATCAAAACTTTCTGCCAGTGTCTTACCAACATTTATAGAAGTCAAAATATTAATATAGTATACTTTAATACAGGATCGAAATATTCGTAAAATGACATCAAGACGAACCCCAATTATTGTTCTAAGGAGAGGTTTGGATGTGTGTTTGGCCTGCCCCCCTCACCAATGGAAAATCCGTAAACGAATTGCGCAGATATTTAGCACTCAATTAGCACGAATTCGTAAGCCTACTTTTAAAATTCGAACGACCCTAGGGAACTACTTCCCCCCCCCCCCAAAAAAAAAAATTCATGCAGGGATCAGCAACCCCGGAACAGCCCCCTCAATTTTTTTCAGATGTTTAACATACGCAATTCGTATCATGTATAAACTATGTTCTAAACTTTTCTACCTACATTCACCCATTTGTTTTCAAATTATTAAAATATTAAAATCTTAATCGGACAAAAAAGCCTAGTTGAATAAAAATATAAAATATATTTCATTAAAAAATATACCCAATAAAAATCATAATAATTTAGATTGAACAAAAAAAAGGGAGGTGGATAATGGCAAATTTTAATCTGTGTACCTTCCTCCCTTTGTGAACTAATTTGACTAAGATATAGGCCATCATACTATTCGATATTTTCGAACGTGGTTTAAACTCTGTAATTTTATTTGATATCTCTATGAGAACAATCTCTGAAACTTTGGTCAAAGTCAGTCAGGTTTTTTTTGAGTCTACAATCATTAAGTCTCATTACCTTTGGTCGTACATTTGAATAACAAACAATAAACTAAATATTATTTAATTTATTTAAAAAAAAAAATCACATAGCAACGAAATGTAATTCGGCTAGTTTACACCAAAATTAATTTATTTTATTTTATTTTATTTCTGTAACTAATGACAACCCTGCAGTAAAAAAATAAAAAAATGATTCGATTTCGTTAGCCAAAACTAAATTTATGAGTGATCCATGTTATAGATACCTATAGAATTTGAAAAATTCAGCTATACAAACTCTCCAGATTTATAATAATATAAAAGTACAGATTTAAAAAAAGTTTAGCACCTTTACAAACATTGAAAAACGCTTTATATTATTTCAATAACCACCAAATTATATTTAAACTTGAAATTGGCTAAAACATAATTTATTTATTATTTTTTTTTTTTGAGGAAACTTATTTTGTCATTTCGAATTCTTAAACAATAGCTTTCCTTGGTCAGGATATAGTTCATTATTTAAATTTGAATGTCTTCGTGTTTTATACATCCTATATAAAGTTTACTAGAATATATTATAAAATAGTGGAACTATCCAACGCACACGAGTTGTAGTGCCGTTCGCGAAGTTGTGCGATTTTCGTTATAGCGGTTTTATCTCATTACATTTTTTTGCGGTGAACAGAGTTTTTAAATCTAATAACTGCCACAATAAAATCATAACACACACATATACGGTGAACAAATTACATATGTGCGTTATTATAACAACAATAATAATATTCTAGCGATATAATATATCAAGGCGTAGTTTGACAGAAAAAAAAACGTACTGAAAACACAACGTCGTGTGAAACAGACAAAAAATTCATTGATTCTAAAAAAACCTAAGCGCGGGACTCGTGACGTGTGCTCACTCGTGTAATACATATATTTTACACGTGGGTACATGGAAAATTCAATTGTACAATAATGCACCGCGGTGTGGGTACACACGTATGTGTACGCCGCCGTATAATACATAATATAAAGCCCGACGTGAAAAACCACAACACACATTCCAATAATAGATAATAATATATAATATTATTGCGGATTCGTTTTTGTTTGATTTCGAAACATGACACGACGGGTCGTATATATAATGCAATATATCATGTGAAAAACGAGCCGCCGTGGTATGGTTGCCAGTCTCTTTAATTTTCTAAACACACGTGTCAGCCATTTAGCGGCTGAACGCCGCAGGTATAATATATAATATGAGTCGGTCAATCGATCGGTTTTGAAAAAAAAAAACCGTATCTTGACGTACAAGGAAAACCGTACTGTACTGTCGAAAAAAAAGTAAAAACCGTACGAAAAACCTATCAACATTTGCCTATATGTCTATGCACCTTTGATGTATATAATATAGGGAATTTCGGTTTTATATATTTTATTAAAAAAATACGGGCTGAGCCCTTTTTAAAAATTTAGGTAACTGCGTACAAAAACATTTGAGGTAGACATAAATAATTAAAATATAACAAGATAACAAAAAATATATATACAATAGATAGAATTATAACAAAATGACACATAGATATATTATTGTTTCAATAAGTGTGTACAAAACAGTTTTTTTTTTTTTATATATATTTAAGTAATTTACAATCTATACAACATTATGTACAATGGGCAAATTTGATAGTTAATATAATGTGAAATAACAGAATTTAACATTTAAGGGCAGGCACTCAGCAGCACCACCCGACCGAGAAAAATTTTGATGTCGTGGTTTTTTTTTATTTTTTTTTATTTTAGTAGGTCTCTAGGCCACTGTCTTTTGAGACTTCTACGTACATTGCCAGGAAGTGAGGTGGAAGAAAGTTCCTTTATTAATGGATTATTGTGAGAGTTTAAGTTGGAGTAAAATTTAGAGTAATGTGCTTTTGCTAATTGATTAAGTGTAAGAATTTTTAGGTCTTTGTGAAGATTATTGTTTGTGGAACAAAACAGTTAAAAATTAAAGATGGGGTCCGTGTTGGCATGATACATTTTACGTCTTGTGGGTTCATTACTTATATAATTGGTGGAACTGAAGGGTATGATTGTAGAAGTAGAGCGAGAGAATAATTGAAGAACTTTAAAGTCAGTTATGGAAAGCAAGGTCGAATAGCAAGAACCTTCGCTGAACCCTTTCAAGCTGGCAAGATTTATCAACAGTATGCGGGTCCTAAACTACGGCATATAGTAAATAGGTCGAACTATCGTAGAGCAATTAGAGAGTAGCTTAATTTTTTTATTTCTATTTTATTATACAATACGGGACGAACCTTTTAATAATATGAATAAAATAAATAATAATTTGCTTTATGGAAACAAGAATCAATTAATAGGTGATTTAAGTCAAAAAACTGGTCAGCCTCATAACACAGCCCAACACTTTTAAGGCTTAAAACAAATCATCTCAATATAAAGACCTGGGTCAATTGATACTGTTAGTTAACTTCAAACCAAGATCAATATTAAATACATCACAGAATCGAGAAGAAGGTAAGTGAACTCTGGTGAAGTAAGGGTTCTAGTGAACTTTAAAACCTTACATTTAAATATGTTAAGAGATAATCACCATTATACACTGACCCACTTGTAACCTACTATACAGCAGAGCGACATTCACCTACCCACATTTTTTTAATTTAAAATGGATTAAATATTTATACGCTTTTTCTCGTCTAGATAGTGTTATTACTTATTACTTATAATTATACAATTGATTAATTTTAAAAATATTAGATCATTTAAAACATAGGTAATACCTATTCTGTAATATTACTGTTATATTTGGAAACTTAAGTTCTATTACTGTACTATTATTAGTTATTACTAAAGGGCACCTACTTGTAAATAAATAAATAAATAAATATTTATATAGCAATAGCATATTATATAAATATATATTTTTGTTACTATCATAATTTTTTTTATTTTATGCAGAACTGAGGGCTGACTTAGATAATATAACAATAATTATCATTCATATTTTATATTGTTTTATTATTACCTAGGTATTCATTTTTATTTTGTACATTTTTAAAGCTGTATCCAATAGTTAAGTATAGATTTGGGGATTTTTTTTCCAATTACCACTAAAACATAGTGCGATTTATGTAATAAAATAGTTTATGGAAATCTGTATGAATAACATCCACTTGAGAACGTTGTTGGAATGAATTATTAACAAATTTACTATAAACTAGATTGCACGTATAACAGTCTACCGATATGGGCGAAATACATGTTGTTCAGCTACTGAGTTAATTGACATATGTACATAATATTGTATAGGTGTGAACAATCGGTGTGAACCGTATTTTTTACTGAACAAAATATAGGTATATTATTTGATATTATTTAAAATGAAAAAAAAAACACCGATGCTTTATATTTTATGTGTAGTGATTGTATTATAGTGACTACGCGCTTATGTTTCGGCGTTTCCGGTCTAGATCCTGAGTCAACACGTAGTCGTATGGCGTACAAAAATGACAAATATTCGGTGACGTATTTTTTCCCGTAGATATTACCACGATATTATTGCAAACCTACAGACAGAGTTGCGGGAAATGCCGTGGTCACAGGTCAGCGGACTCTCTCCAGCCGACGAAAGAAAATATAGCCATCGGCGACGTATAGGTAATATTATATACCACGCACTGATCACGCACTGATCGCTTGTAAGTGATTTCCCTAGATAGTCGCATTTAACGTTATACTTATACAATATGCATTGTTATAATATCATCGAGGCATAGTCATCACTACATAATAATATGTCCGTTAATTAAATAAAATAAATAAATAAAATATAAATTATTACTCATTACCTTAAAAGCCATCGCAATAAAATGCTTCGAAGACAAAAATAATTTTTCGGTACCGTGACAACCAGGCATGTACGAGGCCATCCGTTATGATGTGACAATTGCTGGATGTGAACTTCCATATTTACCAGTAGGTAGTTTTACTTTTTGTGATTTTGAAAAATAAAATAAAATATATTCCACTATAGTTCCGAATATCATTTATGACACCACTTGTTTACGGGAACATTTAATTTAATGTATCATTGTGATGTTCAATTTTTTTCCATGACAAACTATATTTTTCGATATGTATATTTATTATATCGAATATTTGAATAAATAGTTTTTTTTTAGAAATGATCATTTAAAGTTTTTATGACTGGAAAAATGGCTGATAACAACTTTTTAGGGGTACTATAAATTATAATACCTTTTTACTTTCCAGTCGTCTAAACTTTAAATACTTTAAATTTTAAGGTGAATTATTTACTTCTAATTCGATCTCACTTATCACGATTTAATTTTGGTGATTGACAACGCATAGGGCATCGATCCCAACAGTTGTTAGTAGACTTATATTTCAAATTATTATATGGTCAGCTGTGTCATTCAATTGGAATTGGTCGAATCGACCGGGTTGATATTGTATTTAAATTGTAATCGAACACTATCAATAGCAAGTACAAAATAATTTTAAGTTTTAAATTTGCAACAGTATTTTATTTTATTTCTACCTCCTCAAAAATATATTTGTTTTTCGATTTGTTTGAATTACACGAAAATATTTGATAATATAAAATATTATTATTCAATTTTGAATTTTTTTAAATATAAATTCTAGTATAATTTATTTACTATAAATAAATTGTTTGTACGTTCGTAGTATGTAGTATACATTTTACATGATAAATGATAATATTAGCTAACTATCACCTATGTATCACCTAACATATTATAACAACATCAGTAGTTTAAGTTACGATTTACGGCTTATAGTTGCACAGTTACCGGTCAGTGGTCACTGTGTGAAAATCATCGTGATCGGCTAAAGTACTACAGTGGGACGTAGTTGTCGGCGTCGCTCGTTAAAGGGTAGGTATAAATAGTATAAGGTTGTAAATATCAAAATAGTGGTTTTATATGACATGGGTTTAAAATAATAATATATTCATCGACAACAGCTGTACGTTAGTATACTGTGTTCCAGGTAGATAGTGGTCGCCGGTCGGAACCTGGGAACCACCGATCGCATTTCACTTGTACAGAAAATCGGGAGCCACGTGTTTGTCAAATGACCTTACCTACCCACTGCGACCGGAAATCGTGCACGACGTGTTTTTCAACAATATTGTCAAGTGCAACAAGTGTCAAGTGGAATGGCCACCGGCCCAAACATTGGACAAATTTTTGTAGCTGGCTGCTCCCTTCGCCGGTCTCCAGTACACTCGAGTGACGAGTGTTAGATCATCCCAATTTAAACTTCTGTTTACATATTTTTTCTCTGGAGCCGTATAAGAAAGCCACACGCATTACGTTTTATCGTTACAAAGACGCTTGTTGATTTCTTAATCCGTGATCGTATATAATATGGATCGAATCTTTTGTCTTTTGGGAGTACCTATCCATTTCCTAAGCCCGACAATCTGGCAGCTATATTTTATTGATCTGTAAGGTATATTTAAATAATTAAATCTACTTGTTATAATGATGTGTGGCATGTTATATGAGTATATCATTACACCTTCTTGAATTGACTGCATTATTAATTTAAAAAGATCTGACTCGAAATGTTCTGCATTGAATCGAACGCATTGAACCATTAATAAATATATTTAACTAAATACAATTTTATTTTTCAATTTAAATACTTTATTGTGTATTTTACCTTCCCATGGCTATAATAATATTATAAATAATACTACATATATTGATTCTTATAGTACTTTTTGAGACGATTGTGTTTCATCGCACAATATCAACTTCTCGCGACCATAATACCTACTATTATTATAACTACAAAATTTCCGGCCGTCGAGTTCGAGGCTGCCTTTGAGGGTACCGACAAATTAATATAATATATACGAAATACATCATAATAGTAGACGGTCAGCTTTAGACGCTCTCATCCACCCAAAGGTCACCCAAGATAAACCCGAGACGACGAGACTCTGTCGATTTCTACTATTGTCGCTACATCCAAATATATAATTATCGTTGTTTCCTCACACTTTGAGATTGGTGATGACTGACGCTCACTGTCATTATTGATGAGCTGCGGTTGTGTGCACTGCAGAAAATCAAGCTGTTGTCTGCGGGTTTGCAGTCGTGAGACGATGGTAAGCATTTAATTTAACCGTCGAAATCCATTCGAATAACGACAGCTGCGTAAGAGTAATCACTAATCAGTGATTTGCTTGCAATTTTAGATACATCGTCATTCGACACGGCTAAACGGACCTACATAATTTTATAATTCTTTTATCGACGCTATCGATAAAAAATACAGTAAAATAATAACAATATACTAATATTATACATGTTTTAGAAAAGTTAAAAATCTGATTTCTGAGACAGTCGTGTATTTTTCACTATATGTTATTAGTAAACCGATAGAACACGTCTTTTGTAGCCATAATAATAATATAACGTCGAGTCGTAGACATTATTATCGACGATAAAAAAAAAAATAAAATACCGACACTAAAAAAAAGCTCGTTTCATATATGTTTGTAAGTCGCGTATTTTTCGAGTTCGATCAAAATCATTGTAATAACAATGCGTACCTATATAGAAGTGCAAATCGTTCGTGTAAATAAAAACATATTACAACGTTCGTTACTACAGTCGCATTATTGTTTACATTGGCGCGATCGAATTATATCATATATATTATATAGGTATATATGTGAACCCGGCGCAATGTCGAAATCAATGGCTCACTCGTCTATACATATACAGCAATATACATAATAATATTATATACAACTGTACACGTTATGTGAGCGTACATGTATATAGTACATATAGATAATATAACTATATAGTGTTTGCTCCGTCGAATCACATAAGTCACGTTTAATTGGATTTCGCGGTGAACCCCTCTCGAGCGCATCCTCCAAATTCATTACACATCACCTGCGGTCCGATTGCGAATTCCTCCCGACTATTGTGCTCGTATATATAATATATATATATACCTATACTCCCATTGACCGTTCTGCAATCAAGCAAAGGCTCTTTGTGTGTGTGTACTGAGTGTATCAGCAACATCTGACCACTTTACATTGCAATTTCATTAATGATATCCGTTATTTCAGATTCTGTACATAGCGATACGTTCTGCGAATAAATATTCGATATTATACCACGCGGATCGTTGTTATACATTCGACGTATTGCAAAGCATGTTATTATATTAGGTAAGTACTTGGTACATGGTAAATCTATACGCTCACTGCGTGGCGCAGCCCTAGATTAACATGCGAGTACCAACAATTAATTAATCATTAACAATCTTAGTTTTATTCCCCGTTGATAACTGTTTTTTTAAATTTAGGGTATTGTTAATCAAAATATGTATTTTCAATCAAAATAACCATCGACAGAGAGTCCGCATTATCTAAAATAATTGCAATGCATATGACATACAGTCATAGTCTATACGCTGAATGGGAAGCGGCAAAAGTCCACCAAAAACTTTTTGTCGATAACTCGAGAGATGGTTCCCAAATTATATTCGCCTCCCGTTGGCCATTATAATATCTTATACATAATCAGTACTTTGGTAATTTTCGTATAAATTGTCCTAACGAAACCCATCCTTACTTAAAAGTTTGAATAAGATACATGGTAGCTTACATCAAAATACAAATCGATTAGTGCGTGTTTCATGTTCAGAAAGACAATAAGTCAAAGTTGAGGTTTTTACACTATTTCGGCCACAATTAAAGTAAAGTACCTATTGTACATGCGTAATAGATTTTTTTTATTTTTATAAGGACTGAAGTCCAAAGTTAGAATAACACATTAAAGCAACTTTTTAGTTCATATTTTATAAAATAATTTAAATAAACAACCTAGGTAATAAATCAACAAAAAAAGTAGATGGAATAAGGATAATTAATTGATAATTAAATCATGGTATCATAACATGAATAGTATAACTCACTGTACTAATTCATCCAAAACGATGAGTCCTTGTTGACAATCCTCATCGTCCTCATCGTTCATGGCATATATTAGTCGCGACTGGTGAATAGTATAGTATAATAAATAATAATAATATTATATTCTCGTCGGTAATCAGTTTTACACCAAAACGTCGTAAAATCGTTTACGGTGCTGTCCACCGTGGAGGAAACGAGGCTGCAAGTATAGAAAACCAAATTTGAAAAATGTCGGTAACCTGCTTCTACAGTCCTGTCGTAACGCAGTCATCGTTATAATATTGCAGATGTCGAATTTTATACTTTTACACCACAACGTACACACTTATTTGGATACAATAGTTGTTGGCCGATAACTGCAGAAGAACACTGACAGTGCCCCCAGCGACGTGTTGGAGACGTTCGTGAAGTTGGTACCCCAGCTTTTTCCGATTACATCTAAAATAGTGTCATTATTTTTCAAATAATTTGCAACTATTTGCGACACCGATTTGGAAATTGCAACAAGTTCTACCAACCGTTAAAAAGCAAATAATGGCTTAGGGGTACCAATTTTACGTGACACCCCGACTTTGTCCGATCGGAAACAAACTGATTATTTTGCAACTAATTTGGAGAAGATTGAAGGGTTCTAAACTATAGATACTTGCAGCACCTTAGAATTCGTAAACCACAATAACACGTAAGTATAGTTGTGATTCTGGTTTTCAAGTATTGGTGCGTAACAGATGTTTTCGGTTTCGGTTTTAATTTTAAATTGTTTTCCAGTCATCTCGAGGAGTGTCGGTTTCGTTTTCATAATAAATTCGTTCGACAACGATTACACATTATATTATATTATTATTTATAATTCAAAAATGCATATTATAGGCGGATGACGGTGCACCCAAACATGATGTCGCTTTCTGCGGGGATTATTCGACAATGGTACACTGTTGGTTTAATAATAATAATAATAATGGTGCTGTGATTATAATATTGATGTAAGTCACTAATTGATTTTTCCGCATTTCCGGTGTGCATACAATTTATAACTTCCTCCGACTATTTGGAAGTACATCATTATAATATTATTATTACGGCGTCCAAACGGTTTTTTTTTCATACTTTTTCTCATCGCGGGATTACAGATAGGTATAGGTACTCTGATAGCGTATTGGTTTAAAAATATGAACCTTTATGAGGGTGAAACAACTATTAAATTTATCAATTCGGTGTGCGGAGCGCAATAAGTGTATATTATATTATATTATACTTCATAGTTATATATTATAGGTACCCGGTTGTAGCAGCTGGTACTTTATATTATTATATGTTTTTTTCGAACCACTCATATTTCCAAGTATACATTTTAAATATTTACATTACAATTTCGAATATTTATTAGGTACTGTTTCATCGCGGTAGCCACGAGCAAACAATATTATTATTATAATTCTCGCGTAACAAAGAGTAAAATAATATTATCCTTTTTTTATTTATTTTTTACTCTGGACTTGTGTTTTGAAAATGATGAAGTGCCTAAACGTTGGGCAAACATTTTCTTACCCCATCAGACCACCTAAGACCATTATAATACCATATATTATATTATTGCTAATGGTGTTTTTATTTATTTATTCATTCCGACGTCGCGTGTCGGTCAGAAAGCTGAAATCTTTGAGAACAAAATAGGTACCTATACCTATACATTATAATACATTATGCACTGATATTTGGACCAATTGTTATTGCTACATTGCATTGTTTCGCACTATTTCACCAACGCGTATATATTATATATTATTATTTTACATTTTATAATAAATTATAAACTATGGTGAAAGTTTATACGCGTGTGTTATACAGGGTGCGGGTCCTAGAGGTTTTTTCCTGTCCTCCGAGTTGTTAGGTCCGTACAGTGCATGCATTTGATCAAATAGCTTCGATTAAAAGGTGGTTCAATTTATCTATAAATTAAGAAATGTAAACTTGTTACCTGTATAATTTAGTGAAGTTTATATAATTGACCATTTTAATATAGTAATAATAATTAAAAATATATTTTATAAATTTTTTTCATTAACTAATTTCATCAACTATCTAGTTTATTTCATATAGTAAATTGATATTTATTTTAGCATCATCTTGATGCATACTATATAGTATTTACAATATGTCCAATGAAAATATATTTAAACATTTATTTATTATAATTTATAAATTTTAAATTATAATGTTTTATCTACACAAACTTTATATGGGTAGTTTTTTGTGCTGAATACTATGTATCCATCTTATACCACACACTGTCGGTGAAACGCCTTTAAAACTGCTCTTTATTGTATAAAACAGTTTTACAGCTCGGAGTGGAAATAGAACAGCACACTCCACTCAGAATTTAGACAACTTTAAAATTTAATATTTTAAAAACCACTGTAATTTTTAAACCATAAACTGAATAAAATACAATACACTAAGACAGGTGATCTAAACTACGAACAACATAATATACAATATCATAATAATGTTTTTTAAATATACAGAATTATTAATTACGCACTATTAAATATCACTGTTCTATTAAAGTAAATTAAGGTGATTAAAAAAAAAAAATTATAAAGATTTTGATAGGTTGTTTATGGCTTGAAGTATAATAATTGTACACAAGTAGTAAAACAATCACCCTGTATGCTCTATGTGATAGTATTATTACTATAACTAAATAATATTATATATAATATTATATTGCTCATTGTTTGTGCGCTCACAGCGTTTACTTAATATAGGTACACCTACTATATTATTATGTTATTAGTGCCTATATATTATATAACTTTCTCGTTCTTTGTTATTGCTTTTTTTTTATTGCCTACTATTTTTGGGATATAAAATTGTAAATATGCTATATTTTATCGCAGGAAAATAAAATATAACATATAAACTGTACCTATCGTTTTTCGAAGAGGATCGATATAGAATCTGCAACTCAAAGCGTTACAAAAATTACATTTTTTTAGAATATTTTTCTCGACTTCGCAAAAACGCGTCACAGCGGGGGATAAAGGCGACCAATCGAAAACGTTTCACAACAAAGGTATATACAGGCTGATTCGTCAAGCATGCTCATCCCCATTTTATACTTTAATAATACATTTTTTCAAATTAAGGTTTTTGGAACTATCAAATATTATTATATTGTTTTCAAATTTTTGAATTTTTTTGTACTATACCTAGTACCTACTTAAGTAGTTAAGTAGTGTCTTGTGGCGATAATAAATTCTGTTTTTCTTAAAAGAGACTTCCCTCTCTGTTTTATTGTAAAAATAAAATTATAGATTCATATTTTTGAAAATGTGTATGTACTTAGTAAATAATTCTAACTTGTAGTTACTTAATTATTAAAATTTACTCATATAATAATAAAAATAGGCCTTAAAAATAGTTTTACAAAAATATAAAACACGTGGGATTTAGAATTGTTATATTATTGATAGATTTATTAATATTAATTACTAAAACTTTCAAATCACTATTTCCCCCATATCCTCCAAACCCATTATAATGGACCTATTATCTTAAGTGTACATCAAGTCAAATGGTAACTCAAAACTACTCGTTTGAATTTTGATTCTGATCAAAATTTTCAGAAAAATGATCCTCTTAATTATTTACAACAGAAAAGAGAGTTCTGATTTGAAAAAAAACAATAGTTTTATCTCCACTGGACACTTCTATTAAGTAATACAATACAAATCTCAATAATTTGAAAATTTAGTTCTACAAAGTATATTTCAGAATTCCGAAAACCTGATTTTGAATAACTGCATTATTTTAAGAAAAAGTTTGATCATGTTTGGCGAATCACCCTGTATATAATTCGAGTGCTATATACAGTCCGGTCATTTTTTTTTGTTGACAAAGGAAAGGCGAGCGCGCACGTGGTTTTCGGCGAATTGTTTTAACGACTACATACTATGATCCCAAACGTGTTTCAAAAAAAAAAAATCCCCAAACCGTTTATGTGCACGTATTTTTATTTTTTTTTTTATTGCTCGTTTCGTCCGTTCGGACCAGCTCGTCAGTTTTAGCGGTCCACTAATAAGCATACACACACACACACACACACACACACACACACACACACACACACACACACACACACACACACACACACACACACACACACACACACACACACACACACAGGAGAAATGTAAACAAGTAAAAAACCATCACGCTAAGACGAATCTTCTTGTGCCGTGGTAGCCGTAATAATATACGTTCCGTGTTTCAAGGGAAACAATAAAAAAAAACCACACTGAGCGATGATGACTGTACAGTAAAAATCGATGTTAATTAGTTCATTAAAAAATTGTTAATATTATGTTTTAGTTCGGTAACTATTTTTCCAGATAATTCGCCACACACACACACGAAATGAACGGGATCGTGGGTAATACCTGTAGGGCTAAATAATAATAATATATTATGTATATTATGAAAAAATATATTAAAAAACTCGACAAACTAGGTTATAGTATTCATTGCGATCTTAGACGATAACTATCGTCACTGTCGTGAATAATATTACATAATTTTCTAGCGAGTCAAAGCGCAACTTTTAAAATATAATGTTACGAAGAGCTGTTTTTTTCACCCACGTATTATAGAAGCGATAAAAGAAATTATTGAAATTATTGTTCAAATAACATAGAATAAATCGCAGAAACAACAAAAAAGCTGCTGCAGCTGCGGGTTCGACGTTTTGTCTGTTCTTAGATACTAAAGCCTAAAGGAAATATTTGCCAAAAACAGAATGTAATTAATAAACGGGTGTGTTTTGGCTGATGTTTTTAGTAAATATAATAATATTATTTCTAAAGGGTGTGTGATTTTTTTTTTCTAAAATTTAATTAAAACTCGATTGTAATTTTTTAAACAAAACACAAAATCACGTTAGTAAGTTTCTTGGATCGATTAAAAAAAATTAATTAGACGAGAGGAAAAAAGTGCTCGATTAAAACATTTCTGTTCTCGTTTCTCGGCGACTGTACTTTATACTTTGCACTATACTTATGTTTAATAAAAGTTATTTTAATAATATTTCCATCGTCGTTAGGAGTTGTTGACGTTTGCAGAGTGGTACCTATAACCTGATGAATGTTGTTAGTGGACAGTGGTCATTTTGGAATTGCTGGAAAATCACAATAATAATAATAATATATTATAATACTATATACTATACAATAATATTAGTTTATCGTACTAAATAATTTAGTTAAAGTCTATTACTATTACCTTACTCAACAAACTATGTTATACTATGTGCCTCGAAGATTTTTATAAGTTGGCTACTAAGTTGGATACTATCATATTATTATGCATCAGAAATCAGATTTTGGTTTTATATTTTTTTACTGGCCAACAGATTTCATTAAGACGAAACTCTTAGTAATTGAAAATATAATGGACAATGCCACAAAGGCATGCACGGTTGAATAGCATTTCTTGAGATTAAATTAATGTCACGATAGTTGTTTGTTACAATAAATAAAATTACTAAAGCTGAAACTTATTTATAATATCGCATCATTCTCACCACTGATTTTTTTTCGGGTTTATGGCACTCTAGAGCTTACAGTTATCTAATTAAAACTTAGAGATTTTTCAGGAAACTCTAAGTATGACGTATGTATCATATCGTCACCGATCATAATTAATTATTATCGTAGTAAAATATTATCATTGCATTTTACTTTGCACCTGAACGCGACTTGCAAAAATGTATACTGCGCTTCCTATGCCTTTTGAACGGTAATCCTATATACTTTCATTACGATAATAATAATAATAATAATAATAATAACGTATTACAACGCTCGTAGATAATATAATTATTATAATAATAATAGCTATGTATATTGTATGAGAAAGGAGTGAAAGGACTCCCCCGATGGCGCGATAAAATATCTGCAGTGTAGTATTTTAGTGACACCTGAAAACGTCCGCGCCCACCACCTTACCCCTTAAAGGGTGGGCACGATACCGTAGTATAGGTATGAACCTGTATAATAATATACTCGCACAATAATCACCTCAGTGATTTACTTCAAAAGTCATTCGGGCGGCGGCGAGACAGTTCGAACACTATCGGGAGAAAATTAGTTTTGGTAAACTTTTATAATTATTATTAGTTTTGCTTTTAAACTTTTCGCTAAGGAAAATAGCGTCGTTGCATATATACATATATATCGAAACTGACGATACAGACGACGATGACGACGGCGAGGACTTTGAGTAGGTGTGCCCGTCTCGCATACATCTAGTACTTATCATATATATATATATATATAATATATATTCATAGTAAGTACAGATGCTATTGTCCCGGGGTTTTGATTGCGACGACGACGGAATGCAATTAGGCGGCTGACGATTTCCGACGACGACGATTCCACCACACGGACCATTGTTTGGTCACTGACAACGACGACGACTGGCGATGGAGGTGGTTTTTTATCGATCAGATCCGATTCAATAATAACTATTATATATATATTATTATTATTTATATTATTCGAACAAAATATGTACGCGTTCGTCCTCGGCTCAGCTCTCTGACTTCCACGCGCGCGGTATTATAAACACTAGGTAGGTAGGCAAGTAATAATATTATCGTATACGCCGCCGCCGCCACCGAGTCTCTTCCGAAAGTCGCAAACTCCATTGTTTTACTTTTATAGGTATATAATAAATGTAACATATTATGTGAGCGAGCGGTGAGAGGACAGGACGACCTTTCCTTTGATGTACTGAACACGGACAAGTATATATAATATATATATGCGTACTAGCGTACAACAGTCCACGTGTGGTTATTTCGTCTCAGCCCCCGACAACCTTGGAACCGTCAAACGGTTTAACAATTACATTTCGTCGTTCTTTTTGTTTTGATTTTTTTTCACTTTTTTTTTAGACTCTCCGTCGCGGTCGACTACCGAGCGGTGGCGGCAGCGGCGACGTAGCCCTCTTACATTTCCTCGAGTAAGATTTTTCTGGTGGTGGTTGATAGGGGGGGGGGAGGCGGCGGTAGGAAGAAACGACAGGATTTTTTTGTTTATTTTTTTTCCATTCTAGAAATCGTATTTTCTCCATTGAATTCGGTCGCCGTGCAATAAAAAAAAATAATAATATCCGATCCAAACAATACACACTGCGCCGAATAATACTTCAATGCACGTATGTCGAGTCTATATTATTATACGATACGATGCGATGTAATATAATATAATACGTATTTATAGTATTAAAATATATTTTAACTCTTACGATTAAAAAAAACCATTTAAATTTATACAATATTATGTTATATAACCTATATATAGTATTATAGTAGTAGATAGGTACAAAATACATTATTATAGTAAGCGATGACTATAATACTGCTCGTGGCAAAATAGTTCACTCGTATAACGTTTTACGAATGATTTATAGTTATTGTTTTCCAAATGAAATGTCTGCATAAAAAAAGTATATTAATTCACCTATTTCAACCACATTATAATGCAGAGAACGATTAGATTTTAATCATGTTTTTTTGTGTCATAAACATATATTTTATTATACAGACACAGAAACACGAAAATGTTTTAAAACAACAACATCCTTTGAATTCGTTATTGAAAATGTTGTTAAAAAACATATTTGAACAGTTTATATTAATTCTGAGTGACAACCTTCAATATTTGATTTGTGATGATTAAAATTACTACGCGGGTACATTTATATTATTTTTAAATATAAAACATACAATAACTATTTTTGCAAACCGACGAAATCGTTTTAATAATGCGCACACTGCACGTACAGTAAAACATAATGAACATAATATTTTCGAGTGCCTGAGATAAATCTGGTTTATTCCTAAACATTGTAGGTCATCGAATAGAGTTCGTATAAAAACGGGTATTCGATTGATTTTAATGAATACATATTTTCATCAATTGTTATTACATATGTATTAAAATTCAAAGTTATATATTAACGTTTTTTAAAATATATTTCAATATATTATACCTATAATATTATTCACATATATAGGAAATGTGCTGTATTTAAAAAGGCTTTTGAAAAATAATGGTATGTGTTAATTATAATAATAATATATTAGTTTATCAATTTTATAGTGTTTGTAGCTAGTATGGTTGTACGGATAATAATTATTACAACCAACAATTTATAGTGTGACACAACCTACCTATATGATATTAATTTTCTAGATATTATTAGTTCAAACACATCGACGACGACCCATATTTAATAAGTAGGTACCTATATTTTAACAAAGATAATATAATATTGTTATAACATTATTACATTAGAAAGACTAAGACATCCCAACATAGTATTATTAGCTATAAGTTATAACTATCAATAGAATAATATTTATATTAATTTGTGAGCGTTCTACAAAAAGGTACAATTACACTTTTTTATAAAAATTGTACTGGAGAGCAAAGAAAATTGTATTTTAAGCAATTTGTAACGAAGTACGGGCGTATAAAGCTAACAGTATATATTAACACTTTTATTTAGTCAATAATTTTAATATTATAAAAACCGCTCAGTTTTAAAAATTATACTTTATTTTTTCATTAGTTTATGATGTTACAGAGAAAAATATTTAGTTAAAAAATATAAAACAATGTCACTTACATTCAGAAGCCTTAAGATTGAACAACTAGCTATCCACTTTTATCTCTTAGGTAATAGATTTCTATAATATATATTAAGCTTCATATTATACATATCTATTTAAAAAATATACTGTTATACCACATATTTTTATATAACTATAGACTTTAATAAGTGTATAATATATTACTGAAGGTATTAATTATTATAGACCATATAAAGTTATATCAGACTCTACAGTGTACCTATATGGCTATATGGTATATAAAGTATAAACATATTATATGACTGATAAAAATATGACCTAATATACTTGCTAATTGAAAATAGAACTATAGGTACTTAATAATAACATGTTTTATAAAGGCAAAGCCATATACAGAATTTTATTTCAGGGATAGTCCAAAATGTGTTGTAAGGTATAACATATAATAATTATTGTAGTCTATAAAATAATATACATATTATTATGTTTATAAAGACATTTAGTTATTTAGACATATACATATTATTACATTTATTATAATATTATATAGGTGTAGTTATCATAACATTAATAATATTAATATTATAATAATCAAAAATATCGTAGCGTGATTTGTTATTGTCTTATTGAATACCTATATAAAGATAGTTATTAGTAACTATATTTTATAAGTTATAATTTAAAATAAGTATTTTTTATTATAATTTAAAACAAATTGGAAGTGGCAAGATCTGGAACTTTACATTACCTATATACAGTATACAAGTGTATCAAAAAGCCTGCTATAGTAAATATAGTAAATTAAATACTGCCATGCGTGTTAAATATTTCTTTCAACTACACGACAAATTAATTCAAAACTACAAACGGAACAAAGTATAATATTGTGTTAAGGCAATTTTCATCTCATTACTTATTAGTTATTATTATTATAATGTATGTATGCGTAAACCGCGATAATAATATCGTCTCTATAATTGATAACTAAAATGTTGAATTAAAAACTTTTTAAGCAACGGCATTCGACAAGATGATTATTACAACAAAAATGAACGTTTGTATAATCCGGGTAATTACTAATTTTGCAGTAGCGGTTCGTCTAACGTCTTATTTTTATTTTACTGGAAGTACACTATTAAAGTAAAAAAAAAAAAATGATTTTAGCGTATAAAGTGAATAAATGGATTTTTTCGCGGTTTAATAATAATAAAAATAAACTTGTGGTAAGTACACGGAAAAAATAATAACTTTCCGTCTTGTTGGCGATTCATTGGCGTATGGTATATAAAATTCTTATAAACAAAATGACCGGTCGTGCCGTAAAAATACACACTAATAATATTACACGTTAAATATTTACCGAAATTTGGAAACTTGAACATTTCAGTATTGGGATTGTCGACTGGTGAGGGGGGGGGGGGGGGTTCCACGTTCTATCTAGCCCGTCTGTTTTTTTTCCCGTGAGTCCAACTGTCCAATTTTCCTCCAACCAGACCTAACTCAGCTCAGCTAACCTGACGAAAAACTACAACGCGGACTTCCTGTGTATACATATTTAGGTATATAATATTTTTGACATACATAATATAATATGCTATTTATATATACCTAGGTATATAGTTTAATTTATATAATATATTATAATTATTGGTAGTGTGTTGTGTCGTGTGATGACTATACTGAATGTTAAAAATGTATCTATAGATAATCAGCGGCGTATCCGAAAATCATTAAGTATTATAATAAAATTTGTCGAAACATAATTTTCAAACCCAACCCCGAAATCCCACGAAAAAATTCTAGATCCGCCACTGTAGATAAAAACAATTTAATAAAATGTATCCATAAATATATATTTCAATATTATGTGTGATGTTTATTTTGGTGTAATATTGGTTACAATAATTTATTGATTTTGACGAAAATTTCACAGGCAATATGGAAATATATTTAATTAATTATTTGAGTGACATTTGTAAAAACAAATTGTTAAATAAAAGTCAAACCAAAGACAACCAACAACTAGAAGTTACGCACAAAACAAACAACAAAATCAACTACGTGCGTATCTGGTTGCCACAAAGATTATTGTTGTGTCGAATCAGAATACAAAACCGCATTGTTGTTATTCGTGAACTCTTCGACTGAATTACGACTTTTTGTCATCCATTCTGATTTTTGGTCAACAATATTTTGTTCTGCCACGTATCAGTCCCATTTCACCAGACAGTGTGCAGTATGCACAACCACCATTGCACAACCAATGAACGGAAAACCTGACGAAATTCAAACGGTGAACGGAACAACAGCAGAAAAACTGCAGCACGTTTTAACGGACGCCGAGACGAACGGGCCAAACGTGATGACGGCATATTCAATGGCAGACGGAACTAAATCGGAACTGCAGAGTGTTTAATCGACGAATATTATATAAGTGATATAACGTGGCCAGCCAGCCCCCCCCCCCCAAAAAGTTTACATTTAAAAATAAACAGAGAAGTTTAACCGGTGCCCCAAAGCCTAGAAAAGTTTAACATTACTAATATTTTAAACGTGGTTTATTATCTATTTCTGTGTTAAAATCAAATTTATATTAATTACGATAATAATTATTGATCGTATCAGATATTCTTATGGTGTATTCGTATGTTTAATGTTATGTAGTATATAGGTACTACACTATCAGTGGTTATGGTGTTACATTTTATAATATAAACTTTTCCATTTTATTAATATGTTATGACTGAAGAATATTGGCCCCGTGGAGCCGTTTAATTTGAGGTGCCACATGCTATTTTTTTTGGTAAAAAAATGTTTACCTGTAAAAAATAATTGGTAAATTTACCAAGTTTACATCTCTCATTAATTTCATCCAACGATGGCAGGCCACACCTTACAATATAATATTATTATCGTATACCTACAGCATTATGATTTTCGGCCCTAGAAACATCGGAGCCGGATTTTGAAGAGTAGTTGAATTTGATAATAATGACATCTATTACAACCATAGTCACTAGACCCGGATGTAATAGGTAATTATTTAATTAAAATAATTATGCAACTCTGCCTACAAACTCATACCTATACAAATACTATATAGTATTAGGTTACCTACCTACTTTGT
Source organism: Macrosiphum euphorbiae (assembly GCA_949089665.1). Taxonomy (NCBI): domain Eukaryota; kingdom Metazoa; phylum Arthropoda; class Insecta; order Hemiptera; family Aphididae; genus Macrosiphum; species Macrosiphum euphorbiae. The sequence goes on along the minus strand of CARXXK010000001.1, from coordinate 62,265,155 downwards.
CTACACGTTGTGTAATATTATATTTAATTATTTTTAAATAATCCTTCGAGTTGCACATTAATATATTATTTGAGAAGCGTTAGTCCTTAAAAATTGTAAACTAAACAATTTAGCGATCACAACGGAAACACGATACTCTTAATAATTATGTAAGTGTATTTTTTTCCTACATGCTAAATTTTAAACGAAAAATAAAAATCGAAGTGCACATATTGTAATTTTAAATAATGTACCTAAGTAATAAGTTTATCATATAAATATGACATGTTTAAGAGAACATTGTGGGTGTCAAAACCCGACAGACTGACTATACTATTCAAAACAAAATAAATAATATATATTATATTTCATTTTATTTATTTCTTATTTTTCAATAATTATAAAACGGGTTGTGAAACCAAAAACATAGTAAGTACAAGTAGTTTTAACAATATCTTAAGTTATACATTCAAATTGTGAATTAATTAGATAGTGCTCAGTAGTCAAAGCTATGGTTTTCATTGGCCAAACGCATTAGACGGTAAAGTGTAGAATTAGATGTAGAGTAGTTAGTAGTGGAGAGAGAATATTATAATATTATGTATGTATTTATTATTGACTAGATTCATACTTTCCTACCGGAAAAGATTTTGAAGTTGAATATCAAAGCATTTTTTTTTTATGAATCATGTACACACTACACATACATACAAAAACAAATACATTGTAAAATCAATTGGTACCTACATTCATCCGCTTCACTCAACTCTAAATTTAAAATTGAGTACGATTGCATGTATCTAACATCGATTATTTTTATTGATATTTTTGTGTTTGACAAAAAGGCCTTTCACGATAGACCAACCATATTTGAAAATAATGATTATTAATACACAGTATTATGTATAATATAATATAACACTTTGACAACAATAATAATAAAATTATCTTACATTTTAATTCTATCCTTGATTACAGGTAAATTAATGTTATAAAGATTCAGTGAGTCCATAGTGATGTATAATCATAATGACTGCAGTCTTTTAATAGCTATGAAAATACGTTGTTGCCTAGTGCCGTTTCTTTAGAAGGCAAGCAATTTGATATAAAATGCATTCTATAATATCTGTCTATATTCAAAATTTCAACTCTTATAGAAAATGTCATTGGTGAGCGATAGAGATATTCAACGTGTTGAATAATTTCATCCCATTATTATATTATAGATATACAAACGTTGTGTGGTTTTAGTTTGTCGAATACGATATTCTCATAAGATCCACACTGATTTGACGAACTTATTTCTTAAAATATTGTACTATTAAAACAAAATAAAATATTATTTTCATATGCCTACATGCAATTTTTGTGTATACTATTATAATCTTACAACACAATGACGTGAGTATGTAGTATTGTAGTTATCCTCTAATATATATAATATATAATATATAGGTAGAAGGTATACACGCGTGTCCTGCATTGGATATAAATATAATTTATATTTTACATAATGCTATAATAATATGTTGCAGTAATGTAATTCAAGATTGTTAAACTTTGACAGACGTCAGTTAAAAATCCACATTGCTCGGTAGCTAATGATAATATTATAATTATTATAATAATGTCTGTGATACAGATTTCATCCAGTTATCTGTTGTACGTATGTCGAAAACCTACGCGTATCGCGTGCAAAACGTATCTAAGTGATTATAGTGATAGAACTTAATAATATATTATAATATTATCATATAATAAATCGAACATTTTTATAGGTTCTTTTTTATGTTTCCATCCACCCGCTTAGCATTGTTTTTTAATAAAAGGGCACAAGACTCAGCTTCAGCTGCTCCGATTCTCCGTTTGAGTGCGAGTTCACTGAAATATAATATTATTATATTATTAATTATTATGACGTATTGTTATACAATTTTCGTAATTTACAAAGTTTATTGTGTCGCCTCTGTATACTTTATAATATAATATAAATATATTGTATATACTATATAGGCATAAGGCTAATAATAGACTAGGCGAAAATATAACAGTCTATTATTGTTATTACTGTTGTCCTTGTCATTGTTCTTTTACTTACCCCTCGCCGACTGGCAATGAGTGGTGGATCCAGGGCTTAATTGGGAGGAGGGGGTAAAAGTACAAAAAGTACAAAAGGTACAAAAATTGGCTAAACACAGTGGTAAACCAAAGGGGAAATACGGTGATTGGGGGGATGCCCCCTTTCCCCCTTCCCAGGACCCTCCACTGCTGGCAAGCTGCAGAAGCAGAGTCGTGCGTCATTCAAGACGCCATCGCCAGCACTACGCCCCCGCCACGCCGCGCCGTTGGGACTTAAGTGATTTTCACACCGACCATTAATATTTATTATCTTTGTGGCTCGAACGAGTCTGGACCCGAAGGAAAAAATATTTTTAAGACGGTAAAAAGTAGGTGTTATCATTATATTATCGTTATTTTCACTGCTCGCCGCCGCAACGTGTGAGTTATTTATATTTTGTTTACATTAGAAATTATATTATAAATACGTAGGTGGGATGCCCAGCCATATATATTATATATATATAATTAATACGTGTGAGTGGATTTACAGCGTGTGTGTGATGTATATTCTGATAATCTAATGACCCACAGCCGAACTATTACGTCGGCCCACCCACCCACGAGGGTTCAGTGCGTTATTACTTACATTAATATACGTATTATATAATATATTTTATTTATTTTTATGTTCACGACATAATAGATAATAATATTATACTCACAGGTACGGGCACTCGGATGTTAGGTATTTGTATTTATAATTTATATAATATTATCAGCTTGTGTGTATCCAACATTATTTTATTTGTGGACAAAGGTGTTTTTTTAATAAGGATGCTTTGTATACATATATATTGTGTACAGGAATATGCCTACCGACAATGGGTAAATATTTTATAAAAACGCCTCGAACAAAAAATGCGTTAAAAAATGTACACACATAACATGTTGGTAGTTAATATTTTAAGTATTATAGGTTCAAGAGGAAAATAATTAGGTACATCCGTCGACGTTTCTATAGGATATATTATATATATATATATTTCTTAACTCGTTTATGGGAATAATTTCATATAGGATAAGTACTGCAGGTACGTCAAAGTATATGTAGTATATTATATACTTATATTGTAGAAATATAATAATATAATAACCGTATAGGTACGCGTTGGCTCGAGGACATTTTCGTAACACCCTTTTGGTACATGATGATGTTACATTATAATATTATTATAGCAACCCGACTGGAGGTCCGTTACATTAGCACCACCAAATTTGAAATTCCAAAAAAAAATTATACCAACGATTGTTATTTCATTTGTACACATTTGTAATCCTAATATAAACATTTGTACACCACCCCAAATACCCAAAAAAACGAAATTTCCGTGGTGGTGCTAATGTAACGTTACATCAGCACCCCACTTTTTGTACAATCGAGTTATCAGCCCCAAAATGGTACCAACGATTGTTATTCCATTTGTACACATTTGTAATCCTATTATAAACATTTGTACACCACCCCAAATACCCAAAAAAACGAAATTTCCGTGGTGGTGCTAATGTAACGTTACATCAGCACCCCACTTTTTGTACAATCGAGTTATCAGCCCCAAAATGGTACCAACGATTGTTATTTCATTTGTACACATTTGTAATCCTAATATAAACATTTGTACACCTCCTCAAATGCCCCAAAAAACGAAATTTCCGTGGTGGTGCTAATGTAACGTTACACCAGCACCCCACTTTTTGTACATTGGTCTTAGGGGCCCCAAAATGGTACCAACGATTGTTATTCCATTTGTACACATTTTTAATCCTAATATAAACATTTTTACACCACCCCAAATAGCCGAAAAAACGAAATTTCCGTGGTGGTGCTAATGTAACGTTACACCAGCACCCCACTTTTTGTACATTGGACTTAGGGGCCCCAAAATGGTACCAACGATTGTTATTCCATTTGTACACATTTGTAATCCTAATATAAACATTTGTACACCTCCTCAAATGCCCCAAAAAACCTAATTTCCGTGGTGGTGCTAATGTAACGTTACACCAGCACCCCACTTTTTGTACATTGGACTTAGGGGCTCCAAAATGGTACCAACGATTGTTATTCCATTTGTACACATTTTTAATCCTAATATAAACATTTTTACACCACCCCAAATAGCCGAAAAAACGAAATTTCCGTGGTGGTGCTAATGTAACGTTACACCAGCACCCCACTTTTTGTACATTGGACTTAGGGGCCCCAAAATGGTACCAACGATTGTTATTCCATTTGTACACATTTGTAATCCTAATATAAACATTTGTACACCTCCTCAAATGCCCCAAAAAACCTAATTTCCGTGGTGGTGCTAATGTAACGTTACACCAGCACCCCACTTTTTGTACATTGGACTTAGGGGCTCCAAAATGGTACCAACGATTGTTATTCCATTTGTACACATTTGTAATCCTAATATAAACATTTTTACACCACCCCAAATAGCCGAAAAAACGAAATTTCCGTGGTGGTGCTAATGTAACGTTACACCAGCACCCCACTTTTTGTACATTGGACTTAGGGGCTCCAAAATGGTACCAACGATTGTTATTCCATTTGTACACATTTGTAATCCTAATATAAACATTTGTACACCTCCTCAAATGCCCCAAAACACCTAATAGCAAATATTAATATAAATATATATGTATTGGGGCTACGTGAATTTGAGCAGCCGTGGTGATCGACGGCGTAATATTGTTGTCGTCGGGTATTCCCCGCTCACGGCTACTGCCCCTAGTATGTATATATATTTATACGCACAAGCCTATAACCCGACGAGACCACCACTATCGAGGCTCCAGTTGACGTTTGTAAAATACAATCAAAATAACCCGGCATCGTAAATATCTAAATATCTAATGTGAAATAAAATAACAAAAACGCATGGACCATCCCGACGACAACCATCGCAAATGTTCACAAATCGAACATTCGAATCAGCGAGTATGTATTGTAATTACAATTCAAGTTTCGGAAAATCTGACTGAACACAGTCATAAGTATCTACGTTCAATCTAAATCTCATATGATTCGGTTTGGTAGTTTTAGCTGTGTCGTAATGGTTGATCAGTCAGTCAGTCTGGACAAGTTCTTTTAAATATAAATAGTCAAAACATCGTTACATCGTTATCGGTTTAAAATCATTCCAATGTTTTTACATAGCTGAAAACGTCTTTATTGTGACAAAAAAAATGAAAAATGTACGCTCGAACTTTTCGCAACCACCCCACGTACTTCAGACATCAAATTTTCCGACAAAAAAAACATGAACGTACTCCCACCCAAGAGAGAACGACTTAGTCACTGTGCATCGGTCCCCCCAAGCCCGGATTAATACATTTTGAGACCCAGGGGCCAAAGTTTTAAATGAGGCCCCAGTTCAAAAAAAAATATTAATGTATATAATGTGTTCCGAGGTGAAGTGACCAGCCGACGTCATATGAAAGTATAAAATGATGAAGACCCTTTAAAGATTGGGTCTAACTATTTTTATTTTTTAAGTTATGGGCAATTAACATTTTTTTTAACAAAACCACACATATCACATCAAAGATTTCAAATTTTTTTTATATTTTTAAGCTATTAAATTGTCCTATCAACACTCTGACATACTCAAATGAACTAGAAATGCGCTAACTATTTTTATTAAATTAAAAAACTAGAAAAATGTTGGCAAAAATTAACATTTTTTAAAGGAAATCGTGTATTATTCCAAATAATTTATAACTTAGTATGGGTTTTTTGTTTTTTTGTATTATTCTACTGAATTCTACTGAATAATACCTAGAATAGCTTGAAAGTTTCGTTTTCATAATATATTCCTGTTAATAGTCACAATTTTGGTTTTTCTAGGATTGAGTCGGTTAATTGGTCGTCAATTGTTTAATTTTATACTATTCAGTAAATTTTAGTTGTCAAACTACAAAAAAAAAATTCTTAGTTATATAATTATAAATTATTTGGAATAATGCACAATTTCCTTTTAAAAATACTAATTTTTCCCAACTTTTTTCTCTTTTTTTGTTTAATAAAAATAATTAGCACATTTCTGGCTTGATTGCGCATGTCAGTTGATAGGACAATTAAATAGCTTAAAAATAAAAATAAAATTACGTAAAAATGTTGAAAAGTTTTGAAGATACATAAACAAATGCGTGATACGCATGGTTTTGATAAAAAAAAGTCAACTGCCCATAACTAAAAAAATAAAAAAGCTAGATTCAATCTTTAAAGGGTATTTCTTCATCATTTTTGGTATACTTTTATATGACGTTGACCGGTCACTTCACCCAGGGGCACATTGTATATTATTTAATATTAGGTACCTGTTATAATAAATATAATATACCTATTAGGTGTATAGAAATAAATAATGAATAATGTATCACTTTTTTTATAAATTATAATTTACAAGCTTTTTCCTAGCTAAATAATCATCGATATTATTTTAGTTGATTTATGCAGTGTTATATAGCCTATAACGAAAAAAGTAATGGACAAATCAGATGCCCCTAAATAAATTCTAACTATGAAGGCAGGGGGGCCATGGCCCCCCTGCCCCCCCCCCTTAATCCGGGCTTGGGACCCCTCAATATTCCCAATGACAATGCAGTTATTAGCAGACATATGCGACGAGTATATACAAGAAAGCTCAGATAGGAACATGGATCCATCCATAGTTTATGATCTAAGGATGAAAATATGGTGGGAGAAAATATGGCAAGAGGCACTCGCGATCGTCAGTATCAATGTGTGGGTTACGGTCAGTGTTAGGTTCAGATAGCAAAAATAACGTTTAGATGCATATTAGATTACTAGCTAAATTAATATCTAGATTAATATGAAGATAGAATTTTCAATATTTATCTAGATAAATATGTAGATAAAACTTTTTTTATCTAAATGTTTAAATAACAATTAGTAATTTTTATTAATGCTTGACATGCTATTGGATTCTTGGTTTAGTAATTTATTAAGGGAAGCAAATCTGGAAGGTTTATTTTGTATCAAAAGTTTATTAATGAATAAATATAAGTATAATATATATATACTGAGCAGACAGACATACAGTACCAATTTCCAGTGTATGATAAATATATTAAGATTACAAATGTGTACAAATGGAATAACAATCGCTGGTACCATTTTGGGGCCCCTAAGTCCAATGTACAAAAAGTGGGGTGCTTGTGTAACGTTACATTAGCACCACCACGGAAATTAGGTTTTTTGGGGCATTTCAGGAGGTGTACAAATGTTTATATTAGGATTACAAATGTGTACAAATGGAATAACAATCGTTGGTACCATTTTGGGGCTGATAACTCGATTGTACAAAAAGTGGGGTGCTGGTGTAACGTTACATTAGCACCACCACAGAAATTTCGTTTTTTTGGGTATTTGGGGTGGTGTACAAATGTTTATATTAGGATTAAAAATGTGTACAAATGAAATAACAATCGTTGGTATCATTTTGGGGCTGATAACTCGATTGTACAAAAAGTGGGGTGCTGGTGTAACGTTACATTAGCACTACCACGGAAATTAGGTTTTTTAGGGCATTTGAGGAGGTGTACAAATGTTTATATTAGGATTACAAATGTGTACAAATGGAATAACAATCGTTGGTACCATTTTGGGGCTGATAACTCGATTGTACAAAAAGTGGGGTGCTGGTGTAACGTTACATTAGCACCACCACGGAAATTTCGTTTTTTCGGCTATTTGGGGTGGTGTACAAATGTTTATATTAGGATTACAAATGTGTACAAATGGAATAACAATCGTTGGTACCATTTTGGGGCCCCTAAGACCAATGTACAAAAAGTGGGGTGCTGGTGTAACGTTACATTAGCACCACCACGGAAATTAGGTTTTTTGGGGCATTTGAGGAGGTGTACAAATGTTTATATTAGGATTACAAATGTGTACAAATGAAATAACAATCGTTGGTACCATTTTGGAGCCCCTAAGTCCAATGTACAAAAAGTGGGGTGCTGGTGTAACGTTACATTAGCACCACCACGGAAATTAGGTTTTTTGGGGCATTTGAGGAGGTGTACAAATGTTTATATTAAGATTACAAATGTGTACAAATGGAATAACAATCGTTGGTACCATTTTGGGGCTGATAACTCGATTGTACAAAAAGTGGGGTGCTGGTGTAACGTTACATTAGCACCACCACGGAAATTTCGTTTTTTGGGGCATTTGAGGAGGTGTACAAATGTTTATATTAGGATTACAAATGTGTACAAATGAAATAACAATCGTTGGTACCATTTTGGAGCCCCTAAGTCCAATGTACAAAAAGTGGGGTGCTGGTGTAACGTTACATTAGCACCACCACGGAAATTAGGTTTTTTGGGGCATTTGAGGAGGTGTACAAATGTTTATATTAGGATTACAAATGTGTACAAATGGAATAACAATCGTTGGTACCATTTTGGGGCTGATAACTCGATTGTACAAAAAGTGGGGTGCTGGTGTAACGTTACATTAGCACCACCACGGAAATTTCGTTTTTTGGGGCATTTGAGGAGGTGTACAAATGTTTATATTAGGATTACAAATGTGTACAAATGAAATAACAATCGTTGGTACCATTTTGGAGCCCCTAAGTCCAATGTACAAAAAGTGGGGTGCTGGTGTAACGTTACATTAGCACCACCACGGAAATTAGGTTTTTTGGGGCATTTGAGGAGGTGTACAAATGTTTATATTAGGATTACAAATGTGTACAAATGGAATAACAATCGTTGGTACCATTTTGGGGCTGATAACTCGATTGTACAAAAAGTGGGGTGCTGGTGTAACGTTACATTAGCACCACCACGGAAATTTCGTTTTTTTGGGTATTTGGGGTGGTGTACAAATGTTTATATTAGGATTACAAATGTGTACAAATGGAATAACAATCGTTGGTATAATTTTTTTTTGGAATTTCAAATTTGGTGGTGCTAATGTAACGGACCTCCCGACTGGCCACTACTCTCGGCGATGACGACGAACGCTTATCGATGCGCAGTTCATGAATATTAAGTGCGTACTTGTGTAGTACATTGTTTCTTAGTAAAGGTAGGTATAGCCGGTATACGAGGTACCTATATTATGTATATTTGAGCCACTCGGCATCGTCGGTCTGTAAAATAATATTATTATTAAATTAAAATAATGCCTGCGTATATAATATGTGAATTATTTCGAAAATCTACTCAATAGCGTTTATATTATAATATTATTATGTATGTACGACGACGATTCGATCGTTTTGACATCTAAATTCTAAACGAAAATACTGCGAATGCGTTGAGCTCTCACCTACGGCACGCCAATAAAGTTGAAATTATTTCATTCGTCTCGTATAGATATTATAAGAATGGATAGGAGTAGGACATCAGACTAGTGATACAGTTTTTGATGTTATAAGGGTTCCATCATATGGATAATTTATTATTTAACCTAATTTCAAAAAAGGCCTCTTATAGTCTATTTCTCTCGTAGATATTGAACTTTCTCTCTTCCCCAAAAAATACCGCAATCTCTTAAAGAAGCCAGTATAGGCGTGTCCTATCCATTCTTATAATATCGGTATGATCCACATTATACTCGTAGACTTATAGAAATAGACGGAAACATAAGGTATGATAAAGCGTGCAAGTAGGTGGAGCTTGTTACGAGAATCTTTAATCGAATGTGCATTTCTCTCACAATTGTGATAAAACTCACCCTATCTCTCTTAATCCGTTTGGCACGAACACGCCTCCCAGTCCTCGGGGCAAAAGTCTATATGATTACACCAGTGTTTGGACGCACTATATTTGGTTACTTTTTCGTATAACGTTCAGGTAACTTCGTTAAATATTATTTTAAATAATAGTACCTAACGCAAGAGTAACTTCGTTAATTATTGTAATATAATAATACAGTTGTAACATTTAATGTTAACGTAATACATTTTTATCAATTCTTTGAAGAAAAAAAACATTTTTAATTCAACCCTCTTTTAATTAAATTTAATAGTAACTTACCCAACAGTGCATTACACACAAACACACCTATATTATGTAGTACACGTTATACGGCGACACAAATAAAACTCGTTAGAAAATTTTTGGAGTCCGGTCGGTAACGCTGTGCGGTGTTGTTATATTGTTATTATATTTAATACGCAGTACACGTGAAGCATAAAATTCGAAGGTGTTTAATTTTAATATTACCTTCTCCGGTAATGCCTTTTTAATGGTTTTTTTTCTTGGCGCGCAGTAAAAAGGACCACGGGGACCGAAGTGCAAATAGCGTTAATAATATATTATAATAGGTATAAATCCATATACCACGGTTGAATATAACACACGCACACAAATACATTATATTATATAGGTATATATTACAGGATTACTAGCTACCGAGTTTTTAGGCCATCCGCGGTGTTAGTCCTGCACACCTGCTGCTCGTAAGATATTACGAGGAACCTCTATACGTATAGTTTGACGACACGACACCATAAAATATATTATCCTACTTCTCGCGGCCGTTAATCATCGAACAAAATGTTGAATACTAAAACTTAAACTGATTTTCAGAAGATTTTTCTTTCGCCCCTGTATATACGATATAGTACTTTACATATAAGCACAATGTAATAAAATCACCTTTGAAATGTGAAAACCATAACAGGTGCAATAACAAGATATCTCCACTTTTTATAAAAAATGAGTTTTTCATAGAATATTGTTCATGGAAGAATTAATATCTATATTTTGGTAGAAAAATCAGAAAAATAGGTTTATTATTTCCAAAGACATTAGAAAATAAATAATTTCTCGCCAATATAGTGATACCTATATGAGGTAAAGGATTTTGTTTTGCTTATCCTGAACAATTTCAAAAAGTGGAGATATCTGGTATTATTGCACCGGACCTTTGAGACCAGATCCCAGAGGAGACTGTCTCATCTATCAATTCAGAGTTGGCATACTTTTTCATTTTTGAAAAAAACTGTATTTTTTGTTTTAAACTATTTTTTCATGTTAAAGACGATGTTTTAAACAATATATTTAAAATAACTTAATTTTAAATTAATATGTAATTTACTTATATACCATAATATACCGTGTACTAGTATAATATGTTTCAATGTTTATTTATTACTTATTTTAAATCTTAAAAGTATTTGAAATGTATTTTAAATATTTTCTGAATGGATGTTATATGTGGACATTATATTATGTACTATGTATATTATAAACAATTAAGTAAAAACATTTTAAATTTGGTAATTTATCCAATACAATTTTAAAAAAATAATCAAAATGAAGGATGGTAATAGATATAGTTATTTAATACTTTAACTTTTTTACGAAGGATATTTATTATTATTTATGAACCAAAATTAATAAACCAAAAAAAAAAAAAAACAATATTCCCTTGGAGTTTACACTGTTTTAAACGTAGGTTTTATTCGTTTTAAACAACGAACAAAAAGTTTAAAACAAGTTGTTTTAAACATAACAACCGCATGTCTATTATATTCTACGGTAAAAACATTAATTAGTTTGATAATAATATTATACGCGTCGAATTAAAAGTTTTGTTACCTATATACGTATCGGTATCATTATTTTGAGTGCACTAATAATTAAAATCGGGTCGTATATGCATTGTATTTTTACAAGACGACGCGCTCGTGTCTATATAATTAATATATGTCATCGGAAAAGTGTTGAATATAAGTATTCTATATAATTCCTTGAACTATTTGGCAATGTATTAAATTTGAATGTTATTTTATATTATGCCAAGGAAATCTATAGATTTCCCAGGATTTTTTATAGAATGCCAATACTATGTTAGGTAATGTGTTAAATCAAAATATGTTTATTATTATTTATTGCTTATTATTCATTTATTACAGCATACAGATGATGAATGGCATGTTGAACTGCATAAAATATTATTCTTTACACATAAACATTTTTCGGATTGACACTTTGTCTTGCATGTGCATTTTATAAAACCTTGTCCAGTTCCTGTAGATTGTTGAGTTGCAATTGTGCGTAAAGCAAATGTATTTTCTCTTGGAACTTGGTCAATTGTTATTAAATTTTTTTGGCATATTGAGAATTGAGACCTGGAATATAACGATTTTAAAAGCCCTTCCTTAGTCCCTAATCTATAATACCCATCAACTGTTACCTGCAAAAATATTTTTATGATCTTAAAATAATAAAATATAAACGGTTGAATTACTATATAATATATATTATTTTATGTTTACCTCCATAACAACAGCTAAAATATTTCAAGCAACTCCGCGACCTTTGTCCACATCGGAAACTGGAACTCTAACTGTAGCACCTACTTCAGACGGTTTAAGTTTTTGATCTGACCATGTTTTCATTTTAACTGCTTGATTTTCAAGATTTTCTTTAGCCTTTCTTCGATATATTCTGTAAATTTCTATGAATAATCAATATAATAACTATTTTTATGAATTATTATTAATACTGAAAAGTTTTTTATAAGTTCATAATATGTTGAGTGAATTTTTTTTTTTAATTTCGTACAGTGATGATTCCTTAAATATCCACTGGTAATTGGTATGATATAATTGTATATGTACAGGTACTGGGTACCTAACCTTTTTATACCCATCATAATTATACTTATCAACTCATAATTATAATTACCCTATAAATAAAATTATATTATATTATTTCATCAAGTCAAATTTTTACAACAATTATTACTTTTCATATTTTGTAATTAATATTAATATTTTAAAAATATAAGATAAATTATTAATCTTCTGTAAAAAACTTTTTGACATAACATAATATTTCTTACTACAACTTCAAAAAAAGCATAAAATCAATAAATACCTTTGATGCATCCCGTAAACAAGTGATGTTTTCTTTTTCTTTTTACCATCTTTAAGCAGCAGTAACTCGTGTAATATTCGACGATATTTTTCATTCGATAAATAAACTCTATTTTTCGAATTTTTCCGACATTTACTTAATTCGGTATAGAAACGTTCAGAAATTTTGATAATAAAGGTGTCTCAACACGACAACACGACAAACACTCAAAGAGTGACACTCAAAGAGACTTTAAAGACGTATTTTAAATTTTCCCGTATACACGAACAACATAATAATAGCATTACTTAGGAACGACGATAATACATCACAAACGTCGTGTTGTACCTAAATGCGATAAGATATTTGTCAAGATAAGTATTAATCATTGATTTCAAAGGTTACTGGTTAGGTGTAGTTTTATATTAATTATATACTTTTCCTGCTTGAGGTTAGGTAATCTATAGAATATCTAGTTATTGTATATATTTTATACTTTTCCTGCTCATTTTTGGCATTCTATAGAATACCTAGGATTTCTATATAATACCAGATTTAACACTTTGCCGGTAATATATACATAATGTAACAATATTATGAAGTATTTCTTTAAATCTGAACACACGAACGTCGCTGCGTCCTCATAGAATCACATAATAGTATAATGGTGTGGGGCCTGTATGGCCTAACGTGTACTATTTTAACTTTTTCGTCGAGGGGACTGAAAGAACTAAGGAACTATGCAGTCGGATCCAGTGAAACGCGTATTATACCTAAAATATACCTATATATACCGGCCGGATCACTGCTGCAATAATAATAATATGTACCTATACGCTCACATTGCACTGCCGCAGGACGCGGACCGGCTATACCTCTCTATATACACGCGCTCGGCGACCCCGTCGACAGGATATTTGTTTCTCTATCCTGTTTCTCACGGTCGACGACGGGAAACGGTTTCCAGGAAGCGCGCCGCGTGGCGTTAACGAATTACAACTATAACATAATATTTGTGACGTGTAAGAGAATTGCAGTGTATTTTCTACGTATAATGTTGTTTTATTTTTATATATTATTATTATTATTTATCAAAAACTCAATATATTACTCGTAGGAACCTATACCGATTGACTTCGGAGGGCCATGCGACGTCCATAATAGTATGTAGCCGACGGTGATATTTTATAAATCTCGAATTATACAGAAAAGTGTAGTATGAGTACGGCGTTACAGCCTATTTTTTACAGCGGCGATTCCGATATCGACGAAGAGCGTATTTTCTGAAACCGAAACAAATCGCGATGAAGAACACAATATACCGTTGCTGCTGTAATTACGCATTATCGAACTCGTTACGTAACATGAATTTCATATTAACAGTATATTATATTATATTACTATATTGTTCTCCCGGTGTGTGTGTGTGTGTGTGTTTAAAGTACTTTAAACGATTTTTTATATTTTTTTATTTATAGGACAAATTGCCGTTTAAGTATACGGTCATGCAACTAATTGAAGCTATTGACGCAAAAAAAAACAACAATAATTACCTACATTGTACATAATATACAATAATAATATAATATATATAACGTAAACCGCGTACCGAAGCCGAAGCGTAATATCTATATAGGTAATAGCGTTTTATTTTCAGAGATATTTATCTGTACGGCGCGATGTGTGGATAATATTATACACAAACAGGTTTACATGTAGAGTTAACCGTGAAAACTGAACGACGGCGAGCAAATAAAATTATTTAATCCAGTCGATTATTTATGAACAACATTCCACTGCGGTATGTGCCACCGGTCTAAATACCACGATTTATCATTATTATTATTATTATTATTATTATTATTGTTCGATTATCCCTCTGCTGCTCTGCTCGATAGTCGTCGTCAGCCGACGAGTGTACATTTTCAACGCGTTTGAACGGTGCAGCTACCGTTGGGCGGTTGTGTTTCTTTATATTTTAGGACGTCACTCTTTTGACTCTTTGAATTCCCGGAAACAATTCCATTCAATCTTCTTCAACAAGTCAGATGTCCTCAACATGACAAAGTTCTACGGACACCATTATAGGTACGAAACCGTATTTTGTAAATTGATTTATTAATGTATCTACAGTAGTACTGTACCTTAGTACCTATACCTTGTTTAAACTGTTTAGAATTTCGTGGTATTTAGAATTATTTAAAACCTTTCATTTGAAGACTTTTATTTGTTGTTACACGATTGCCGACTTATCTGCGTTGGTAGACGAACATAGGAGGAGATTTTCCGTGTCTTGCCGTGTATACGGACAATGAAAAAAAAAACTAATACACCAATATCAAATCATACTGTCTATTTGTCTAGTCAACAGAAAAGGAATTTGAACAAAAGGGCAGCAGATGGGTCGATGTACAAAATATGTACTATTATAATAGTCGTCTGTGTAAGAAATAATAAACGCAATCGTATTTATAGATTGAGCGTCTGAAAGTCTGCAGTGGCTATAGGCGCAATTTCAACTTTTGACTTGGGGGGCTGAATATATTAAGGGCAAGCAGACCATTTGCAATATAGCATATTAAAATTGTATGTCCTAGGTTTGGGGGGGGGCTTGGCATCCCCCAAGCACCCCCCCCCATTTTTCGCCTATAGCAGTGGCGTATAATGTCTAAGGCTCGGGCCACACAAGTTAGTCCGACTGAAAAACGGGTATTTGTATAGGCGAATGCATTATGGAAACGAGAAAAATCTTTCGTTAGACACAACGGTACGCATTGTATTGGGAAACAGAATGAGAGAAGTACAAAAAAAAAAATTTAAAAAAAATATATTTAAAACGATACTAGAAAAAATAACAATAATAAAAAATAAACCTCGCAGGCCACTCGAAACGTCCTTTTATTCGTCAGTCCGAATGCAGTCGGCAACTATACAACAATCATGAAATAATACAGCGTATATCTATGGCTATTATTATTTATATTATATATTTTATTATAGGTAGGTAGTAGGTACGCTGTTCGCCGGTATTATAGTAATTCACTCCGGCTAGCATTTTATTTTCGTTCGTACGACTCTCTCGGCTGCACAATACGCGACGACGAACCTTCGACACACACACACATACACAAGTGAGCACATAATAATAAATAATATATTTTACGAACGTCATTACGATGGCGGAGGCTTTTCATTTATCGCCTCGCACACACAACGGCACACCCTGCATATTGTTCATAATAATAATAATATGATATTTGCTCTTACCATAATATAATACAATATTATAATAATAATATATTCTACGTGGGCCTCCGCTAACGCGCGTATAATGCTGTCGTTATAAGTCGCGGCTAGCTATATTATATAATAATGCGTCGGGAAAGCGAATTTTTACCCCAAAGTCATTGTTTCACATACACGCGTACACGCTCAGCGGAAAACCTTTCGGCGGGTATAAAACGACCTTATCGTACCAGACGCGTCTATAATACATACGGCATGCGTTCATATGCACACACGTACTGTACACACGAATAATATAATAATATATTCCGAGTATAAAAGAAACTGGTTATAATAATAATATGTACGCATCGTTTTATACCCGGCGAGTTTTCTCTATTCCTCCTCTCCTTAAACCTACATAGAATATTATTACGTGTATATATATTATTAATATTACTGTAGTTCTCTCCCGCGCGGTATATGCACCGCGTGTGCGGTGAATACCGCGGTGCAGGTACGCACTACGCTCAACCACTATATTATAATATATAATGCGTATATACTATATAGTATTATATATATCGTACTCACGCACGATGTATATAAATATAATAACATATGTGTGTATGTATATGCGATACCAGTCGGACGAGGATCGAAGCTGCGACGACGGACGTTCCGGTGCGTATATACAAGGCAGGACTCGACTGCGTGTGCGGTGGGCAGGAGGGAGCCGCGGTAGAAGCAGTCGTCGTCGTCTCCTCCGGTCGGCCGCAGCCGCCCGCCACCCACTCGTATTATTATTATTATTATTATTATTATTATTACTACTATACGAAAGCCAGCTAACCGCGACCGGACGCGGACGACGGGTGGAGGAGGTGCGTGCAACCATTCGGAACTCTTCGGTCCTTTTCTTCTCGTTATTATCACTATTATTATTATTATTTTTATTATTATTATTATTATCATTACGACTGCAGTACGCTGCACTACTACGTATATATACCTATACATATACGTACACTACTACGACTATACTACGACTATTATCATTAATTCATGTACTATACAGGTATAATAATACGCGTGTAGTTTGGGTATACTGAGTGCGAGCACTGTGTATACTACTCCCCACCGGACCAAGCCCACGGGGTGGGGGGAAGCCCGACACTGCCGCCGCCGAAGAGTGTACCTATGAATACGCGAGGTCGGTGATCCGCGCCCGAACCGAACCTAACCGTGGTTAGGTGGTATACGAACGCCATGCCATCGCCAGTAGGTTTTTTTCCTCGACTTTTTATCTCCCAGGACGAATACACAATAATATTCCCGTCGTATTTTAGTCGCGGGTCCCACGGCGACGACGGCCGCGACGAGGTGACGAGACCATTTTCATCTATTATATAATATATATATATATATATTTATTATTATTATATTTTCCCTCTCATCGAGTCCTGCTGCGCTTCGTTGTAGTTAAAATAATATTATAACGACGATAATAGTATATAATATTAAACACAGTTTTCCGTTGGCCGAAGCGCGTAAATTGATGTAAAATTAGTAAAATTACCCCATCATCAGTGCAGCCGTAACGACAGTATGGTGTCATTGTGAGAACCATCGGCCCTTGACTACAAATAGTGGCACATTGGTCATCCACTATAGATTTCGAATATTTATACCTAATATTATATTGTTATAAGTACATAATAATATTATACTTAACAGTTTTCGAAGCATTTACCTTGAAAATTCATGATTTTATTTGAACTCCGTTACTTTTTAATTTACAATTAATAAAACTTTTCGAACACATTCGCCGAGTATATTATTATATTATACTATTATAGTATTGTTTCGCGGACTGGGACAATTACACATCGATTGCTGAGCGGGGAGACGTATACGATTTTGGTTGTATGTATTTGGTATTTTGGTCAATATACTTTATCGATTCAATTTTGAATATATTTTGTCAGTACAATATTAAATACACCTAGTCGTATTTTACTTACAGTTCGTATAAAAAAATTTCTCTGCGTCACTGCCAGTAAATCAAGGCCGCCGCAGGCTTCTTTTTCCGCTAGTAGCAAAATCCTATGCTATATAGTTAGGCTTCTGCACATCGTTTGCTTACGTTTACATATTATTGTGCTATGGAAACAGATTTTAGGAAAATCTCGTTGCTGCTGTGGTACAGCGTCGTATAGGTACCCTCTATTACAGACGCGTCTGTCGACTTTCGTCACTGCAAAATGCAAAATTGTACAGTAATCACGTGCACGACCACCGCCGCCGCACGACACAAATTTGCATACCGATACGCACACAAAACGTTCGTTTTGACGTTTCACGAAAAATGATTACTGTCAACGTCGAAACAATAGCGTATTTTTTATATTTTTTACTTTGCGCGAGCGCTCGTACCTAATCCAACTCACGAATCACAAAATATACAACATGTACGAGTACTATATATTATTATTCTTATTATGTATCTACTTGTAGTTTTCGGCTGTGCGCATTATTATAGTTTTATACAATCGCGTAAGATATTTTATTATTATTTACTTTGTGTGCAGAGTTGCATATTTCGCAACGTTTGAGAATTTAATGAGAACAAGATAAAATCAATGCGGTCACGACCGAATCGTATTGTAATAAATTGTATACCGTATGATAATGATATCGTTATTAAGTCCCGCTGGTAACAATACTGCAGTTGCCTAAAATAATTTTTTTTCGATCCTTGAAAAATTGATGTCTATATTTTTAATTCCTTTTGATTCTACATCAGTACCTATATAGAATAATATGCAAGAGCGAACAATATTTTGTGTATACTTATCTTCCTATCCACCGATCTCAATCGTATATTCGTATACCGACAAAAAAATATATTTATATAGACTCGAAAATTAAACTACTTGTGTTTACTTTACAATAATTTGCTCGTAAAAGTCTTTTGTGATTGCAGTATTTGCAGTGCATATATAGAAGGTTTTATCCTCAAAAAGTATAATAATAAACAATATTTTAAATTAAAGATCGTATCTTTATCCGAGTGTATTTTCAGCTTTAATAACAATAATAATTGTCATTATTAATTCATCCGAAAACCATTGTTTTAGATCCTTCGATTTTATGGTTCCGCCCTTCTTCCCAAAGTATGAATTATCGCAAACCAACCATTATCTACAGTTCGGGTTTGCATTGTAACATATTAAACAATGCCCGGGAATAAAGGCGAATTACTTCACGTAATCGAATGCATCTGAACAACTAACAGAAAATATATAACAGCTACACAATCGGTAGAATAGTCTTTCCGTTAAGAAATTAATAATAATAATAATAATAAAAAAACAGAATCGACCTGGAAGGTCTCTAAAAAGGTATTTGTGAACAATTTGAATAGGTACCTACTAATTATATTTACCTCCGGGTATTTGTAGTTTAAACGGTAATAAAATGATTAAAATAATGCAAAGGTTAATGCAAAAATACTACGCAACATTTAAGTGCTTCGGTGTAATAATAATTTCATTATAAAAACATGGTGCTCATAATTGTATTATAATTAAAGAATGTCATGTTATAACTACACTGTAAAAGTAATTTAATTATTTAAAAACTAGTGTGAAAGTGAGCATAAAAAAAACGAAATTAATTTAACTGCACGCCATTTTGTATTAATTTAAGCAAAAAAAAAAAAAACGTATAAAAAAATCTTTTATAATATGGAAACTATAGTACCTATTTAATAAACAATACATTAATACAATATTATACACACTATAAATTACTATTATACTATAATATACATAGTACAATATAGGTTTTCAATATTCCTCATGTGGGTATATCGTACATGTATACCTAACTAGAATTTCATTCTAAAGACACTGGATATTTGGTATTTTAGTTTTATGACTTTTTATACACAACGACTCGATATATGAAGTATAAACGAATAAAGGAAGAATTTAATATCACGCTTCTATATTTAATTAAGCACCAGTTACTTTTTATTCTTTAATGGTTTTATTACTATACAGCATAATATTATAAAATAACTTAAATTTTATCACCTTCTATTTAATGTTGATTCTCATTAGCCCAGTATAATTTATTATATTTACCGTATTTTTGGATGCTGAGCGAAGAGAGCTATTGATAACGATTTGTTTTTAGGGGTATTGACAGTAGGAAATAATGGTAATAATGTGGTTATAATATTATATTTGGATTCCAATAATATGGCTCATTGAGCGGTTTCAGAGTACGTCTAATTATGAAGACTAGAGAATTTTCGATATTTTAATTAGCAATCTCTCAATAAAAATAAAATATCACCATGTTCAGAAAAAAACATATCAAATATTGAAAATTCAATCTAGAAAACCGACTCTTAACATATTATAATGCAGACCTAGAACATTAATTTCACTACAAGTTAGGCAATGAGTGTATTTGATTGTATTCTATTAATTAATATTAACAGTGTTCATCCAATCAATAATAATTGCCGTATTATTAGAAAATATACAAACTAAGTTTTTTGCAAGAAATACACTTTTAATTAATAATGTTCAATACCCTGCTCTCGGCCGTGCAATGGCAGCTTTTTATTACAATATTATAAGTCCACCACCGTAGCTCATATAGGTCTTATCTCCATCAGACTTCGGTTATTTTGGTTTAACTAGTGGAGGTGGAAGAGGTGCAGTTTACGAGTACCTATATATTTTTTATGAAAATGACAGTATAACAACAAGAATATTATAATAATAATTATTGGTGAGTGGTTGGTGACAACCAACGAATGTCTTTTCGAATTCGACGTCCGTCCGTTGATTATTCTTAAATTGAATTCGACGAAAGGACCCGACTGCTAGCCAGATATTTTGTTCTAAAATAGTGTTCTTTTCTTCAATATTAATAATGATGACTTATAAAATATTATAATGTTTTTTTGTATTATTCAGTACAGTGATTAGTTAAAATGCAGGCAACAAAAACGAAACTCATTTAGTCACGTTATCCAAAAAAAGGACTATAAAAAATATAATGAAAAGCCGTTTAAATCAGAATAAAAAAGTCTAAAGCCCTTTTCACACGATAATAGTCGTGGTCGAGCATATTATCTTGTTTAAATACTGTGATTAATCATTAATCTAGCTATGTGTACTATAAAATGCATAAATAACGTATTTAAGTTATTCATAATAATTATTATTATGTTATTATAATATGTATATTTGTTTTAATAGTTTCCATAAGCCTGGGGAGACGGTTTTTTGCTCATCAATTTTATGTGCTTCACCGATACTCTTTTTGAATCGGTTCGTCGTTTATTATTCCAGCAAAAAGGCAGTAAGTTAGTAAGGTTAAATTTGTTTGTTTATTAGGTATATTAAATTACAAATTACGTTTAAAACTTTTAATTAAATTATTCTTAAGTTAAAAATAACTTTTGAGTTAAAAAATAACTCCGTTACAACTATAGTTGTATTTTCTTTTATTTTAAAAAAAATTACCGAAGTAGCTTAATAATTATGTTCTCAATACATTAACTAAAAGTAATGACAGTCAACAATATTAAATTGTATATAATTGAACTCAAGAAGACATTAATAATTACTAAACACATTTTATTCTTTATTTTTAAAATTACAACTTTTTAAAATAAACACATCATAAAATTAGCTACCTATTACTAAAATTTTACCATCTTCAAAAAAGTTAAATTACGTATAATTTACTTCCAATAAAATTGAATTAAATAAAAAGTTATTTCATTACAGCGGTGCAACTCGTTTGCGCACAATCCAAATTGTTTACCTAGATATCGATGACTCGTTTGCGCACAACGAATACCGTCGTTAACCTAAAAACGGACGACTCGTTTGCGCACAACATAAACACTGCATAACATATATTTTATATTTTTAAATTTGGACTAACTTAAGTAATTGATTATCAGTACATCAGCATATCAATATTCAATATATCATTATCATCATTGAAAATAATCGACGTGTATTAAACATAATATTTTTAAGCAGTCGTTCTCCAGTAAGCGGTACTACCTACTGACTAGTGACTATGGATATCGAAATTTGTGATATTTTTGAAAGAGAATTTCGAACTTTAAAATCTAGTGATACACATTTTAGGTGTACAAATAAAAAATGTTCCTTGAGTGATGTAGTAAGGTTAGTTAATAATAAAAAAATATAAAATTTTAAAAATTAAAAACAGAACCACTATTACTTCTTATTAATTGTATAATTATATATTTATTCAGAACAGACACACACGACATGCACATTTTTAATCTGTACAAAACAGATGGTCCTAAGCCTATATTAAAGTGAGAAGAGAAATGTGCTGTTCTGCTCAAAGTGAAATGTGCGCAAATGAGTTGTACCTTTATAATTTAAACCCAAAATATGTGTGCGCAAACGAGTCGCACCCCATTACAGTACCTAACTTCTAACTTAAAATGAAATTACTCCCCAACACTGCATAAAGGTAATGTATTTAAACATATACCTTATTATACCTAATTAATAATTACTATCATACAATAAAGTATAAACATTTGATTTTTAATATAATATAGATTAAGTGATACCTTCTGTTAAAAATAATGAAATTTCAGAGCCATATAATATATCAAAAGAGCCAATAGGTTACAGCATTTACCCCATAATATTATTATAATAAATAATGGAGATCCGACTTTTGAGAATTAGGGAATTAGGCTGACGAAATGTACCTATGTCCTATTTGATAAATTGAACCTGAAAGGTAGGTACGATTTTATACTATATGTATAGAAACCAAGATGTTAATTATAAATTATAAACAATATAAACTAGTGCTCGGATTTTGCAACAAAATAAATGGTAAAAATTTAACTATAATATTAATAATTAATATATATGTGTATTAATAAGTAAAAACTATTCCACGGATGGGGTAATAATTCGTTTATTGTATATGTAAATGCTAAATTATGTAAAATAGTAAAAAGAAAGAAAGAATAATTGGGTCAAAATCAAAAAAACTTTACTACAATACTAGCTCATCCTGCAACGCATGCCATTGGCCGTGACAAATTAAATGCACATGGATTTACATCTTCTTAATCTCCGTTAAATGTAAACAGCACAGATTTTTAACACGGTTATTTGAACAATTAATATAAAATATTCAACTCTAAAATTGTATCCAATAATTATTATTAATAAATAATAACTATTAATACTTTTTATTAATATAGAGTACTATAATTTTATTAGTACCTACCTATATTATATTAAAATAATGTATAAGCATACGTATTACATATACCTACCTATTATAATTAATATTTTTTGGTCATTTTTAAGTATGGCAATATTAATATTATTATCAATTTTGTAAATAACATAATATTGTTATGTTTATTATAATATTATATTTTCCAGTTTTGTGAGTCAATGTTTTTTTACGTTAAAACTATTGAAAATAGTGAATAGTGACTTGGCCACTTAAAAATTCAGTTTTATGCTCTGTAAAAATACATGTGTATATTTTAGCAATACCTAATGAAATTATAAATTCCAAGAACGTATTTAAACCAACTAATAAAAAAAAAAACCATAATATTTGATATTAATTTCTGGCTGTTATTATGTAATTATTATAGTGGGGTTTTCCAAATTTAAATAATATATTAGAACAAACCCAGTGAGCACATAACGACAAAGTATTTTAATCGCAAGTTACAGTTCTTAAATAATGAAATGGTATTTAATTGTTTGTGCTTACAATATTATGTAGATTATTAAATTTTAATAAACAATAATTCTTAAAAAATAAGCAAGTTAGAATATTATTTTTAAACACTGGATGCATATTATTATTTATTATACACTATACAGGAATATAATATTATTACCTATTATATTAGTTATTAAGTTCAATCTAAATTCTAAAAAATATTGTCCACCGAAAGCCGTACATACTACATAGATGTATCACGTATGAATATATTAATAATTATTGTTTTGGTCATTGCTTGCACAGGAATACTTACGTATCGTCTTCGGCTTGGAAATAGAAACGAAAACTATATCTACATACAGCTGTGGTTGGATGATACTGCAGTCAACAGAACGAATAGAATAATAATTGAGTTTGTAGATAAACACAAGGGAAAGGCGAAAAGCAAATCTATGAGGACAGCGGTATTTACACCTAAATCCTATTACCTATATATTATAAGGAATTTATATGTACAAATTATATAATTATATATAGTACGAGTGTAGAGTTCAAAAAAAAAAATAAATACCGTTACAACCAACACTTAGCACTTAGACCTAAGCACTATGACCGTTGAACTTAAGATTCCGACTAGAATTTATGGTTGAGAATAAGTTAAACTAAAAGTCTAATAGTTAATGTGCTGTTGCCTGGTATATTCTGTTGTGATGAAAAATTTATATTTTATGTACCTAATTATCCATTTATGTATGTACATCTAAATATAATATTATAATATACATATAGACACATGTAAGTATGTAACACATTTCGTAGACATACAATCAGTCGATTTATCGTAGGTGCAAATATAATATACAATATTATATTAGTAGTTATATACTTATCCTATAGGTATATGACATACAGGTCCATTCATCATGCATGAACCTACTATTAAATTCGCAAAAGGTATTATATATAGTTATACTTATTAAATACTAGGGTTATTGTTAATCTAATATATTAGGAATTTTTTATGGGAGGGTCCAGATAATTGTTCTAACACAGTTGGTCTTTGTCTCCTTCCCTCCTCATCTACGTACTATAAAAGGATTTCAATTAATTACAATTTTGTAAAAATTTGAACTTTAAATGTTTATTAAAACAACTGAGGCAATGTATTTTTAATATGTTCAACTTCTATTGTAACAATATGTCAATATAGCAGAAAGCTTTTTGACCCAATAAATAAAATTATATTTACAGTTTTAGAAAATAAACCTAAAGACATTTAAAGTCGAAAATGTCTGTTAACAATTTAAAACGAGTAAAAATGGTATGACCCGTTTACGTGTGTACCGACGTGGTCCGAGCCGACTCCGGAGAGACGGAGGTTTGGTTACACTTGAGCCCACCAAAATCAACGTAGAAGAGATGTCTGCTAGATTGAATATTATAATGTGTTATATATTTTATGCAAAACTTTTGTCTATTATTATTTATTAAGGAGTAAGGAGCGATTATTGAAAAATTTTCAATACACAGCATTTAACAACTCAGAAAGTACTAGTTATTAAACTGTAATTCATAGATAGGTATACAACACAATGTTTATAATAACCTTGTGTTTAACAATTTTATGTAAAAACGGGCTGTTCCAATAAAAAAAATAAAAAAAAAGGTGGGCAAGTGGGTGTCGCTCTGCTGTACAGTAGGTTACAAGTGGGTCACTGTATAATGGATGATATTAAATTTGAATTCAACGATATAATATCATTGTATAAGAAAAACGATTCTGAGCGGAGACGGTATGTCAGTCTATGTATAAGACATATTATATACATATCTATGGTATTAAACAAAAAATTGAACTATAATAGGTACCTATAATAAATTCCAAATTAATCATATCACAATGTCCATTAGGTACTTATAACGCGTTATACATCAACAAAAATCGTGATACTATCATAGATATATAATAGTACACTTTAGAAGTTTCAAGTACCCACGAATAATATTATTCAATCACAACAAAATAACTATAATAGTTATTCTAGGTTTTTTTAATATGTAATTTCGTCCAAATTTGAATTTAAAATGTCTATAAAAAATAACTGTGTTCATATATTTTTTAGATTTTTTGGTTACAGTATGAACTATTTATGAGAACCTTTGTTTAAAATTTGCAATCCTTAGCTATAAAAACTGAACATTTTATAATTTATTAATTACAATGATTGATAATTTTCGAGATTTTGATAAATTTTGTCAAAATTTGATCTTTAAATGCTTATAAAAAAAAACTGTGCCTATGTATTTTTAATATTTTTCAACTGCTATTGTAACAATATATCAGGAGCCTTGTATTAAAATTTTCCACTTTTTGGCCCAACAGATAAAACTTTATTGATATTTATAGAAAAAAAAACTAAAAAAAATTGAAAGCTGTAAATGTCCATAAACAGCTCAAAAAGAGTCAAAATATTTTCAAAATTGTATGGTGTATAGGAAATGCCAATATAAACATTCAGTGAAATTTTCATATATCTACAGTTATTTGTTTTTGAATTACAACAAAATAAGGAAATCGCTACATGGGAAATCGAGTGAATATTCAATGTTGTAAAAATTTGAATTTCAAACGGTCATAAAAATTTAATTTGACTTTCTTATAGACATTTTTTTTTTGATAAAGGTAGATAATCTTATAAGGAATCTTGTGTTTAATTTTCAAATCTTAGATTTAAAAAGAAAAATTTTTACGAATTCTTAACTCAAAATAATTTGCTAATTTTCGTGATTTTTCCATATTTTGTCAATTTTTGAACTTTAAATGCTTATAAAAAAAATTGTGACTAAGGATTTTTAATATTTTTCATCTGCCTTTGAAACAATATATTAGGAGCCTTCTATTAAATTTTCAAGCTTTCGCAACCAACAAATAAAATTTTATTGCTATTTTTAGAAAAAAAACTAAAAAAAAATAGAAAATAAAAATGTCCCTAAACAGTTCAAAATAAATCCAAATATTTTGAAAATGTTATCGTGTATAGAAAATGCAAATATAAACAACCAGTGAAAATTTCATGTATATACGTTCATTTGTTTTAGAGTTACACCAAAAACCAAAATCGATTTTTTGGAAAACCAATTTTGCGTAAAAATTCCCGTTTTTCCTTAATTTTTATGTTGTTTTTCTTGGCGCTTGTGAAAACTACTGGGAAATTTATACTTTTGACCCCCCAAAGTACCAACTAGATTCACTTTCCTATCAGAAAAGCTACTGATGAAGAAAATCCAAGCACTTTTACTGTCCTAAAACGTGATGACAGACACAAAAATAAAAAAAAATAAAAAAAAAATAAAAAAAAAAACACACATCATTGTAAAATCAATACATTCATCGTTTCACTCAGAATCTAAAAGAATTTTGTTTCGCGATATTGTGACACTTAAAAATCGTAATTTGATTAAATTAATTTTTAAATGACAAAAAGTGGATGAACTTCCTTGCGGTTAGTTCATTCTAATATTTTAATACACCTACATTGATATAACAGGAGAAAACCATAGAATTTCATAGATGTCAAAAATTGCAATCAAGTAATTCCTAAATAATATTATGGCATCCAGAATAATAGGTATTATATATACCAATAATAATAGGTGCATCTCGTATAATAATACGTCATCTGTAGTCAATCGTTATTATTATACTGCGCACGACGATGGTTCGTTTATGATATAATAATAATTATAATAAATTCTGATGCGTTCACTATCGAATCAACGAAAAAAAGTAAAACCTTTTTAATGTTGCTAATAAAAACCGATGGCATTATAATATGACGCATTAATTGAAACGGGGAGGGAAACAAAAAAATAAATCGAAAACACATTTTCATACATAAATGTGTACACACGACGCACGCGCGGCGTTCAACAACACGGTGCAGCCGATTATTTGCTCATGCCAATAAAAACAAAATTTCCATTAGGGCCATCTGCGCTGATTTGCATATACGCTTTTCCTCTTGGCCCATTTCCATTTTGAACGTGTTTATGAATACATAATTCCCGTCTATACGAACAAAATAATATTTATATATATATATATATATATATATAAGCGCCGTTCTCCCGGTCCATTGGTTTATACTCTTACCGCAGCTCACGCCACACAATAATAATACTAACGCTCGTCCATTAACAGTGAAAGTGACATAATAATCTGTTTTGTAAATATTATAATGATCGTTACTGAAGACGACGCTCGACGGCGGGCGGCGGTGGCGACAACAATGTAATAATAATATATTATAATGTGTAAAATATATTATCGTTACGCCGTTGAGTGATTGTCGTAACTATATAGGTAATACAAAACATCTAGTTTGTGTTTTGTTCGATCGTACATTAAAACAAAACGTAGTATCGGACTATAATACCTACAACGTGGTAAGTACCTACCAACGGTAAAATATATTTGACGTTATATTATATTACATAGTTAGTTTGTGCTTTATGCTCGGAAATCCGATCGTTTGCTGTAATATGTGTTATGGCATTTCGGACGATAGGCAGGCACCAATGGTGTTCGCTTGGAGGACGATATATGCTGGGCAGGATACCGCAGACCGCGTGAGATAAATAAATAGATAATGGCAAACGTACGTGGAATAGTAATATCGTGTAGGCAAGCGGCCGGTTAGGTTACGTATCGTCCTGTGAAATAATAATATTATATATTATTATATACTTAATAATATTTGAATGGGAGCCGAATTGGTGATATTATTGTATGTTCGACGTTAGCACCAATATAATATTATACGAATAGGAAGAGGTAAAAAGGGTCTCTAATTAAAAAATGTACCGTACATTATACGTAGCACGCTACTCGATTTTTTTCCTCTAAAGGAAAATTGAGGAAACTTAGATACCTATGTATTATAGGTAGTAGTAAGCTAATTTTGCTAGAAATTAAATAAAATATATTTTTTTTATTTTTATATATACATATGTATATTTTATGTATACCTAGTTCAAAAACATATAAATATGTTGAAAAAACCGTTTTAATAAGAATAACATGTTGAATAACGATAACATAGTATGATACAATATAACGATATTATATTGTTCTTTCTATACTTGCGTATTTTTTTAAATGTAAACTTCTTTAAACACGAATCATATTGAGTTCTATGGCGTGGTTTTTCATGATTTTTTTTTCCTGTTATACTTAAAAAATTTCCCCTTAGAACGAAACTGTCGTACCAAAATATATATTTTTCTTCCAACCCGAGTGGATAGGACGATTCTGCGAAGGAAACCGCGCAGACCTCTTCAAATAAGAGATAAAATTATAAAAATAAGGATAGGTAATGGAAAACATAGGTACGTCGTACGTGGAACTGTAATATCGTATAATATAGGTAGACCTGGTATGCTGGTTATAGGTTACGTATCTTTCTGTGAAATAATAATAGGCCAGACCGTGTTATCATATCAAACGTACAATGTTGTTCAATGATGTCTTGTTTTGTCGTCATCGTCTGCAGCTAGGACTCCGGATATTGTGAGTACCTATATATGTATGGGAGCCAAATTGGTCATATTACAGTGAGTTCAACGTTCGTACAATCGTACCTATATGTTATCATACGATTACGGAATAGGTAGAGTGAAAAAAAAACGTGAACAATATGATGAACAAAGATAACATAATATGAGATACAATAACTGATATTACACATTTTTCTTCTATATACCAAGCAGTTATATTGGTATATAAACGAAAACGACTTTGAACATAAACCATAATATCGCGCGTATGGCGTTGATTTTAATGATTTTCTTTCCTGATTTACTTGGAGAACTTCCACATTAGTACGAAACTGTCGTACCAAAATATATATTTTTTTTTTCCATCCCTAGTAGAGGTAGGTAGGTACTACAAAGTACATATTATACCGTGTTTGCTTGACAACAAATTTTTCAAAGTTCTTTGTTTGCTCGAGAAACCCTAACAACTTTATGCCGACGCTGGTCAAAGGAAAACTTTAAATTAGTTTTTGAAACTAGAGTCACATATTCTGATCAGTTTTTTTTAACTGATTTCATATTTGGCTTCAGATTAAACATTTCTGTTTAGTGGAAACATTAATTACGCGTTTAACTAGGTGTCTATAAACATTAAACTGCAATTAATGCTCTGTAAATAATAATATCATGAAAATAACTACATTGGCAACTGCATCGCTTTATATTATATGGTCGATTAAATTAAATAGATATCAATTGTTCATGGTTTGTACATTATAATATGATTAAAATAATCATCAAGAAATTTAAATAATTCAACCACCGTCCTACATGTATCTTTCTATTTCAAATAACCCGATATTTTATAAATATTGTTCTCATTTAAAATAATAGCGACTCATCTCGATTTCTGCAAATTTATAGGTCACATAGAAAATATATAATAAACAACCAAGTTTCATATTTTGCTGTTTCTCAGCACGTAATAAACAAGAGTACGAATCGGAAGTAAATTTTGGTCAAGGTTTTATACTTTTAAAATTTCTAGTAAAATATTTTATTATTTTCTGAATCATAAATAAATGAACTTTAAGTATAAAATCCATACCCCGCACAATGTAGGTCAGGCTTGTGTTATATTTATTTAATATATTTTTGAACATATATTATTGAACAGGCACTGCAGTTCCTATATAGTGCAGTTTGTACTTTTATACTATTTTTGATTTAGGTACACTATTTTAAAACAGTATAATCCAAGTGAGTTTATCATAATTTAATTTGAGTCTATAATTTCATTTACGATAAAATTTAAGGTTGGTTGGGAAGCAACTCGTACATAGTCGGGAGGCAATTCGTATACAAATTATTTACCTTTATGCCTCCTGGGGCAACTAGTATGCGCCCCCGAAAGTAGATATTAAACTTTTTGGTTTCGTCGAAAATTGAATCAGCCGAAAAGGAAAGTGTAAAATGTTGGCCCAATAATATACAATACCTAGTCATAGATATATTTATCATTGTAGTTTAGAAAGGTAAACATGTTTTTTGGATTGGGTACAACTTTTGTTTTCTGACGAATATTCGCCAGGCCAATTTTCATACCACTTTGTTTATTGTAATATAGACTGATTGTAATATATCAACAATAATCATTTTAAAAAATATTTAAATAAATCTCTAACAAAATGTAGAATACCGCTAGATATTTTTCTATTGCACTATACCTACCCAAAAATAAATTATCAGTTATGATTCCTCAATTTGTCTTGCTCACTGAAAATATCTAGTAGCATATACTAGGTAAATGTAATTTAATGTAAGAACGACATTTTTTTTTTGTTTTATTATAATTATTATATTGCCGCCGATGATTAAATCAATATAAATGGGAGGTCCGTTACATTAGCACCACCAAATTTGAAATTCCAAAAAAAAATTATACCAACGATTGTTATTTCATTTGTACACATTTGTAATCCTAATATAAACATTTGTACACCACCCCAAATACCCAAAAAAACGAAATTTCCGTGGTGGTGCTAATGTAACGTTACATCAGCACCCCACTTTTTGTACAATCGAGTTATCAGCCCCAAAATGGTACCAACGATTGTTATTCCATTTGTACACATTTGTAATCCTATTATAAACATTTGTACACCACCCCAAATACCCAAAAAAACGAAATTTCCGTGGTGGTGCTAATGTAACGTTACATCAGCACCCCACTTTTTGTACAATCGAGTTATCAGCCCCAAAATGGTACCAACGATTGTTATTTCATTTGTACACATTTGTAATCCTAATATAAACATTTGTACACCTCCTCAAATGCCCCAAAAAACGAAATTTCCGTGGTGGTGCTAATGTAACGTTACACCAGCACCCCACTTTTTGTACATTGGTCTTAGGGGCCCCAAAATGGTACCAACGATTGTTATTCCATTTGTACACATTTTTAATCCTAATATAAACATTTTTACACCACCCCAAATAGCCGAAAAAACGAAATTTCCGTGGTGGTGCTAATGTAACGTTACACCAGCACCCCACTTTTTGTACATTGGACTTAGGGGCCCCAAAATGGTACCAACGATTGTTATTCCATTTGTACACATTTGTAATCCTAATATAAACATTTGTACACCTCCTCAAATGCCCCAAAAAACCTAATTTCCGTGGTGGTGCTAATGTAACGTTACACCAGCACCCCACTTTTTGTACATTGGACTTAGGGGCTCCAAAATGGTACCAACGATTGTTATTCCATTTGTACACATTTGTAATCCTAATATAAACATTTTTACACCACCCCAAATAGCCGAAAAAACGAAATTTCCGTGGTGGTGCTAATGTAACGTTACACCAGCACCCCACTTTTTGTACATTGGACTTAGGGGCTCCAAAATGGTACCAACGATTGTTATTCCATTTGTACACATTTGTAATCCTAATATAAACATTTGTACACCTCCTCAAATGCCCCAAAAAACCTAATTTCCGTGGTGGTGCTAATGTAACGTTACACCAGCACCCCACTTTTTGTACATTGGACTTAGGGGCTCCAAAATGGTACCAACGATTGTTATTTCATTTGTACACATTTGTAATCCTAATATAAACATTTGTACACCTCCCAAAATTCCAAAAAAAAACAAAATTTCCGTGGTGGTGCTAATGTAACGTTACACCAGCACCCCACTTTTTGTACATTGGACTTAGGGGCTCCAAAATGGTACCAACGATTGTTATTCCATTTGTACACATTTGTAATCCTAATATAAACATTTGTACACCTCCTCAAATGCCCCAAAACACCTAATAGCAAATATTAATATAAATATATATGTATTGGGGCTACGTGAATTTGAGCAGCCGTGGTGATCGACGGCGTAATATTGTTGTCGTCGGGTATTCCCCGCTCACGGCTACTGCCCCTAGTATGTATATATATTTATACGCACAAGCCTATAACCCGACGAGACCACCACTATCGAGGCTCCAGTTGACGTTTGTAAAATACAATCAAAATAACCCGGCATCGTAAATATCTAAATATCTAATGTGAAATAAAATAACAAAAACGCATGGACCATCCCGACGACAACCATCGCAAATGTTCACAAATCGAACATTCGAATCAGCGAGTATGTATTGTAATTACAATTCAAGTTTCGGAAAATCTGACTGAACACAGTAATAAGTATCTACGTTCAATCTAAATCTCATATGATTCGGTTTGGTAGTTTTAGCTGTGTCGTAATGGTTGATCAGTCAGTCAGTCTGGACAAGTTCTTTTAAATATAAATAGTCAAAACATCGTTACATCGTTATCGGTTTAAAATCATTCCAATGTTTTTACATAGCTGAAAACGTCTTTATTGTGACAAAAAAAATGAAAAATGTACGCTCGAACTTTTCGCAACCACCCCACGTACTTCAGACATCAAATTTTCCGACAAAAAAAACATGAACGTACTCCCACCCAAGAGAGAACGACTTAGTCACTGTGCATCGGTCCCCCCAAGCCCGGATTAATACATTTTGAGACCCAGGGGCCAAAGTTTTAAATGAGGCCCCAGTTCAAAAAAAAAATATTAATGTATATAATGTGTTCCGAGGTGAAGTGACCAGCCGACGTCATATGAAAGTATAAAATGATGAAGACCCTTTAAAGATTGGGTCTAACTATTTTTATTTTTTAAGTTATGGGCAATTAACATTTTTTTTAACAAAACCACACATATCACATCAAAGATTTCAAATTTTTTTTATATTTTTAAGCTATTAAATTGTCCTATCAACACTCTGACATACTCAAATGAACTAGAAATGCGCTAACTATTTTTATTAAATTAAAAAACTAGAAAAATGTTGGCAAAAATTAACATTTTTTAAAGGAAATCGTGTATTATTCCAAATAATTTATAACTTAGTATGGGTTTTTTGTTTTTTTGTATTATTCTACTGAATTCTACTGAATAATACCTAGAATAGCTTGAAAGTTTCGTTTTCATAATATATTCCTGTTAATAGTCACAATTTTGGTTTTTCTAGGATTGAGTCGGTTAATTGGTCGTCAATTGTTTAATTTTATACTATTCAGTAAATTTTAGTTGTCAAACTACAAAAAAAAAATTCTTAGTTATATAATTATAAATTATTTGGAATAATGCACAATTTCCTTTTAAAAATACTAATTTTTCCCAACTTTTTTCTCTTTTTTTGTTTAATAAAAATAATTAGCACATTTCTGGCTTGATTGCGCATGTCAGTTGATAGGACAATTAAATAGCTTAAAAATAAAAATAAAATTACGTAAAAATGTTGAAAAGTTTTGAAGATACATAAACAAATGCGTGATACGCATGGTTTTGATAAAAAAAAGTCAACTGCCCATAACTAAAAAAATAAAAAAGCTAGATTCAATCTTTAAAGGGTATTTCTTCATCATTTTTGGTATACTTTTATATGACGTTGACCGGTCACTTCACCCAGGGGCACATTGTATATTATTTAATATTAGGTACCTGTTATAATAAATATAATATACCTATTAGGTGTATAGAAATAAATAATGAATAATGTATCACTTTTTTTATAAATTATAATTTACAAGCTTTTTCCTAGCTAAATAATCATCGATATTATTTTAGTTGATTTATGCAGTGTTATATAGCCTATAACGAAAAAAGTAATGGACAAATCAGATGCCCCTAAATAAATTCTAACTATGAAGGCAGGGGGGCCATGGCCCCCCTGCCCCCCCTTAATCCGGGCTTGGGACCCCTCAATATTCCCAATGACAATGCAGTTATTAGCAGACATATGCGACGAGTATATACAAGAAAGCTCAGATAGGAACATGGATCCATCCATAGTTTATGATCTAAGGATGAAAATATGGTGGGAGAAAATATGGCAAGAGGCACTCGCGATCGTCAGTATCAATGTGTGGGTTACGGTCAGTGTTAGGTTCAGATAGCAAAAATAACGTTTAGATGCATATTAGATTACTAGCTAAATTAATATCTAGATTAATATGAAGATAGAATTTTCAATATTTATCTAGATAAATATGTAGATAAAACTTTTTTTATCTAAATGTTTAAATAACAATTAGTAATTTTTATTAATGCTTGACATGCTATTGGATTCTTGGTTTAGTAATTTATTAAGGGAAGCAAATCTGGAAGGTTTATTTTGTATCAAAAGTTTATTAATGAATAAATATAAGTATAATATATATATACTGAGCAGACAGACATACAGTACCAATTTCCAGTGTATGATAAATATATTAAGATTACAAATGTGTACAAATGGAATAACAATCGCTGGTACCATTTTGGGGCCCCTAAGTCCAATGTACAAAAAGTGGGGTGCTTGTGTAACGTTACATTAGCACCACCACGGAAATTAGGTTTTTTGGGGCATTTCAGGAGGTGTACAAATGTTTATATTAGGATTACAAATGTGTACAAATGGAATAACAATCGTTGGTACCATTTTGGGGCTGATAACTCGATTGTACAAAAAGTGGGGTGCTGGTGTAACGTTACATTAGCACCACCACGGAAATTTCGTTTTTTGGGGCATTTGAGGAGGTGTACAAATGTTTATATTAGGATTACAAATGTGTACAAATGAAATAACAATCGTTGGTACCATTTTGGAGCCCCTAAGTCCAATGTACAAAAAGTGGGGTGCTGGTGTAACGTTACATTAGCACCACCACGGAAATTTCGTTTTTTCGGCTATTTGGGGTGGTGTACAAATGTTTATATTAGGATTACAAATGTGTACAAATGGAATAACAATCGTTGGTACCATTTTGGGGCCCCTAAGACCAATGTACAAAAAGTGGGGTGCTGGTGTAACGTTACATTAGCACCACCACGGAAATTAGGTTTTTTGGGGCATTTGAGGAGGTGTACAAATGTTTATATTAGGATTACAAATGTGTACAAATGGAATAACAATCGTTGGTACCATTTTGGGGCTGATAACTCGATTGTACAAAAAGTGGGGTGCTGGTGTAACGTTACATTAGCACCACCACGGAAATTTCGTTTTTTTGGGTATTTGGGGTGGTGTACAAATGTTTATATTAGGATTACAAATGTGTACAAATGGAATAACAATCGTTGGTATAATTTTTTTTTGGAATTTCAAATTTGGTGGTGCTAATGTAACGGACCTATAAATGGGTACTTTTTTTTCGTGGGATTTATATTGATTCGAAACTAAGTTGTAATATTTTTTTGTGCTTTTACAATATAATATAAAGTGTGCTAAAGGTACATTATACTATTTGTACTTTTGTATATCATATTTTTATGTACGAATATTATTGCTCAAAATATGTTTTTTACTATATTATACTACAATATTATATTTTATATTTCATCATAACATGGCGTATAGTGATTTGAGACATTTCTTGTTTTTATAGTTTGACGGATGTACCTATATAAACTATATTATAATATTATGGATGTCATCAAGGGCCTATAAACCATTACAAGTACCTATATATAGTAAGTTTCTTGTTCTAAAGCGATGCATATTATTATTATTACATCCATTTCGTTCGAGTCCCGTAATTACAATAATATTATTAAAACCGTCTTT
Organism: Macrosiphum euphorbiae; assembly: GCA_949089665.1. Lineage (NCBI taxonomy): Eukaryota > Metazoa > Arthropoda > Insecta > Hemiptera > Aphididae > Macrosiphum > Macrosiphum euphorbiae. Next base: position 62,228,513 of record CARXXK010000001.1, on the reverse strand, counting down.
CTATGGCTATACAAACAACGAATCATTCTAAATCTCACGGTCCTATATATTATTATAATCGTTCCGTGCGTGCTTCCGTGCACATCACCACAATTTATTTATATCGAACAAACTATTATTTTACTATTATTAGTTGGGTTTTTTTTCTAAAGAAATTCGATATCCTAAGTCATCGGGAGTGGTTATTTTTATTTTAGAAACTAAAAGAGACGTGCTCTAGCATAAAATATATAAAAAAAAACAGAACTCCGAAACAAAGAAAAAAAACAAATAATAATGTCGTCGTGGCTTATTGCATCCTTCGATGGACTTCAATAATTACATACGAGTAGCCACTACACACACGATAGCCTGAGAAAAAAATCCTGCTAAATATATCTTTAATATTTTTAAATAAAAATGATAAAGACTTATGATAAAACTTGTATTAAATTTGCAAGCTTTTTGACCAAGCTAAAATTATAAAGAAAAAAAAAATCGAATAATGTAAAATGTTTACAAATAGCTCAAAAGTGTCAAAATATTTTGAAAATATTGAAAATGATAGTATACACAGTTGATGACAATTTCAAGTACCTTATACGGTTATTCTTTTTTTTAAAATATTTTTTTTCCTTTGAATATTTTAAAATTACTGGTTATTTTATATTTTGACCTCCAAAAGTACCAACTAGATCCAATCTTCTACAAGAAACCACCCTAAAAATGTATATCAAATAATTTTCCTACTAAAAGTTATGTACATAATATTATGCTCAAAAAAAAAAAGAATGTAAAATGTAATTTCTATAAATATTATAGTAGGTAGGTAAAATTAATATTTTTTTAAATGAAGGTAAAGATCTACATTTTAGTTCTAAAAATTTGATTAAGTGTAAGATAATATTTACTCTAAAAATATAAGAAACTATTATTTTGTGATGTTATACAGACATTTAAAATAAGAATGCATTTATAGTGTAGGTACGCTTCACGTATACTCCAGTTGAATATTTTATAAGTTGCCCTTATATTATTTAAACTGTATTATACTCAGAATTTTATTATAAAAGTGTAAAAATAATTGAATTGAAATAAATACAATTTTAAAAATGTGACCAGTCACTTTATTTTTATTCATAATATTGTTTTAAACACATGTGACATACTTTTTTGTTCTTCGAAATGATTACGCAAGCTCATATTATGTGCTTGAATAATAATATATAATATGCAAACGCCAAACATAAGGATGTTTATTAAAACAAAAAGTGCGTTTGTGTCTTAACTCGGAGGAATTGTACATTTAACGCGAAAATATCAACTGCTGTACATTATTATGTGTGCAGTAAGAGAGAAAAAAATGATTATTGCTCAACGCGTTGTAGGGTGCAAATGATGAGCCCATCTAGAGACTTACGACGTTCGCACCTTTCGTCTCTATTCTCACGGTACTTGTTAGCCTTTACAACCGTTAGGGTCTTCTGGGGTTTAAAATAATGAGCCAGTCTCCGAATATTATATGGACCTGACAGTTTATTGATCGTTAACCACCAGTGTCTGACGATAACCACGCACAATTGTACCTGTACACACGGCAATAGTCACCATCAAACTGATTGCAACAGATCGATCCGCACAAGTCCGGAATTCAAAAAAATATATTACCTTCCGGTAGGGCGATTTTCGCGTTATCTTCGTATTTTTTTCTCTTTCCTTTTCGCCGTTTTATGCGCATTGCGGATAATAATACTTAACGACGTCTGAAAATAACAATAATAAATATATTTATCAGCAGTATACCTACCTATATAATATTATATATATCTGTAGTTAGATGAAATACCTACTATACTAATAATATATAGGTAGGTACCCTTACTTCATAATAAAATGTATGAAAAAAAAAGTTCCAGTGTTTTTGCCGGAGATTACAGAGAAACGTGACGAGACGCGAGTTCTCGCCGTGATGAAATATGACGCGTGTAGGCCAAAAGAAACCCACCCTAACACGTTTTCAAGTACTATTGTTTCGCATACGTTATATGCATGCTCGTGTAATGACGCCGAGTTGTTCTCAATTAAAATAAATACACTAATTATTATAAGTCTTTCAAGTCCCTGTACATTTATGGTATTTATTTTATTTTTTTGGAACGATTTAAACATTTTATAACCACCGTCGTCGTTTCTTTTCGATTTATATTAAACGAACACGCAATAAGAGATAGCAAGTCATTGTTTCCATTATTTATTTATTTATTTTTTAATTAAGTACCTGCTCTTCACAGCGTTTATCAAGACACGTCGCATCCAGCCAGACGAAATCAAAATAATTGTACATAACTAAAAATTCCAACACCGACTGTCCTCGATATAATATAATATTTATGGAAGACTTGCTAACCTATAAATTATATATATATATAATTTGTATATATTGTATATAATTTTTTTATTTACTACCTTTGATCGTACACGTAGAAAAACTACAACAAAGTATAGTCGTAAAAATGACTACGCCGTTAATGTTTGTTATTACCGTCACTATAAACGAGCTTCATCAATAGTAGTTATAATAACTGTGATAACGACGAGTCTATGATAATATTATTATCCTTTTTTATAATAAAATAATATATGTAATTTACAATGATATACTGTTATTGCAGTGACCTGAAAGTACAACTAAAATATACATCCGACGTTGACGTATAAATCGTGTACGTGACATCACATAATTTCCATAATACATTTCACCCGGCTGAAGTCGTATTATAGTAATATAATATGCAATATTTGTGTTTATACTTCTCAAAGTGATCCGACGACATAATTCCACTGAAGGGTACTGTGCAGTGTATTATTGTTCTTTATTATAATAACCGTATATTATACATATGAGTTCTATATAATAAAAATATTGTAAAGTCTTATGGAGTTAGTATATTATATAACTTCACTCAGTGTAGCGTGCAAACTTCAACTGCTGTAGCTATGAGATTCACTCGATTATGTTAAATGTTTAAATTTAAAATGATCGATTGCGTAGATAATAGATATTTAAAGTATACATAAAGGTTTAATTACTGGAACAGTAACACAATATATTATATTAGTCTACCATCAATAGACGACACTTAGCATACATTTATGGAGGGCATGCAAATTGAATCATATTATTATGTTCACAATTCTGTTTATTCTGGCACAGTCACACCCACCGCCTAGTAAAATATGCCTATTATTATAACATTACTATTTTTCATAATTGAACTTAGAACTTTTCTGAAAATTATTGTATTATTTAGTTTATGTAGTAAATATTATCATTTTTATCACATTGCTAATTTTATAAAAATTAGTTTAAAAAAAATTTAATTTTTTTATTCAATGTAGTCAATTTAACGGAACAATTTAAAATTGTATTTTTTAAATTTTTTTAACATCAGCTAAATTTATTTAATTGGCCAATTAAAAAAATGTAGAAAATTTTTTTAATAATTTTTTCTGCTTTCTATAGGGGGACAAAGTGATACTTTTTCATCTCTGTATATAGTTGCTGTATATGAGTCTATAATAGCGTATAGCTATATTATAGCACCATATACCTCTTAGATCATATACAATGGATGGAGTCATAGCATACTACGCGTATAAAATGAGTTGATGCCAACATTATTGTAGGACCTGTGACATCTGCGCATGCGCGACTGCTTATCATAATATATCAATCTGTTTACCTTGACTGCTCGTCTGCAGTGCGACTCTGCACTCTGCGTCTCTGTGCCAAACATTAATGATAAGAGACCACGCGCATGCGTATATCACCGAGGTCCTACAATGATGTTGGCTTCACAAGTAGTTCGTATGGCTCTATCCATTGTATATGATCTAAGATATACCTGCAATACCTCGTGTAGATCGTAGGACGCGTAGAACATTTACTTTTTTACCTTTTCACGAAAATAATATGATATTATATATGTTCTTAAATATTGGCGTTTTGGTATCTATATATAAATATAAGCCTTATCTTCGTGTAATACGAGATTCGAGTTGAATGCTCTGGTGCACTGCAGGCGATTATAAAATATAATATATTATATGCATTGAACATTAATCGTTTGGAACTAAACCAGGTTCGAGAGGATGGATTATAAAAAATGACTCGATTGAGAGGCATTATCTGTTTAGGGGCGGTTGGGGAGGAGTATATACATATTTTATGTACGATTTCAATAAGTTTTAATTTGCACGCACAAGTTATTTCTCGTTCTATATATCGCGTATTCGTAATCGTATTATGCATGTGTATATGCATGCTACACTTGAGCTCGTTCACTCTCCGTATAGTGACTTCGGATAGTCGTGGACTTATAAGACTCCGGCGTTTGTCACTGGTTCGTTTGTCGGCTAGATCGATTGAAGATTAGCCCGCTCTTGGGATTCTGCGAAAACATATTATTGTCGTTTAATAAAAATTAGAATATTAAAGTAATCATTTTTGTCTGGTTTCGGCTGGGGGACCAAGGATAAATAAGCGGTGTAATACCGAGTTAAATCGTCTGGAGCACTGCAGATGATTATAATTTATAACAATACATAATAAAATAAATAGCATATTATTATACGAATATGCGTCATTTCGACGCGGCAATCTTGACGCACGTCAAATGGACGCAGCCATTTGGACGAACGACAATTGGACGCATACGTCATTTCGACGCATGCAATTTGAACGCCACCACTTTTAGGCGCAAGTCAATTTTGACGCAAAACAAAAGTATAATTTTTTATTTATTATAATATTAAGTAAAATAAAATAAAATAATACGAAGTTGGTTTTTTTACTATAATATTATTATATATAGTAATAATATTATTATATATAGTATAATAATATAGTATAATATATTATATACTGTAATATTATTTATAAATAAAATATTAATTATAACATCCCATTGGAGTTTGTAAAAAGTCAACGGGGAAAAGATCTCCTTGTTCATGGTGGATTTATTTATAAAAAAGATAGAGAAGGTAAAGAAAAATGATATGGAGATGCAACGAAATTAAAAATTGTCCAGGACGAGCGCATACAATGCAAGGTACCTATGTATTATTTCTTTATTTCTTTATTTTTATTTTTCATATTTTGATGATGTCAGACACAAAATTATTATAAATAATTGATTATAAATATAACTTACTCGAATAGTTATGGTTTTTTTTATAAGAACCTACATATTGTAAATTATTAGTGACCATTTTTTTTAACACTCAATTGTACTTGTAGGAGATATAATAAAATCCATAGATAATAATCATGTACCAGACGTTGCAAAAATTGAAGCTAAGAAAACTATAAATCTAATAAAGGAATATGCAACAACAACAGTAACAACTACAAGAGCTATACTGGGAGAAACGTCAGGTTAGGTAATTTATAATTTTTAAACATTTTAACTACAAAATAATTTAATATTGTTCGTTTAATATTGTTTTAGTTGCCATGTGCAGTGGTAGGACAGCTACCGAATATTAAATGCTTGAAGAAAACAATACAGCGGTCTAGAAAAATAGTGGAAGCCAGTCCTGCAAACCCTCAATCATACAATTTTGAAATTCCAAATAAATTCCAAATTACGTTAGACAGTGAATAATTTTTATTATTTGACAGTGGCGATAATGGTAATTATGACGATCGGATTCTATTATTTTCAACAGAAAAAAGTTTAAACGTATTAAGAAATTTGGATCATTGGTTTTCGGATGGAACGTTTTCATCTTGTCCAAATTTATTTGGGCAATTATATACGATTCATGCAGTTTACTCTGGTGAAATAATACTGTTAGTGTATGTTTTGTTGCCCGATAAAAAAGAAGTAACGTATAATAAAATGTTTCAAGCATTAAAATCCCTTAAGTTTGATTTATGTCTGAAATCATTTACAACAGATTTTGAAAAAGCAGCAATGAACTCTATCAAAAATGAATTTCCAAGTACAGAAATACATGGCTGTTTTTTTCATTTTAGTCAAGCAGTTTGGCGAAAAATTCAAAACTACGGATTGACAACAAAATATATAGAAGATGTAAATTTTGCATTACAAGTTCGAAAATTAATAGCGCTTGCTTTTATACCTATTGACAAAGTAGTTAATTATTTTGAAGTTTTGTTGGAAAGTGATTTTTATATGGAAAATGAAAATATGTTAACTCCACTAATCACCTATTTCGAAACTACGTGGATCGGAATTTTGGACAGGAGAGGTCGACGTCGACAACCGCAATATCCTATAAAAATATGGAACTGTTTAGAGCGTCTTGAATCTGATCTGCCGAGAACTAATAATAGTATTGAAGGCTGGCATAATGCATTTTCGCCATTAATAAATTGTAAAAAACCAGTCATATGGAAGTTTATAAGTGCATTGCAAAGAGATGAAAGTTTGACAAAGGTAATAAAAGAACAATTAATTGCTGGGTATGCACTATGCACCAACTAAAAAAAAGAAGTACAAAGACTCATCCAAAAGATTAATTCAAATATGTACAAATGCAAGTGACTTTACAATCGACGAAGTGCTTCAAGGGATTGCGCATAATTTAAAATTTTATAAATAGTAAATTTAAAATCATATGTTTTTTTTACTTTTAATTGTATTTTTATTTAATTTATTAAATTATATTTTTGTTTTGCGTCAAAATTGACTTGCGCCTAAAAGTGGTGGCGTTCAAATTGCATGCGTCGAAATGACGTATGCGTCCAATTGTCGTTCGTCCAAATGGCTGCGTCCATTTGACGTGCGTCAAGATTGCCGCGTCGAAATGACGGGACACCTTATTATACTATATCTCAATGAGTTTTAATTTTCCCTCACAAGTGATTTCTAGTTCATATATTATGGTGAATTCGTAATAGTATTATGCATGTGTATATGCATGCTACACTTAAGCTTTTTCACTCTCTGTATAATGACTCTCTGTATTGGACTTAGGCGCCGGTCATTTGTCGACGATCCGCCGCTCTCGAGTGGGATTCCGCAAGAACGACAACAGCGTTTAATAAAAATAAGAAAATTGTATCAAATATTTTGTCTTTGAACTGACAAAGTGATAGTTCTTCACCCCTAGATGCCACCATTATGAATCTATAAGTGCAGGTACTCAGCTATAAATGCAGGTAATACCACTTGTAGGAAGCGTCGTATAAGGTAGAAGTGTAGGACATTTACTTATTTACGATAATAATATTATATTATTATAAATTATAATTGATTCACGTTTTGGTATAAATATAATAAGCGTTATCTGCTTGTAATACTGAGTTTCGAGTCAAATAATCTGGAAAACTGCAGGTGATTTTAACAATAATACAATAATATAGCAATAATACAACAAAACAATAATAGTATAGATAGTATATTCTATTATACTAATGTTATACTATACGACGTCAATAAGTATGAATTTGCACGCACAAGTTATTTCTCGCCCATATATCGCGTATTCGTAATCTTATTATGCATGTATAATATTATTATATTTGTGCTACACTTGAGCTCATTCACTCTCTGCTCAGTGACTTCAAATAGTCGTGGACTTAGGCGCCGGTCCACCGCTCGGCGGGATAGTTAGAAAATCAGCTCGCTCGTAGGACCGTTGTTTCATATATAAGTGGGATTATTAACCAAGGATATATCTTAAGCTATAACAATGCGTACAACTCTCCTACAAAGGACCCGTCTCATCGTTCCAAGCATATAATATACAGTGTGATTCACTAAGCATGATCTTAGAATTTATAATACTTTTTGACGTACCATTTGAAGAGTGTATATAGCGGGGATATGCCAACTACTTTTTTTATATATAATGAAAAACCGCCCTTTTTATTGTCAATATTGTATAAGCTAGATGATTTTTCATTGAAAATATAGACGAGTCCAAACCAAAATTAGTAGTCTCTGAGTTATTTAACTTTATACGAGTACTTAGGAATAAGAATAATTATTTATGTAGCACTGTATAATGATTTTACATAAAATACAAAACGATTGTAATATTAGTCTTAGTCCAGTAGCTATATAGGTACCTACTTATTATACTCTGCTATTTTTTACAAATGATAACATTTTAATAATAATTGTACATTGATAAGGTACTCTAATTTTCAAATTATCGTAATATGTAGTCCATTTATCTTCTAAACCTGTTATGGTGCAATATTATCCTTAATAAGTACTTATAAGTTAAATTTTACTTAAAAATCAGAATTTTATTAAATTCATTAATAATGAAAACTTGAGAGGAGGTAGGGTCTGAAGTTTTGATAATGTCCGACAGACGAAGAACGGGGTTCGATATCTGTTATCGCTGTGATAAATACGTATAGTGAATCTAGAAATTAAAGAAGAGATGTGCTTGAGCTTGACACAAAGCAAGCTTCTATAGTTATTTAAGAATGAATATATTTACGGTTACCTGCAGGTCACGGGCTTCCACAAAATTCATTTTTCCACAACTACAAATCAATAAAATATTTAAAAAATAATATATATATGTTTTTTTTAAATTAAATTATATTATGCTTCTATTAAGCAAATCGTATGATTTAAATCTTTGAAAACGGCTCTTCAAGTAGGTATACAAAATATACCTAAAATTGTACCATTATCTAATATATTATTGGATTAGTTTTAAATATCTAAAAAATATAGCTAGGATTAGGCGCTCCGGAAAATTCTCGAGAATTTCAAACTTGGAATTCCCACTACATTAATTTGTTACCACCAGAAATAGCTCATCTCTGAATACAGCTAATAAAAACAGTACTATTTTTTTTTGAAAAAATATTACTAATAGTATTGAATAAGTAAATAGTACTATAAGGATACTAAGTAATAGTCCTTCGATTACGTTTGGACTTTGGTGAATGATGATACGTTAAACTGTGTTACAATATAAACTAAATAGAATGTTTCATTGAGTTAATGCTTCTTGAAATAGGATATTTTTAATTTGTTTAATGTCATTATCTTTGCTTTGTATTTTGATTCCTGCTCTGTATTTACAGGGATAAATGCTGTCGAAGAGAAAATATCTTGTCATTGTCGGTAACGATTTCATCCAATTTCATCAAAGCTCAGTCATTATCGAAAATCCGATAGAAATATAAAATACTTTCCGGTAAATGACACAAGTGACTGAAATATGTCACGTATAAGGTCTTGTCAATCATAATAATATAAAGCATAGATCTAATTAGTACTTTTTGGTTCTGTCCACAAATATTGTATTCTCTATTTAATACAATTAATGTAAAACGTAAATACGCAGATTAATTTTGTGAGAAAATATAATGTTTTAAAATATATAAATAAAATAAAATAAAATAAATAAAATTCGGCTAGTAGTAAGTAGGTACTTACTACTTGTACAGTATACCACTGATATATTAAGTCACGCGTGAGGTGATTTTTATAGCACTTATTATTTTTACACGTTTAAAGTACTGAAAGTATTTGGATGCACATTTTAGAACATCTACGTAAATATATAATAATATATTTATATATTATACAATATTATAATGTTATTTTTTTACACTTGAAAAAGTTTTTCTTATTGAAACCACAACTAACGTTAGATGATTTTAATGGGAACTAATATAATTTCGATTTATTCCGAAGCAGAACACTGCTATATTTAAGAAACATTGGTGTATTAATTTTGAATAAGTAATGGATGAATGGTGTTTTAGAAATTTATTTACAAGCATTAAAGATTGAACGGAAGTTCAAATTTCCATACTATCCAATACTTAATCCTTGTTGATAAAGATTCGTTCAATATTTTATATATTTTATATTTATAAAATAAAAATGTTTATTTTTAAAAATTATACCTAGTAAAAAGTATTTTTATTCGAAAACTCTAACCAGGGGACTCATATTTAAGTGATTTTAAAGTAGCTTATACTGTCTATAAAATCTTTCTTTAATATCATCTATAACATCTTTACTCTTTGAGAAGTAAGTTTATTTAATAGCCTAAACTAAACTATACTAAAAAAATGTGCAGTATATTTTATATTGATCGTGAATTATTTAGTATCTTTTAAAGACGATTATAAAAAATATTGTATAATCCTAAAATAATAATAATATATTATTTAATACCTAATACATTTCTTTGTTCAAGGACATTTTTTTTTAAAAGCTTTATTGAAAGGACTTTTACCTAAAACTAAAAAGTCATTCTGAAGTAAGTACCTAGGTAGTTATGTATTGTTTTATCTGTATACTTTCTATCAGATACACAATATGATTTTTTTATTTTCTTATAAAAATCGCATTATTTTTAATCTTAAACATTTTTTTTTCATCAGAAAACCCCTAACCATATTCTTCGAATTTGTCATTTTATTTTATTTGAAAAGCTATTTTTTTCTTAAATACAACAAACATATAGGTAGGTATATAATATAATTTATTGAAGTAAAAATATTACGAGCGACGAACGTAATATTTATACCTAATCTTTACTTGATTCTTGACGTATTTTTGATTTATTCCTCATCACGGCTCGGTTGGCTGATAATGGATGTGTTTTATTTTCTATAGGTATGCAATATGAAAATCAAATACATACTTCCCCGCACTTGCCCCGAATGATGTGCGTTTGGTAAGACCGGATATGGAAGACTAAAGTCGACTACAACCTGCTGGCACATTAAGAGTAATAATAATATAATAGTGTAAGGAAGAACGATAATACACTGTAAATATATCTAAAAAAATTGAATCGGAGCTAAGGTTTAGGGACTAGGACTGGTTAATCAGCTGGTTTTTAAAAGCTCAAAAAGTTGCATTGGCATTTAAACATTCATCAAACTAAAAAGTTATATTTGTGCAGGATGGGTAATTTTTAGAACCGTTGCTATTAATAATTTTATCGAAAACAGCTGTATGCAAATATTATAATATGCAAGCAACCGTTTTCAAACAATCACAATAATTCTTAGAACATTTTGTATTTAGAATTATTTAGATAAATTAAATTCTTTCATCAGGTAGTATAGTTGTTTTTCCCGGGATAATACACTGTAAATATATCTAAAAAAATTGAATCGGAGCTAAGGTTTAGGGACTAGGACTGGTTAATCAGCTGGTTTTTAAAAGCTCAAAAAGTTGCATTGGCATTTAAACATTCATCAAACTAAAAAGTTATATTTGTGCAGGATGGGTAATTTTTAGAACCGTTGCTATTAATAATTTTATCGAAAACAGCTGTATGCAAATATTATAATATGCAAGCAACCGTTTTCAAACAATCACAATAATTCTTAGAACATTTTGTATTTAGAATTATTTAGATAAATTAAATTCTTTCATCAGGTAGTATAGTTGTTTTTCCCGGGATATAATTTAAATTATTCTGTGTTGTTCTAAAATACATGTTTACAATACGACAAAAGAACAAACATTGAAAAGCGTTTGAAAGTGAATTAATATTTTGGTAAAACGAAAATGATTTAATGTTTTACATAATATAAATATTATAGTAGTACAAATTTTACGTAAATAATAGTAAATTTCATACGTCAAAATGTTGAAACGCAGTTTTTTATTGTATAATGTTTAGTTTTTAATTAGACACTTGAGTACTTTATCCAACTGAAAACGAAGAATATGTTTAAACAATGTACTTCAATATAATAAATTGTACACAGAACCAAACAAGATCTTGTAAACTATAATTCCAAGGTTGGACAATATTTAATTACAAAATTATTTTACAAAATAAAATTATGGTGTGTCATAACAAAAATTCTCCTACACAGAGCAAAATCCGCAAATTAATCTATTTTTAATATCTGAAGTTGTATATGTCCTTATTTTTTTTGTGTTATAAATTATAATAAAAATAATAATAATAATCGTAAAATTAAATATTATAATTCTTTAAGCTTTCAGGTTGCTGCAAATTTCTAGTTTATGCAAAAAAAGTTCTCTTCTATGTTAATATAACTTCTATTCAGCGATCTCAATTTCTTATTTCATGTAAATTGTGTAATGTACCAATATAATATGACATACATGGTTGTATACACATTTTTTAACACAGTCGCTAAGACCTAAGTACCTATTGATATAGGTATTATACTTTATTTATGAGTTATTCATAAATTATAAATTATAATTATTACATATTTTAGTCAAAATATAAACTATACTATAGTTTATTCCGCTTAACTTAAAAGAATATTCTAATAATTTAATATACATATTATTACGATGATCTCGTTGGAAGTATTGTAGACGCATTTTAATTTTGTAGTTAGGATGTTTAGAAATTTAAAATACCCATACAAAATCTCTTTAGGCATCGTATAAGGATACGGTTATACTTGGTAGATATATAACCGTTGTACCTATTTTTGTGGACAGACCACCCGCTCTGTATTTGGTCGGGATAATAGCTGTGTGCACTATGTGCTTATTATTGGTGTAGGTACCCACGACTTGTCATGTTGCACTGATATACGCCTTACCACCCTAACCTTAAACCGCAGAGCTCATCAAAATGACAAGAAAGCAACTTCAATTTTATGAACATGTATAATGTAAATCCTCGCTGTGATTTGAAAATACTTAAGTCGGTGTGGATTTTTATCAAAATCTTGTGCAAAAATTGATATTCCACAACCATACGGTCTGAGAACATTTTAGAGAAATCTCCTTGTACCAAACTCCACGTGTTAGAGAAAAAATATTTTGGTGCATGCTATAAAATGTCTCAAGTCAATAACGCCTTGTTTTCGGGAAGAGAAAACAAAACTTTTAAAAATAATTCAAAATTGTTGATAATAACATCTTTGCTGATAATAAATCAAATGTATTATTTAATGTACATATATTTATGTTAACTATTATGTAAATTTAAAATCAATTTTATTTTTAGTGGTTTTAAGTGAAAAATTAATTAATATTTAATTGGATCTTTATTTTATATGGCTTGAGTTATTTGTATCATTAAGTTTCAACAATACATTTTGCATGTAAAATGATAATAATATTCGTTGAACGTTGCAGAACATTGATAAGTTATTTGCATTTATGATATAAAAATCATAACTTGACTTAAGATAGTATGACCATTTTAAAATAATTATCGATCGCAACTCTTAACCAGAAAAACGTGTTTTGTACAAAATATTAGGTATATAAAGTAACTTAAATGTTTAAACCAATACAAATTTCTAATAAAGCTTTTAGCCAAAAATATAATTTTTTAACTAAAGACAAACGCATTTTTGAGTCATATAACATTTTAGGTATTGGTGTATTGCCTTAAAAAAAAAAAAAAACGTGGGTCTCGTTTCACGTGCTTACATAATATTATGATTTATTATTATCGATATTCCATAAAATGAAACCTATTACATCATTATTATTATTTATTATTATTGTTGCTCGGATTTATGAAATGTATATTGTTTAAAATCAGAAACATAAAATTATTCAAATAAAGTCGACACTCCGAGGTGGTCGCCTGCAGTACTCATGACACGATAATATTATTATTTTTATTATAATTTAGGTCCGTAGGCATATTAAATAAACGCACATCTTTGCTGACGAGAGTACAAGTTGATATAAAAATGACCCGGCGTTTATTAAGCCTCGCTGGATTAATATCAACGCCTGTCTATAAATCACCGAATTCCTCGGAGGCCTAATTCAAGTGTACTTGCACGTCATTATTGCGCGCGTATGGTACATTATATTATATTATATAGTAACAAATCACCCTAAATAGCCTTTTATACGGTGCGTAATATATATTTATATAACTATATATAACTTTGCGTTAAGCTCTCTTTTGCGGCGGATAAGTTACCCCGGTTCGGAATTAAATAGCTTATGCACCACCGCGATACTATTATAACAATATGTATAATGACTGCGGAATGATCCGACAGCCATGATCCTGCATACAGCACCGATTATTTGTGATAATGTACAGATTTTAAAATTTTTATTTTCACTAACATTGAATTTACTTTGTGCTTTATTTATAAAGCCCAATTTACGTCTGCGTCAAATTATCAAGTATAACTAATGCACTATAGTAACGATAATAAGTCAAACAACTTGTTTGTAAATAATGGACATAATTTTTCGAAATCATAAATTTTTTACTATAACACTACAATACAAAACATTCACATTATATCAATGTGAAAATGTATATAATTAACGTGTCAGTGACTGTCAGACTGATCAACGTAGAGACAAGACTATGATAGCTAATTACTTGACATTTTGACAGTAACTATTCCTACCACCATAAAATAGTGCAATAAAGTAGGATTTTCCGAAATTCGCATTATAAAGAAGGCTCACACATGATTTTAAGATTCACGAAGGAAATCAAAATTTTTTATTGTTTCTAAATGGTTGACATTGGTCGCATATTATACAGTAATAGAAGAAATCAGTATTTATTTTATTTTATATACCTATATAAATGGTTTCCACTGGTTACATAAAATACAATATTGTTATTATGATTGGATATAATTTTAACATATATTATTTGGTCTCTTTATTTTTTATCTACGTTTATTGAAATCATAACCTCATATGTTTTGTTCATTTCTGCTAACAATTGGTTACCTGTAAGAAAAAAGTTAATCATTAGTTATTACTATTCACCGATTTTAAATATACTCTTTTATTTTTGTCAACATTTTTTTAAACATTTTTTTAGACCATTACACCGAATATTAATTAACGAAATGTTCAATGTTGAACTATAATATGTACTCTTGTCATTCTCAAATCTCAATGAAGTGCAAGGGGTCAGCTAGTAAGCTTATATACTATAAGAGTTTAATTAGGTATAGGTATTTTGTATATTTTATAAAAAGGAAATTACTTGATTAAGGAGTCACCCATTAGGATTCATAACTTGATAAATTATATTATCTATTATTTCTTTTAGATTTTTTTCTTTTTAATTTTTTCTTTTTAATTTCGAATTTATTTTGTTATACCTAGGATTGAATGTTGTTATATTTGTAATAGGTCACGATACCACTTCCTTTTTGACTTATACAGTTGTACCTGAATTTCACCTTTGAATTTTTTATGTTTGGATAGATCCTTTATAAGGGATGACTTTGAAATCCTTCGTGAAAGCGCTTATAATAGAAGACCCCTTTATCATCAGTGATTATCATATTAACATAATTAGTCAGAGTTAGATGATGTGACTGAGCATGGATATTCGGCGAAGTTCTATACTTTGGAACGTTTGGTTATTATTGTATTTTATTTTTTCACTATGCACCAAAGTTGTAGTCCAAATAGACTTGAGGAGAGTTTTATAATTTAGTAATTTGGTTTTTAGACGAGTGCTATTATTTATGTTGAAAAGCGGAGAGATAAGATTATATACTACCTCTTGGGACACCATAGTATTCATTTTAGAAATTCTAGAAGTTTAAGAGCTATAGGTAATAAACTTGAAAGTGTCAGTCGCAGTTAGCTAAGATTTAATTAAGAAGAATAAGGGAAGGGGAAAAACTTTTTAATTTTAAAAAGTAATCCTTCATGCCAGACCCGGTCGAACGTTTGTGAAACATCTAGAAAAGCACAAATGCAGTAATGTTTTTTTCAAGTGGTATAGATAAAGCGTCGATAATTCTATGAGCTTTGTGCATCAGAGTTAGTATTATTATCCTAGTAACTGGGAGGTCCAGAATTGAAAATGGGTATTTGGGAGACTGTTATAGTGACAATGTATGGTATCATTCGCTTAAGAAAAAGTCTTTCCAACCCTTTGGATGGAAATAGCAAGACAATTTTCGGCTTGTAAAAGGTTTTTGTTTTCAGTGGTTTGTTAGGCTTTGCAAATAAAATAACTTTTGGAAATGTACAAATTATTGAAAATATGACAGTCCTACATAATACTATAGCTTTTTTAGGGAGATACCTAACAACTTCCATTGTAAATAAATCAAAGCAATGAGATATTTCAAGGTGATTTGATTTAATTTGGAGTAATGATAGGATGATTGTTAGGTGATATATGTTCTTATAATGTATTTACCTCATATACATATTGATGAATTAGTATATCATGTTGCGGTTTAAATATTTCATTAAGAAGGATTTTGAAAACTTAAGTTTTATTAATATTCGAAAATACAAATGATTGGTCAGGCTTCTTTAAAGGGGTTGAGTGAAATTTCTACTCAAATAACTTTTTAGTTTCTCTCCATGAGCTTTCATCTAAAGAGTAAAGTTTAGTTTGTTTTTGTTTAAACATGTAAGATATATTCTTTGCCATAACTGTTTTTAATGAATTTGCTAGTTTATTTTTTATACCTCTTATGAGTGGAGGGTAGTTATGTGAGTTGGCAAAAATATTCAACGTATTGGATTTTTCCTAAAAGAAGTAAGTCAAAATGTTGGGCCAAGTGGTGAAAGTATTTTGTATTTTTATGCACCAATAAAATTATTATGTATATTTGCACTGTAGTTATAATGACTTGGTAGCCCTAACTTTGATGTTAAGAATTATAATCACTGGCAATAATAAAATGACAGGCCATTGTGTAAAAAACAATCTAAAACCATGGTCCATGATTACCTTTCTCAAATTAAAAGTCTTTATTATTAATTTGTAACGGAATATAGTAAATGTTAAAAATGTTTTAGTATATTATAATAACGTCTTTAAATCCGTAACTATAGGTACAATAATTATTGCAAGAATGGCATTATGCGGGATAAGGTATTCGTAATTAAAATAATAATAATAATAATAATTATTATTATTATCTGGTTGGTGAGGGGTTAGAAAATATAAATTATAAAAAATTATTAATTAATTAAATTATGTATCAGCTACATTATTATATATATAATATATACCAGATACCTATAGCATATATGGTTTAAAAAACGAGGTCACATGAAATATGATATTGCACGTTTAATATATTATTATTTTATATTGTATACCTATAATACCTACCTACCTATAATTCACACGTCTGACACATGTTGTAAAAATCTGATCATTACCGGTTGATGGTTACCATTTTTATTGGATTCATGATTATTGGTATAGGTAAGTATAATATGTGTTACGAGGAAAATGAAAAATTTACACGGACGGGATTTGTTTTAAAATTGATTTAAACTATTAAATTAAGATTATGGGAAATACTCGTTCGTATGTTTGTAAAATATGAAGAATTATTACATTTTTAAATAATAATAGAAAAACAGAATATTTATATAAATCTGAGAAATATTGATGAGAATAAAAATTAAATAATTTTTAACTTGCAGCTATATATTTCATAAAATTGTAATATTTTAATGAGAAAATTCGTTTTCCATTTCTTATTAAAATTCTGGTTCGCACACCGATCAAGCAATCGAATTTCGGACTAGACTATCTACTCGTAAGTCTGCAATGACGAAAATTCACTGTTTTAATTTACCATTGGTGTAATAATATCGTTACTCTTGTTTTAAACTAAATAATATGATGTGAAATGACAGAGACATTTTAATAAATTAATAAAAAAAGTTTAAACTTTATCGCAATAATCTGTATATAGTATATACATCAATATATCCATAGGATCACAAGTACAAAGGGTAATACTGTAGTTACAACTACCTAATGATGTACAAATATTGATATGTCGAATTGCAGTGTTTTTGATTGTGTTTATAATAATTCGCCGCCGCGGTAGAACAATGACGCAACTGCAATAATTGCAATTTTACAGGAAACCCAAAAAACTAAATTGTTAATTATTTATGAGTGTACAAACTGTCAACTGATAATTCCACAACGACGCAATTGCCCTCTGGAGGTCTAAAATACAACTACAGTTCCGTCGTTTTTCTACATTATGCGTACGCTATATTTAAACTCATTGTAGCATTTAGGCCATTTATACCAAATTTTGGAGTTGCGTCATTGTTCTACCGCAACGGCGATATTATGTTTACTCGCGACTAGACGTATTTTGACCCGAAAATAATTTTATACGAAACCCACGTGTAAGTACACTGCGTTTGGACTATATATTTTATACATCACACAACTATAATACAAGTCGTGATAAGGTCCGCCGCCGCGTTAAACCACCGCCGCCGTCGCGTCGCCGCTGTGCGGGGTGTAATAGGAGTAATGAAAAATCGGTTTCGCCCGAAAATCTCTGGCACCGACTTAAATGCACTGACGATGGAGGTCGTAATATTATTTTTAGGGCGTCGCCGCAGGGATGAAAATAAGCGGTCTCGAGGATTTCGCTTGTGCGAGTGGTGGAGACTGCAGTGGCGTCGTGCGAGGGTCACATAAATTTCCGTCGAGCAGTTTCCGAGAAATAGCCTCGGTAAGCTCGCATATACCCACACGAGAGAGCGCGTGAAACACATACGGCGGAGGAGACCAACTTAATACGTCCATTACTCGGGAACTCAATGGCTCGATGGAAATTTATGGTCAACTCGGGACGGTGGCGGCGGCGGTAGTGATGGAAGGGGTGGTGGTGGTGGTAGTGGTAGTCGTCGTCGTCGTCGTCGTCCTCACGAAAAAATACGTCGGTGATGCGAACGAGGCGATTTCGGTATATAATATATAGTGTTTTCTTGTTTGTCGCGAATTGAAATTTTGTACAGAGCTTAAGAAAAACGTTTTATAGAAGGACGATTTTTTATAATTTTTAAATTTTTTGAATTGTATAATTTTCCCTCTCGCTTAACATGGCAATAATAATAATAATTATTATTATTATACAAAACAATACCTCATGTGGTTAGACAGACTGGACTTTATATTATAATATACTATAAATAGGCATGTCTGGTTTCAAGTGAGTTACAAAGTTAAAGTTAAATTAATTTCAACTTCTTAACTTAATTTTAAACCGTTAAACATTTACTTTTTATCATTTTAAACCATATTACTCGAAAGCTAAAAAAATAATAATAATAACTTAACTTAAGTTAATAAGTTAATTAACTAAGTTTCCATATAACTTTTAACTTAGCTTAGTTAAAAAAAAATAACTAATAACTATTAACTATAAACTTTTTAAAATGTTTTCTATCAAATAGCTTAAATCAGTTAAAAATTGTCATTAACTTGCACGGGCATGAATAATATTATATATAGGCACCATCACCGAACATTTCCGTGACATAACGATTATCTGCAACTGATTCGTTCGAAACAATTCGATATGTGGGTAATAATAATTTCAATGTAAAATCGTCGGATCTGTTGTCAGTTCCTGAAACCTTGTACACTGGAGGGTGATTCAGTTGCGGGTATAGGGGGGGGGGGGGTACAGTTCGCCCACCGCAACAGGAAGGCACCAGTACCCAAGCTCGATATCGAGTTGTATACGGCTTCATATCGGAATATTGGCGTTCCCGACTAGAATATTTATAGTATAATATTATGGGTGCTCTGTAGAGACGTCGACGACCACATAAGCGGTGACGACGACGACGTGTGTACGAAACATTTCCGCACATACAAAGTTTATTATCCCTGTGCAATAGTCGTTTACGACAACGCGACTTCGATTCGAAATTTGATTTCGAAATGTCAAACGTTATATTATATTGTTCGTGCCACTAAATTATTCCACGAATCGCTCACCTATGCTCACTATACTACCATTGGTTACTTATGCGCGAAGCGCCGCGCCTCGTGCACCTAGACTACAACACGTGTAATAATAATAATACAATACAACACAATACCGAGGATCATTCCGTATGTGATCGCGAATATCATTAGGTATTCACAGAAGTAACACTCCGGGCGAGGCGTTTCGTCAACAACAATGAGATGCAAATTAAAATGTTTCACCCGATTCGATAAGTTGTCCGGATACAAGAGTAATAATTTATTATAGTTAATAAGCCTCGGTAGTTCCTGTGAATTATAACTGCGATATTGCCACCATTATACGATATAATAATAATTATTATTATTATAATATGTTGTAATATCATCCTAAATACTTATGTTATTATAATATTGTACAAATCGCATTTTCCGAAGAAAAAATCTATATATATAAAAATGAATGTATGTCAGTGTGTCTGTGTGTCTGTGTGTCCATGTTACCATGGTTACCAAGGTTGCCATGGTTACTAAGGTTACCAAGATTTCATATCAATCTATATATATAAAAATGAATGTATGTCAGTGTGTGTGTGTGTGTGTGTGTGTGTGTGTCCATATTACCATGGCAACCATATCTGTATATAAAAAACAGTAAGCTGATTGACTGCTATCAACGCACAGCTCAAACCATTGGACGGATCTGGCTGAAATTTTTTCTATTATAATATAGACGTGCGCTAAGAAAGGATTTGCCAAAATTCGCATTTTAAATAGGTGCTGAAACAGGGACATTGAGATTCACGATAGAAATTGGAAATTTTATTTTTATTTATTTATAGTTGCCATTGGTTACAGTCTACATTAGAGATTTTTGGCAAATCCTTTCTTAGCGCACGTCTATATTATAATAGCTATCTGTATGCCAAATTTCAGCCAGATCCGTCCAATGGTTTGACATACATTCATTTTTATATATATAGATAGTTGCGATTGGTTACAGTCTACATTAGAAATTAGCATTTATTTATTGGTTGCCATTGGTTATTCGGGCAGATCAGGTACAAGCTTGCATCAAATCGAATTATTGAACAATGCTTACCAGGGTGGCAGAGTTGCACTTACCGCAGAAAATTACACCCAAAAGGAGTTCAACAATCATAATTTTTTTAAGAGTTGCGATTTTTTACGAGCAACCAAATTTATTATATTAATCCACAGTATTACATCAAAATAAACTTGGTATAACTTTGATACTTTAGAGTTAAATCATACACTTCCGTACAAACAGCACGGGGTCCGCGATCTACCGCAGGTAGATTGCCTACCTGATAATGTACTGCTGCGATTCAGAATTTTTATTCAGGGCAACGGGAAAGATAAGATAAATTTTGAACACCATACACGTTAATGAATTGAACAAAGTTTGAGTAGGTACTAGGTAGTATTGAGTTGATCCATTTAACGGGCGACGAAGTGCACGGGATCAGCTAGTATATTATAAATACCTACGCAAATAAGTGGGCTGAAAAATGCAGTGCTCTGCGAGAGAGCCGAGTCGAAAAGTTTTGATAATTAGTCACATGATTTAGTGCTCGGAATAGACATAAGATAATATATTATTTTAAGCCTTTAATTACCGGAAAACGCTCTGTTGGACTACGGCTTCGGGAATGGGAAATGAGCCAATTTCCAGCTAAACAATACACGTCACTAAATACTTGGCAGTTATTTTAACCATCGTAATTTCATTTTTTCGACTAATTAAAATAATATATACTATAGAACCGCGTGTGTATATAGTGTTTGAATTATTATTATTATATTTGTACAGCAGATTCAGAATAATATTATAATCATACGGTATATATTTTATCCAATACCACAGTGTACAGCGATGGTGTAAATAAATCTTTCCTTTATATCTATTGCGGTATGCATTATGGCGTGTACCTATTTAAAATTCAAATCGAATCTAACAACCATGGGAGTTATACATAACATAATAATACATTTCAGTTATACGCATAACATCCGGAAGTTTCAATTGTGGCGACTTGACGATAAAATTTAAGTCAACTGGCGTGTTATATACCGAGCTTTGTATTTTTCAATGTAAAGATAGATAATAATAAAGGTATAACAAAGGAATGTATATGTATATATTTTTTTAGTTATAAATTAAAAATATAATATTTAAATTCATCCGTGTCAAAATGTGGATAGTGTTCTTTATTCAGCTCAGACATTTTGTTTTGTCTTCGTACTAACTTGGAATATAATATTATTCTTATTGTGAATAACCGTTATTAGTATAGTATCGATCTTATATTATATTATATTATTTACATTTTAAATTGGAGACAAAATTCAGCCGAAATTCGACCGAAAATCATTGCAACGGAAAAACTATAGGTATTCTTATAGTTAAATAATATATATTATTATATTATTATTATTGTTTATATATTCTTATTAGCTCGAAATTTTGAATCATATATTAGAGTATTTGAAAATGTTTTTGAAAAACACCCTAGATAATATACTGAATGGTCGCGATTTAGTTTCACCAGTTTTCTCGATTTTTTCGAAAACTGTTGGAGACTTTCCAATTTTACACACCCAATCCAAAGTACAATCTGTGTCCGATTTCCGAACGATTGAATATACAACCCTATACGAAAGTTTTGGAGCACTTTCAATATCGGAAAAAACAATAAACATCGGAAAACAACGTGAATCGTTCCACTGCTGCAGATTAATTACTATCTATCCTTTATTGTTATCCTAATATGTCATACGTCATCAGTGATGTTGTTTGAACCGAGATCGGAATTTACGGATCGTGATTTTACGTATACATAAAAATATTAACGTCTCAACAGAAATTGATATACCTAGGTATAGGTACCCTATATGTACGTGGTGTCTAATTACAACCGTTACACCTGATTCGATCAAACAGCTCGGGCGAAACAGAATTATCGTGATGAAAATATATTTTGTTTACGAGTGTTGGATTCGTGACGATATGCAGATTAAAACCTAACGGGATTTTCGAAATGACTAATTTGAGTTTGCATAAAATATTATACCTACGCCATAATAATCGATTTAAAAGTTCTTGAATCTCCGCTGCAGTCGTAGCAGTGTTATCGACATAATCCTTTGAATAAAGCTCAAGTTTAAAATATAATATTATAATCATCACGAATATGACGTTAATTTTTGTTATCATACTGTTTATCACTTGCTATAGTAATAACTAATAATAGTAACAATACTATAATAACTAAAAAAGTGATTTCTTTTATTTACTTAGGTAATAGCTAGTGTTTGAAAATTTCATGAAATTAAGAAAATGAAATATTTCGTGAAATATTTTAAATGTGTGAAATACTTCAGTATTTTAATACATTTTGTTTTATTTTTAAATAAGTTTTATATTTACATATAATTGTCATAAATTATCTTCATAATTGTATTTTACCTATATGTATACCTAATATTTACTAATAGCTGATATTGGTTTGTTTTTAATATTTTATACATTTATCGGTTTCAAAATTATTTTAACGCCCTAATCGAATAAATATAGTTCGTCAATCTCGACAGCATTGACATTAATCTTTAAATAAAGCTCATTTAAATATTCTAATCGTCAATAACGTTAAATATTATCATAATGTACATATTATGTACCTAGGTATTGATTGTTATAGTATTTACTATAAGATTATTATGGTGTAATAACTAATAACAAAAAAAGTGATTTATCTTGTTTACATAATAGATATTGGATTGTTTTTAATAATGTTTTATAAATTTATCGGTTGGTATGAACATATTTATTTTAAGATTAAATAATATAATAATTTAACCTCCACTGTAGACGAGTTTGTCTAAAGCGTATAATTTAAAACATATTATAACGTACAGATTATTGTAATATATTACGAAGAGTCACTATTTATAATATACACCTATACACATATTATAATATAATACAATATAATTAATATATTGGTTTCCCGTTGTTTTCCAGCTTGACTTCGAATCTAATGGATTTGCCAGATTGGCTGTCTAATAAGTAATAAGTAATAACATATTATACTATGTATAGATATAATGGACAATATTATTATGCATTGTAAATAATAATATTATTATAGGCTGTTACATTTTATACACTGTTATTAGCTATAAAGAAGATCGTTTACATTTTTTTTTAAATTCTAGTGGTTACGTTATAGTCGTAATATTATACAGAGTACCTATAGTTAGTATTTCGGTTTAATTTACACGTATAGAAGTGTTCATTTCAAGTGTAATAATTTTTACCTAGTCTTTAAAATTATGAAGAACACGTGAGAAAAAATAATAACCTATGATTGCCTACGTCGTGTGGATAATATTATATTGTCGTATTAACATAAATTTACATTATATTCACTTGAAAAACGTATAAGTACCGAAGACCGAAAGTATTGGTAATTTAAGTACCTATAGCAATATAAGTGTTGTTTAGAAATGTAAACCGTCTGGTCGAATGCGTTAGTTTTTGCTTTCTTTTTATTATTAACAACAACAAGATGGTCTAGACTATTTATATCTATGGATATACATATACAGACATTATCAAATTTTGACTGTTTTAACGTGGTATAAGTAATAGTAATGGTGTTGATACAATGAGAAGATAATAATTATTATTTATATACATTAATACATAAATAAGTATTAGTACAAAAATACATAAATTAGTTTGACGTGTTTGTTATGGGTAGTATAATAGAAAATTGACGTTTGAGATAAATCAGCTGTAATACAAAGATGGTCATGAGGACCACCCCATTTTAGACGGTGTTGAGGTAATTTGCTGTCTAAAATACCCTTACTCGGTCATGTTGAAACCAAAACTCGAGATAATATTATTGCCTATAGCTTTATGACACATAATTATATGACGAACACTTCACCAGCGGTCAAATGTCTGAAGAGTTATCTATTTCATCCATACCGTACCTTTATAATATTTTAAGTATTGAATACTTAATGCATTACACGATTCAGTGCACCTACCCATGGAGAAAACTTAGAAATTGTATAATATATAGGCATAATATAATTAAATCGATATAATACGATTATATTTGACGGGGTTTTTAATTAACGTAATACCTACCGTGGAAAATTGTTTGTACACTTCCAACAGGAAGTAAAAACAATGGATTAAATACTAAGTAGTTTTCAAACAATGTTTATTGTTGCCTGTTGGAGTTACGAGTAATGACAAATAACTGTGTATATAGTTGTTGTTTGGCTTCAAAATAAACAGTTATATTATTATGCATTCAAAATACTTTAAAAAGTATACTTTATAAAAGTTAAGTTTGTGTACCTAAGTTTCGAGATAAATTAAGTTGAATAATATCTATTCAAAAGTTCCTTTTTTAATACGGATTAATTTAAAAATCGAAAACCCTAGTAAGCCTTATGCGTACAATTTAAAATCAATATTTTTAATTAAGTTAACGTTCTTTAATTTAATTTGACTTTACAATATTACATCGCATTATATTATAATACTGTTTTCCTTGTATAAGAGCTGCTTAAAAATAACGATGATTATAAATAATACCTCACAGCTGAAAATCGTTCCTTTATCTATCGATTAGAATGCGACTTCCTTGATACGTAATCGTGCATAATAATATTATGTATAGAAACCAAATTTATCAACAATATAATTTGAGTTCTTCGAGAAAAAAACATATTATATAGTTGTAATATTCCAATATTAGTATTCATTAAAAATGTAATCCATAAGTAATAGAACATTAAACAAATAATAAATAATACAAAGAGTTTTATACTTATAGTTAGTGCATATTAATTATTATAGTAGGCACCTATATAAATTACGTATGAACGTGACTATATATATGGTCGTGAACTGCTAAAATGAGTCTGGTCACGGTGGTAAAAATCGATTTAAGATTATTTAGTTATATTATAGAGAACAAGACAGGTAATTATTATAAAACAATTTGAAAAAAAAAAACAAAAAACATTTTCACTCTGATTGAAGTGTCACGTTTAGTTGGTTGGAATTAGTTCAATATTCCGAATTCGTACATCATTTGAAGTTAGAGCGTGATACTCTAATTTAGAAATTTAATTGAACACAAGTAAACGGGAGAACGAGAAGGTATTTTAGGTAGGTACTAAACTTTGATTATAAGTAACCGAGGAGAAAGCGGCAATATTGTTATACAACAGATTCCACAACAAACTCAACCATGATAATCCACTTGTTGCCTCAAAAACTCTTCCAGAAAATCGCAAAAGGAGATTACATAGGAACTCATCGGAGATCTCATTTAATGAAATTCGGTAAGTGCCGAGAGACTTTCTATATTCTTGTAGGTAGGTATTTCATAGTTTTTAAATTTATAATATGTAAAAAAAACTAAATAATGTACCTACTTTGTTATGTACATACCTACTATTTACTAATACAGAATATATAATTAATATAATCTTGTAAGTAACACTATTATACAATAATATAATATTATGCAGTTGTAGTAGGTATAGGTCGATATGGAAAATAAGTATTTTGAAAGTATTTTGATTAATGTGAAAAGTTATAATATTACGTTGGTTTATGCTTACCAATGTCTTATGAAAAATTTCCAAGTATAATATATGAAGATTTTTTTTTTGAATTTTGAATTTGGCAAAATTATTATTGGTTGACGCTAAAGTCTATTAGACGTTATTAAAAAAAAAAAAACCGTCAATTTAAAATGTTCAAATAATATATGTATGACAGTTATTAATATGAAATATATTATTATATGCATATTGTATATTATATTGCATATAATATGAATATCATTTTAATATAAATTTTAATAAAAAAACTACATATCAACATAACTACTACCTATATCAAAGACATTCGCTGCAAGTCTCAAGTCTGCGTAAACATGAGCTATTTAATGAAACACTGTGCACACAATTAATATTTTCCTACCTACTTGCGATTGTAAAATACAATAATTTTATTTTTGAAGTTAGTTTTTTTTAAATGCATACCATTGGTATTGGTTACAAAAGACATTTAACGTCGTCTTTTATGTTACCATTTTTTTTTAAAATTATTTTAGTACTGCAAAGAACCCATATTATATTGTCAGTTTTATGACTGTGATGTTGTGCAATATTTACTTTTAATCTGAAATTAATTCTTTGGACCATTGTTCTCTATTTTGTTCCCTATAATTTGGTAATGTAACGGAAAGTCAATACCTACGATATATTATTTACTCGAGGTATAATTTCCATTATTTTCGAGAAAATCATCAACATCGGTGAAATTACTCGGTGTGAAATAGTTATGATAATACATTATTATTTGCTCTCAATAATAATATATAAACCATAATGATCGGTTAGCTTTGAATTTTGAACTGAAGATTTATGACGGTATTTTATATATTATAATATTGTATGCTTGGCATTCTCGACTAATATTTTTATTATTATTATTATTCGTTTTCATATTTTAAATGAAGACTTGGCAGTTTCAACAAAGGTCATTCGATCGAGTCTCTGCCCTATATTAAAGACCGTAAGACAATAAGTATTTAAATTTGTACTCAGCTCCAAAAAAAAAATCATTATGCCGTTTATTTGTCTATGAATATGATCTGACCTTAAAATTACGTGTCCTAAAATAATAATTATTATGAAACGCGATGATTATGCATGTTTGTGATTATGCGGCCTCCGTGTTGTAAAATGCCTACGCACCTCCAACGAACCCGCCCAAGTGATTGTACTTATAATAAACAGTGGCATATTCCAGATGTGCTGCCCGATGTTCCTATTGTCTAAATCCCGCGTTAAGATAATGTGCAATCCAAATAACTATAATACCTACATAGGTGCGTTATAAATAAATTATAATTAAAACTGTCGATCAGAACGCAACATAATCGATACCTACGAATTATCTCCGCCGACTGAATGCGCGATGCTCATTGATAAATAATAAATATTTTTATTACTATTATTATTGTTGTTATTATTACAATATTTTATCAGTATTATTGCTTCGTAGTCCGTAGCTGTACAATGGTTGTGGAGACAAAAAACAAAAACAAAATTAACCAGCTAGATACTGTATAATAAGCAGGGTCGGATTGACCCGACGGGGTACCGGGACTTAGGAGACTTCCCGGTGGGCTGATGTCCGTATGGGCTGCTTGCTCACGACCACTGTATAGTGGTTTAAATCGAACCTCAATCTTCCAACCAAGTTTCATGATAAATAAATTTCAGTTATTTTTTTCAATCACAGCTATCGGTATATATCATCGATCAAATCCCGAAAACTTGTCAAAGTTATGGTGGGCGCCGGTTATACTGGGTGGTTACTGCAGGTTACGTACATATATAGTGGTTGAATCATGTGATCGTGATACCGGTACGAAAAGTGATAATGTTATATTTTTAGCCTCCAAAGTTTGAGTATATAATATGCTAAGAGTAGAAAAAAAAACATGAGATCTGTACGAAGCCACTCAATGGTAACAATTTCACAACTCAATGTTAAAATGCTTTTGTCAATAATGTTATACATAAATGAATAAATGTCGCTTGGTAATATATATATTAGTATATTACGAGTACGTCATTTCAAAAAAATTTAGACTGTTTACGTTTAATTAAAAATATAAATACACACTGCACGCTTACACGCTTGATGTATCAAAGTACAATAGTATTTTAATAGAATTTTTGAACAATTTGAAGATGTTTAACGTGCGTTAACTATGTTATGGCACGTGTTTGCTGTGAATCAATGTAACATCATAATGCAAAACACTAACAAAAGTTATTAATTTAAATGTTTACTATAGAATCTCACGTGTAATGTCGCGGAAACGTCGAACGAAACACTAAATAATACAATCGATTGCACAAAACGTGCTAACAATATAACAAACGGACGGAATAATATGCTCTTAGATAAATGATTATTATAAACTCAAAAAACATTTTCTAATATTATTTATGTGCAATAGGTACCACTGCGCCTTGGCAAAATATGTGATACCTAAATATTAAAATTGTATTTTCATTCTATATAAGTCATAATATAGTCCATAGATACGTCGGCGTATGCGACAAACCTTAACCGAACACACGTCGTTATTGTTTTGACATTATAATATTCATATTTTATAATTGTAATGTGTAGGTATTACGTGAGTTTCTGTGCATCCGGTAAAAAAAAAGTACTTTTGGTAAAGTAGTTTTTTGAAGGTAAAATAAAAAGCGCGTTTCGTGACTATAATACTATTGGAAATAATAGTAATATGTCGGTTTTTTATTTATTTGTTTAAAGTATTTGTTTTTTTTTTTTTTTAATTACCTATAATGTAAATATTATTTGATTTAAAAACCACAGTAAATTTTGTTTCAGCTACGGCCTTGTCTGATTGCATATAAAAACATTGATCTACTCACTGGTTTCGAATGAAATTTGATAATCCCTTTCGGAATATATGCTGCAGCTCATATGCAAAACGATAGCGACACCACAAATTATTATATCATTGCAATCTTGTACAGAGACAATATTATATATTATAACAAATTATTTTCAATTCGTCAGGACTGAAGAGAACTTTTTCGACAGTAAAACAAAAAAAAAAAATTCAGAAAATTGAGTTCGAGTATTCTTGTATTAAATTGTCAAGTCATGTCTTATTTAATAAAATCCGAATTTATATTATACATTAAAATATGTATTATTCAGTCATGTATTTTATTGTTTGATTGACTATAGTACCGAATTGTATCGATTTGTAATATATAATATAATATGATTATATAATTGTAAATGAACTCAACGTTTCACCAACCAATATAGAAAACGAAGAGCGATAGCTATTTGATTACAATAAGTTCACCACCAGCGGAAAATGTCTTCACTCAGAATCGCTTTTCATCATATTTAATGAATCGATTAACAGTGACTTACTTAATGACGAGGTACACTCGACATCTACTTTACGCCTGTTCAACGGAGTAGTTACCTTATACTTGACGGATTTTCTTCACTGAATATTGATATTAGGATGAAAAATCATATTAAATTGCATTTTCAGATTCCATTAAACATAATTTTATAGTTAATTTATTTTTCTTGTCTTAGAAATCCATTTACCTTCGAGTGCCCTTGGACCTTTTCTCATTTTTTTCATATAATATGACGTATAGTATTAATGCTATTGCATTTTATATCCATTTATTTTTTTTTCGTTTTTCCAGCGATCATTAAATCACATCTGAATAATAAATTATTATTTTTTTTAACTTTAATGTTAATAGTTTTTTTTCGGAAATTAAAATCAGCATAGATTGTAGTAGTACGTTCCCGAGTCCATTAGATATTATTAGAACATATACTTTTATCGTAGTTAATTAATTTTTTTTTGCTTTTTAAAATGTATTTGCCTGCGGGTGCCCGTGTTTCTCTCGCCAATTTTTTATAAATTTATACTTTACTCGAGTTAATTTATTTTTTATACTTTTGCCAACTACCCCCCAAGACGTCAAGTCTGAATAATCATTTATTAGGCTTAAAAACAAGAATATAATTAAGTCTCCGCTGTTTCTACAACAGCAACATTTTATATTTAATTACTTTTTATTAATTTTCCTGACATCGCCCTTAGATATATTATAGTATTGATACAGTGATGACGGATAGTTTAGTTACATTATTTTACTCGTTTGAGGTATTGCCCATTTACTTTGAGTCAAATTGTAGTACGTAATTTGCACTTCATCATAAATATTTTAATAATATAGATCAGAAAGATGATTGCAGCAATCAAAAGTGCAAATTGCTTACTACCTTTCAGGTCAAAACTGGACGATCGTAAGTCTTAATATTCAATTTTCAAATATTGTGTAGGTATTGCTGTTTAAAAATATAAACGTAGATAACTGAAGTGCGAACAGTTAACCACGACCAACATTTACTGTTCTTAGATATTTGTCAAAAAATAGTGTATAATATATAATGCATACTAGATATATGTATGTTACATGCATATTATAGTTCATAATTATGACTAACCTATCATTTAAAATGAAATTGAATAACCCAATTGTGTCATTGTGAATGTATGTGTTATTACTTATTATATTATAATGTCATAATGTAGCTGCTATATTATGTGAATTATACCAATAATTGGAGTTTCAATTTCAATCCGAATTTGGTATTCAAAATTATTTTAATACGTGATATACCTACGTGAGACTTATTTACTTTTCAATATTTTTTTATAGCCGTCTATTGGTCGATGCTCAATATTGTAGATGATAAAATATTGGTGTAGATAAAACAGACGATGCTCAAACGGTGTAGGACAGGATTTTAGCATAGGTAAATAGACGATGTACTCAAACGATGACCAGTGGGTTGAAAAAAAATCGTATTTATTTTTCAAAAAAAGTAAAACACGAATAATTCCTTTTATATATTATGACAAGAGTAGTAAAAAAATATCTGACTGATTATGCGATCCCAGCAAAATCGCTTAATCGTGTGACTCTTTTCCGGGCGTTTTTTTTAAGAAAAGTCTGTTTATTCCAGATATTTTCTCGTCACCTTGGATGGTGAGTCTTGATCTGATCAACCAACTGTACCTACATAAATATGTGGGTATTATAATTTTAATATGTGTTGCTAAAATAAAATTACTCTAATTTGCATGTTAATAAACTAAAATAAATTATTATATAAGTTCTAATCCAAACCATAATTAGTATAGTATACTTTATATAAATATAATATACTTAAATATCCAATACTTTCTGGTTACCCACTAGGCAGTTATAGCTACCCACCACCTCATTATAATATAGCTGTGAGAAAATTGCCTGACAATTTATATAACCCTTTCGCGCCGTCACTGAATGTTCACCATAACAATCGCTATAACGCACTTGAACAGGAATTCTATTTCCGTTCAACAGATAAATCGTCACAACAAAGAAAAACGCACACTCGCTCTGTACACTATAGTATTATATACTATTGAATTATTGAAAACCACAGTCGAATCGATATAATCTCTCTGGTGACAGTTTGACGTTGCTGACAAAAGTTTATCGGATACACTCTGAGAAATAGGTGTACATGATATTATCTAATGTCTCAAACTCCTCACTGCCCCATCAGGTCACCCCTCAAACAGTATACGCAGATTATAAATACTCTTCGAGAAATTCGGTTAATAAACCGTCGAATCGATAGTCGTACGGTCGATGATCAACGGTAATTGAATATTATTATATCACATTAATTGACGACGCTGTAATATACTCGTATTGTGTGCGTGTAGGTATTGTGTATAATATTGTACATTATAATATAACGTTGTACGATGTCCGTTTATTGTTTTCCTCAGGTGACGACGACGACAGTGTTATATTATTATGCGTTATATGGTTTTGATATTGTGAAATTCGATTTGCCCATCCACTTCGTTGTGTAGTTTTGGAACGCCTGGCACGACTGCGTATAATGAATTATGTGTTATATCATTATTATATTCATGATGTACAGGATGTCAGGATTTATACAAGTTTAGATGAGTGGTGACGTAGAGTGGAGTGGGCCAGTATGGAGGAGTATCCTGAAAATATCTTCTTCACTCGTCTAAACTTTATAAATTCCTACTTGTTTGTATCTAATCGTGGGAAATTCAATTTTTGTAGGTACATCAAAATACTCCAAAAAATTGTTTGCAACTTGATTTGTAATTAAAAAGTACCTAGGTATGTAGCTTTTCAAACAATTTAGTACCTTAAAAACTTTTAACGTCATACAAAATTAAAGATTGATTTTCAATGACTTCAAATAAATTATGGCAATTGATTTTTGAAGTCGATCGTTATTAATACTATTTATAATACTATAATAATATATAGTGTTATTACACGTGACTTATACAATATACATATAAGTAGAAATCCATTAAAATTTTAATTTTTAACATCAATGCAAGCAGGGGCTGCGATTCTAACTTATAACTAAAAAGCTGACTGTTTTGGAGGGGCTAATAGCTAAGACTCCCTGATTTCAACCAATTCATACATTATATGCTATTGACGTGCCTATACTATGGAACCTAATATTATTGTATTGGAATAACATTAACCAAACTATCATATTATACAGGGTCGTCGGGTGGTATACCTTAGTTTACATGCCACATGATACGCATTAGGTAGGACACTATGTAAATAACAATATTATGTTTGTACAAAATTTGCACACCCTGTATATAATATACAATATAATATAATTATATTAAATAAATTGCAATGATAATTATATAGGGACGACAATATACACCATGGCGATAAGAATTTGTTAAAGTTTAAATTTTAAGTGCTGATAATCCCCGCCAGTACTCATATTTTTAAACTGGGGTAGTTTGAATGATTTTTAGATATAATCGACTGGACTCGGTATCATTGAGGTAAAAACGATGTGTATATGTTGCATCATGACATTTCGAAGGGCGGGCTCTAGGGAAATGGATATGATAGCTGATATATTATTAAAATAAATAAGTAAATTCAGTTGGTACATTATTTTGATTTGTTTTACTTCGAGGAATAAATTCCAGTTCGTAACAAACTACACTTAAATAGTGAACTCGGGTCTCCGAGTAATAGGAAAAATAAAATAATTTCTTAATAATATTATACTGACTATAATATTACTTTTAATTTGATTTATCTTTAATATTGTTATTATTATTATAAATAAATATATATAAACAACTAACCCATTTAGCAAGCGAAAAGATTTGTTGTTACCACACTTGGTGTACCTACTCAAAATACATATACTCAAAACACTTTTTAAGTATAGTATTATGCAGTATTATGTTTAGTAGTTAATAAAGAAACCAAAAATCGTCAGAATGATATTCAATTAATAATTTACCATATCATATCATAGGTACTATACAATGTGCAATGTGCATAGTCATCTACAAGACGTACCTACATCAATATTACTCATTCTTTAGATATTTCGAACACCGGCGCATCCGAGTTGGGTCCCGAGTACTAGGGATAAATCGCAGGTAATACACTAGTTGGGTCCTGGATTTTTTTAGGTACTACACTAGTTGGGTCCAGGATATTTTTGGGTACCACACTAGTTGGGTCTGAGATTATTTTAAGTAAATATACAATCCAAACGAAAAATGATATTGAACGATGGAGATGCATTCAGAGATCATGTAAGTCATTTTTTTTAAATATTCCAACGATCAATTTATCAAAATTTATAAAAAACAAAATGAATCAAAAAAATGCAGGAATAATAAATCGATTTGGTTTTGCAAAATTAATGTCTTAAAAAATTTTAACAAC
Organism: Macrosiphum euphorbiae; assembly: GCA_949089665.1. Classification (NCBI taxonomy): domain Eukaryota; kingdom Metazoa; phylum Arthropoda; class Insecta; order Hemiptera; family Aphididae; genus Macrosiphum; species Macrosiphum euphorbiae. The sequence goes on along the minus strand of CARXXK010000001.1, from coordinate 62,194,364 downwards.
ACACGTGTGATTTCTTTAAAGTTTAAACAATATTTTATTTATATTATACAATACCTATGTATTTTTTATATTTGATTTATAACAATTTTAATATTTTTCTTTGTTTAGTACCTGCATGTTATTGCCATTTATTAATTATTATTCAAATAAAAATCTAATAAATGAAGACTGAATAAATCTAAATAATGAATGAATAAATCTAATAAATTAAGACCTCAACTATTGTTGTACGTGGTGAAAATTCCGGACCCAACTAGTGTAGTACCTGCGTAAATCCCGGACCCAACTAGTGTAGTACCTGCAAAAATCCCGGACCCAACTAGTATAGCATTTTTGAATTCGGGACCCAATTCGGATGCAGCCTCGAACACAACTTTAAGTGAGTACCTACATAATATTATATGCGATAACTCGCGTGGATACAACATCTATTATATTGTACAAAATATATGCAGATAATGTAAAACTGATAATATTAATAATTGTATTGTTACCTATAGTTATATTAATCGACAAGCATAAGCATCGAGGATTATCATAATATTATAATATAATGATAGAAACAAACCGTCGAAAATCCACTTGTGTACCTAATTAAACTGTCGTAAGTACTGGATTTTCGGGTTGATAATTATAATAATAATAATATTATAATGTTTGAGAACTTTTTGATTTCGCCAAGAGTGCTTACATAAACGAAACCAATATAAAATAAGATTTTCCGACTACGGAGCGGAGTCTAATAATAGTGGTATTTCAATGAAATCCGTCTATATTATTATTATATTGACGTTTCTCAGGGTTTCGTCTGAAAGTCACTTATGTAAAAACTAAACAACGAACTTCATAATATTATTCGACGTCGAACCAATATCAATATTTATCGTCGTTTGTTGTGTATAAAAGCGGGTAAACCTTACTATATAATATTACCTACGTATATATTATACATGAAAGATGAAAGTATGTGTATACGAAATTCGTTTCTAAAGTCTCGTCGCTTGTTATTTTTGTATTTCCGTGAACGGTTTATAATGTACATTTCCGATTTAATGGGAATGGGTCTTGCGAGAAATTTGAAATTATTGCGACCTATTTCTAAGGCTTTGCGTGTAAAACAAAAATATGAAGAAATGTCAAAAAAAAAAATTCGGGACTTGAAAGGGTTAAGAACTTTTTCTCAAGTACACGAGACAACGACTCGTATGTGTGTAAAACGTCGTCGGGTGTGTAAATATTCGTTGTTGGATGCGATAAATTGCGTTGACTATAATATTTTCTTAGAGGGGGAAATGGTACTTAGTCTATCGTTTCAATCACTAACATGTTCGTGTTTTTACATCTGATTGTTCCGTAAAAACAATGCACGTAATACTATTATTGTAGGTATTACTGTTTGACTAGGTTGTCCAAAATGACCTAAGGCAATTGAAAAATGTCAGTCACTCTTTGAAATTCAAAAATTGAACTACATTAGTCCCGCAGTTTAGTTTCTATTTTACTAGGTATGAAAATCTTCAGTACTTAGCTGTTTATCGATACTTAAAAGTTTCCAATCGATTGGAATACGTTGGCATAAGTACGATTAAAAATAAAATCCATACTTGTGCTCCTGAAAATCTTATATCTACTCATTAGTTATTTTAGTTATTTTATACTTACTACTTACTTCTTAGTATCGTAAATTCTATGGTAGGCATCAACCCATTTTTTTGAGAGATAACAATGACTAAATAATGAATACATATGTAGAGGGATACCTAACCTAACCTATTAGCTACTGTATCAAGGCACAAAACTAGCCCATACTCGTCCCGATAACGGCCAGCTAATGCAATGGGGTGCATGTAAACCCTTCCCCTCCTCCAATTGACACCATACTGCCGTAACATAGAGGCATACCGAAAGTTCAGACGTTGCCACTGCGAGACAACTGACAATAATGTAACTGAACAGTCGTCGGCACGTCAAAATAATTCATACCCTTAACGAGCAGCGTGCAAGCGTCCTATTACCATGTGGCTAACATCACACTCGAACGTGTGTCGAAGTGGAATTATATTATTTCACACGACGCGACATAGAGCGGTAGGTACATATTATAATTTATATTATATTACAATGCCGACCTAACATATCCAATTAGCCGAGTGTTTGCAATGCATAAATATATGACGTACCTACGCTGTATGTGATAAATTGATATACGCATTAACAAGAATTGCTCTGCAGACATTTAGACTTGTACAGGGCGATTTGTTTGTTTTTCTTCGTTATAATTTAGTATATTATGCATTATCATAGGCAATACCACCAACTGCACTTCGATACCCAGTAAAAAATGCCAACTGTTATATTGTACGATTCAAACTGTGGTATCACCCGTATTGGATTATACGCGGTAAACCAACTATATTATGCTTTACCTTCGTACGCTCTAAGCTAATGACTGTCTCTAGAATAAATTCAGATTAGCACTGTCAACCTTTGAGGTACGATTGTATGCGTTTTGTTAGATTCTACGTCCGTTTCCTAAATTTGAATGACTATTAGGACGCCACAACCAGAGCACTGTTCAGTTTGTAATAAACCTCATTGACTGTAGGTGTGTGGGTCTGAGCACTGTTCCAATATTAAAGGTAAGCACGAAGAAGACTTTGAATTAATACTCAACACGGGTTTTTAGGTCGGAAACACTTTTATTATATTAAACAAACATAAATAAAACACTTAGCAAATTCAGATTGCCTAGACCGTACTACGATCGACGTTTCACACGTACAACCGTCGTACCTACGTCCTCGCCGAATCACTTAGCGACAACGGGACAGCCTGTGCCTGCGCTTAAGGCGGTGTTATATAGTAAAATATTATGGCTGCCTCAGCAAATATTGCTTCACTGGCCTGACCTATGTCAATAATTTACAATTTAAAATATCCCCACCTATATTACATATATATTAAATAATAATATTTTGACGACTGTCTACAATATACGACAAAACTTGGTTCAATTCGTTATATTTTAATATTCGATGTAATAGTGTTCAAGAATCAAAAAAAATGTATTTAATTGTAAATTTGTGGATAGTAACTTGTTTTTTCTTACGGGTAACCAATATACTGTCAGCAGAAATAAACAAATATGCGGATACGATTTCAATCCGAGCGAGTAAAACATATTATATCGAACAAATATCAAATGTAATATACAGGTTAAAATATTATATCCAAGGTGGATATATCCACCTTGATTATATCCATCCATTATCATAATAACAATAGTTTTATTAAAGGTAACCAATGACAACCACTTATAAGCAAAAACAAATTTCGATTTCCATCGTGAATCTCAAAATCATGATGTGACAGTGTGAGGAGCACCTCTTTAAAATGCGAATTTCCGAAAATCCTCTCTTATAGTACACCATTACACTGATTTACAAGGTATTGTCAAAATGTCAAGTCCCTATATTAGCTTTCATTGTAGTTTAGGCTCAACGTTGATCTAGAAAGTCAGTCATTCAGTACCCATTAGATTATTTATGTATGTATATAATATTATATATCATATAATATATTATATATCTGATATAGTGCAAAAATCACCTATAACGATTTGAAATAAGTCATTATAAACGGGAGGTGATGAAAAGTAAAAATTAAAAATTAAAAAAAAACTTATAATTACATGACATATTTTCTAAATGATAAATAATACTCGTAAATAAAGATTGTGCAAATTCTTAAAATGTTCATCCAAATTCATGATAATCAATATATGCTAATAATTTATAAATACATTATTATTTACTATAACGTTTTTTTTCAGTGGGGTTTTATAGTACTTACATCGTATGTAACAATCCTCGCATTTTTGAGAAAAAATTAATTTGTGAAATATAATTACCTTCTTAACATGGTTTTTTGCAGTCTGTATTTTATAGAATTTATTTACGTTTCTTGCAATATAAATTGGGTACAGTTCAACATGTATTATTCTAATAATGTTTTCGTTTTATATAGTTTAAGCTCTTTATTCTTTTCAAAGCTAATACAATATTGTTCTCAATAGTCAATAGTGTAACATTGGTTTGGTTCCGTTTCTAAAAATTCAAATTTCTTAGAACAGAAAATTATATTGTGTGTTTACAATATTATTGGTGATACTCGTATATATATTATATTTTGTTATTGAGATCTTAACAAGAAATATTGTATCTCAACTTAATAAAAGGTATTGAAATATGTATTTAAAACAAGAAACTACGTAGCCGGTAGCATATTGTGCAGAGCCCATAGAAGTTAAATTATATGAAGCATTGCAATGTTTATGTTAAGAATGATTTTAAATTTACAAATCGATAAATGTATATAATACCTATATATTATTACAGCTATAGTCTATAGTTGTTAAGAAAGTTTGATATTAAGGGAAAAATTGTATTAGATTATGAGCGAAGAAATGTATTGGTTTTAAAATTATGAAGTAACTGTTATAAGAGTGAATTTTTTTCCCTGTGGCTGACATCACATTTTAGATCAATAAAAATGCTTCAACATTGAGGGTATGTGGTTTGTGGATCTAGTTGGTATACTATAGAGGTTATTTTTCTCATTAAACATACATTTCCCTGGTAACCCCGTCTCCAAATTTTTGCTTGTGCAGCAACAACCAATGAATTTAGAATCAATTTAATTATCTACAAAATATAGGTAATTAGTAGAAAAGCAACAAATTTGGACAGCTTAAATATTTTTAATCTTTATAATAAAGTGAAAATCGGTATTTGATATTATTTTTTCAATCCGATTGGTAGGTACTATACCTATATTATATTATTCCTACTGCAGGATTAAAATATTATGAAATTTGAAGTAAAATAAATTTCAATACAACTTTAAGGTCGTGATGTGAACAAAAATTAAAATATGTACATACAGGGTGTCCCGTGAGGATTTACTCATTGCGATATCTCCTGAAATAATAGAGATATCGTAATTCTGTTTTCTTATTAAGACTCACAGAGGTAAGCACTACAAATAACTAATTTTTTATTTTTTTTTTATGTTTTGGTAAAAAAGTTAAAAAAATTATTTTTTAAATTAATTATTTAAAAAAATATTGAAGATTGCCATTTTGTAGAGTTCATTTTTCTGAAAATATTGACGTTTCAACATTTTAATTTCATTAATTTCCTGATTTTTAATAATTTTTTTAATTAATAAGTAAAACGGCAAAAACCGGTTTTTGTCCGGGCGGCGAGTCCCCCTCTACGGCTAATAAGTAAATCCTCACGGGACACCCTGTATACCTGCTCGTTTATCCAAACAAAATATAAACTTAATTAATTTTAGCTAGTACTTTGAACGAGTGTTCATTCCGCGAGATACCGAGATGTGCAGGGTTTACGACTTTGCGTACTTGCAGTATACACTATAGCTGTTGTAACAAAGTATTCGTCATTGTATAAATTATAATATTGTCTCGTTACGATGGATAACGTGCGGATGTAACGAACGGAAACGTAACGGGGGGGGCGGGGGTTGTGAAATTTGGACCGGACGTAGGTACAACTTGCTTGTGGCCGAAGGAATTCCAAACTCACGTCGGGTGCATACAGAGCCGGCATAATAATCGCACTTCTTACGTCGTCCTGATGTAGGTACGGTGTACACACGGCTTCAGTTAAGTATAATTATTTGATTGTACGCGTGCGCAAACGACCATATATACATGCAAACCGAGTTATAAAGCGGGTCGATTATACTATTTTAATATACCTAGCTAGTAGCTGGTAAGTGGTAGTATCCGATATTTGATTTATTCCATATTAATTGTCGTACACATAATAATACCCAATAAACATCTCACTGCAGTGTTATTTCAAATACATATATTTATTTATTCCATATCCCATGGATATCAAACACATAATACACTAATACACTATTCAATTTTGAACTGCAACAAATAATAGAATAATAAAATAAAATAAAACAAAATAAAAAGAACAAATCGTCCCCCCCAAAACTCATGTTAAACAAATTGTTAAAATCATAATATTGTTTAATTATTATAGTGTTTTTAACATATTTTGTTGTGTGCATAAAACAAATTATAAAAAAGTGTTACTGAGGTAATTAATTAAATGATTAAAATTATATAGAATTTATGTAGAAAAAAATACACATGATTTTGCACAAGATCATTACATACAATAATATAGTTGGTCAAAGATGTTAGTAAAAAAAGTTAAACGATATATCAAATTTAAATTTAAAAATTAACTACCTTTGGTAGGACTATAGTAATTATGACAGGGGGGGGGGCTACAATCGAAGTTCGGTTAGTCCCCCCAAAACCCTCCCCCTAGTTACGCCTATAAACTGCAGTATTTAGTACAAAAACAAATTCATATTTCCGGATACTATTGTTGGTGAGTATATAAAGGTTAATACGACTCAATCATCTTCACTTACGAAAACTTTACCGAGTGATGAGCTGCGCGCTGGCCGCTGAACCGCCCTGTACCTATATAGACACACGATGCTATTATAATATGACTGGCGTATACTGCGCAGCTGTGACGTCATACTTTCTGAACTTAAAATTTACAATATTAAATTTTACGGTTACGTTTATAATGACGTTATTATTATTATTATTATTAAGTCGGAGAATCTAAAATTATTTCCGAAATACGATCTTATTTTCGCTGCGCCTGCGTCTGGTATTATAGTCGTGCCGCGCGTATTATACATTTAATATTGTGGTCGAAGTCCGAAGATAATATTGCAATTTTATTTTATCATATTATAATATGATACGCCGACACACGCGTATACCATCGCCTGTGTTATGTTATTATTATTATTATATTCGCCCGGACTCTGTGGCGTCGGCCGCATATTATATTATACGATATCGCCGCACTCGATAATATTATTGTTACTACAACTATCGTCTATTAATAATAACACCGACTGACCATCGTATAATAAGTATCACACTGCGCCGTCGTAACAATATACAGGGTGTAAGGTGTAACGGAAATACCTGACAAAGAGAATATATTTTGTACTAATCAATACATCATTATATGTTAATTTTTAGACCAATATTATGATGGTAAATACGTTTGTTCAAGTCGAGCGCAGTTTATTTTCTAAATATTTTACAATATTCAGTAGATAAATTTGAAACGTATAGGTAACAGCCATTGGAAATTTCCTGACACGAGTCCGGTATTTCTTAAATTATTTATCATTTATATAATTTTCAAATTTTAAATTATTAATTTTTTGTTTCGTCAGGTCTTTCCAATACGCCCTGTATATAGATTTATACACCTACATTGTTATAACCTATATAGTATAATGTATACACTGCGATAATAACGTTATGTACGCTCGCCCACGTGAATAATGGGAATTCGGTTTCTGAAACGCATGACACGACGTATATTGTAATATACTTCCCGTCAAAATATATCGACGAAAGTTTTGTTTGGTTTTCTCCGAAATTTCCGACTTCCGCATCCGTGTTCGTAATAATATTCTCAGCCGGATGGTTCGATTTTCAAAATTATTTTATTTTAACATTTTTTGGCTAATGCGTGATCCAGCCTCTCGTCAAATCTCGACGAAAGTTTCGTCTGGTTTTCGACAAAATTCCCGACTTCCACTTTCTTAATTAAATAATAATATTCTTGGCCCCGAATAGTTGATGTAACAGACAGACAGTGAATTATGGCTAGGTTAATGAATAAGGGTGGCTGTGATATTGAAACTTTTCGTTATGAATCCATTCCATCATATTCATATATTTTCGACCTATTTAATTTTGGGGAACATATGTTTATACTCAAGTTTGACTTTCAATATTGTTAAAAATTTTAATATTTTTGGCGAATGCGTGGCCCAGCCTCTCGTCAATATATCTCGACGAAAGTTTCGTCTGGTTTTCGCTGAAATTTCCGACTTCCTACTTACTCCTAATAATATTCTTGGGTTAATATGAGGCCAACAGACAGGGTGAATTATATTATCTATTTAATGAAGAAGGGTGCGTCTATGATTGACTTTTTCATTACAAATCCGTTCCATATGGCGTACAATCGTTACCGATTACTCTTTTGTTTTTTTTTTTTAACATTTTACTTTCTATTTCGATTTTCAAAATTATCATATTTTAAAATTTTTATAGGTGAAAGCGATCACAAGAATACATTTTAATTATACTAGTGAATCTATAGTGTTATGTCCGCGGTCTGCTTAAGCATCACGAGTTGAATACAAATAATTATTCGATTAAAAAATTCGAATTATTTTGTCCAAGAAATATTTATTAAAAGTGGCGATTTTATCACTACTTTTTTAGATTCTGAGTGAAACGATGAATGTATTGATTTTACAATGATGTGTGTTTTTTTTTTTTATGTTTTTTTTGTGTCTGTCATCACGTTTTAGGACAGTAAAAGTGCTTGGATTTTCTTCATCAGTAGCTTTTCTGATAGGAAAGTGAATCTAGTTGGTACTTTGGGGGGTCAAAAGTATAAATTTCCCAGTAGTTTTCACAAGCGCCGAGAAAAACAACATAAAAATTAAGGAAAAATTGGAATTTTTAAGCAAAATTGGTTTTCCAAAAAATCGATTTTGGTTTTTGGTGTAACTCTAAAACAAATTAACGTTTATACATGAAATTTTCACTGGTTGTTTATATTTGCATTTTCTATACACGATAACATTTTCAAAATATTTTGATTTATTTTGAACTGTAAAGGGACATTTTCATTTTCCATTTTTTTTTAGTTTCTTTTCTAAAAATATCAATAAAATTTTATTTGTTGGTTGCGAAAGCTTGAAAATTAGAAGGCTCCTAATATATTGTTTCAAAGGCAGATGAAAAATATTAAAAATCCTTAGTCACAATTTTTTTTTTATAAGCATTTAAAGTTCAAAAATTAACAAAATATGGAAAAATTACGAAAATTAGCAAATTATTTTGAGTTAAGAATTCGTAAAAATTTTTCTTTTTAAATCTAAGATTTGAAAATGAAACACAAGATTCCTTATAAAATTATCTACCTTTATCAAAAGAAAAATGTCTATAAGAAAGTCAAATTAAATTTTTATGAGCGTTTGAAATTCAAATTTTTACAACATTGAATATTCACTCGATTTCCCATGTAGCGATTTCCTTTTTTTGTTGTAATTCAAAAACGAATAACTGTAGATACATGAAAATTTCACTGAATGTTTATATTAGCATTTCCTATACACCATACAATTTTGAAAATATTTTGACTCTTTTTGAGCTGTTTACGGTCATTGTCAGTTTTCAATATTTCTAGTTTTTTTTTCTATAAATATCTATAAAATTGTATTTGTTATGTAAAAAAGCGTGAAAATTGAATTCAAGGCTTCTGATATATTGTTATAATAGCAGTTGAAAAATATTAAAAATACATAGGCACAATTTTTTTTTATAAGCATTTAAACATCGAATTTTGACAAAATTTATCAAAATCTCGAAAATTATCAATCATTGTAATTAATAAATTATAAAATGTTCAGTTTTTATAGCTAAGGATTGCAAATTTAAAACAAAGGTTCTCATAAATAGTTCATACTGTAACTAAAAAATCTAAAAAATATATGAACACAGTTATATTTTACAGACATTTTAAATTCAAATTTGGGACGAAATTACATATTAAAAATCCTAGAATAACCATTTTAGTTATTTTGTTGTGATTGAATAATATTATTCGTGGGTACTTGAAACTTCTAAAGTGTACTATTATATATCTATGATAGTATCACGGTTTTTGTTGATGTATAACGCGTTATCAGTACCTAATGGATATTGTGATATGATTAATTTGGAATTTATTATAGGTACCTATTATAGGTCAAATTTTTGTTTAATACCATAGATATGTATATAATATGTCTATAACCTACTGTACAGCAGAGCGACACCCACTTGCCCACCTTTTTGCAATATTATACTAATTTTACTATATTTCGGTTACACGACGCTTGGTCGCATGCAGCTATTGATTCCATCTCAACAACCATCATCATTACAAAATTGAAAATAAATTATTTTGTTCATCACATCTCGACAATTATATAATTATAAATTATCGGATATGGATATAATATTATAAATACATGATTATTATCCTCGCTGCGTCCTGTATTCATTATTAATGGGCTGCCTTCCATTATTAATAAACACGAATTTTTAACTGCTGCATTGTTCCATTATTTGAAAATAGTTAAAAACTTAAGACGAAATGTGATAATATCCGAGTACTATATAACAAGTATCTATATTATATAATAATATACACCTATTGATGAACGATGCCTGCGAAAACTATAATCATTTACGCTAGAAATCCAAACAATTTCAATAACTAATAAGTAGGTAGGAACTCGGACCTCACAGCTTAAGCAATTCTGTACTAATAATGTCTCACAGCCACTTGATTCCCCCGGAATTCCTTTGTAATATTTCGAATAATCGTAATAATCGTCTTGACGAACTTTCAAGAGACTCCCTTTAAAAGTTACAATATTAAGCTAACTGGATATAAGGTTTCAATAATGTTCACTTTGCAGCTATAAGTATCCAAAGATTACGTATCACAATATAGTATATTATAGGTACCAGCTATACATATATAATATGATATCAGTAGTCAGTAGGTATTTGAAAAGTTGAAAATAATATTATACACGTATACATTTTCTCTTCAGGTATTAACTTTTGGAATGAGAAATAATACCAAATGAATATAAAGGTGCTTAAAATATTATTTGTTGTTAAGTTCTATATATCTTATGT